>CAHIKZ030000764.1:0-277500 GCA_903632075.3 Acanthosepion pharaonis
TATATATAAATACTATATATATATATATATAAACAATTATATATTTATATATAAATACTATATATATATATATATATATATATAAACACTATATTTATATATAAACACTATATATATATATATATATATAACACTATATATTTATATTTAAACACTATATATATATATATATATATATAAACACTATATATTTTATATATATATATATATAAACACTATATATTTATATTTATATATATATATATATATATAAACACTATATTTATATATATATATATATAAACACTATATATTTATATTTATATATATATATATGCATATATATATAAACATATATATATATATATATATATATATATATATATAAACTATATATATATATATTTATATATATATATATATATACTATATATATATATTTATATATATATATATAAAAAAACTATATATATATATATATATATATATATATATATATATATATATATATATGGGTGCGATGGATAAATTGTCTCTAAATTACGCAAAAATAAAAATAAATCTGTCATCTCATTTTAACAAATATATTTACCAAATTTTCCCAAAATTTTCTTGAAATACTAAAGAGTACATTTATTCAATAAAATCGCCATTGGTTTCAACCACGGCCTCCAGATTATTTCAGTATCTCCTGCAACTTTTCTGGGTGGTCTCCTTGTTTAAATTGGTAAATGCTGCCATAATCCTCGCATTTAATTTAGTCTTAATAGAAGTTTTTTGGGACTCTTGCTCAACTGTCCCTCCACATATAATAATCAAAGGAGTTGCAGTCTGGGGAGTTAGGTGGCCTGATGTAAAGTGTGATGTGGTTGTACCAATTGTTTCACAGCCACAACAGGTTTATCCTGTTTGTGTAGCATGTGCAGAGTGCTGCTGCTAGACATAGGGTCTTCCAGCAGCCACCATCTTGACCCAGGACAGCACTACCTCTGAAGGTATTTGATGTAGGCCTTCGTCTTGAATCTGAGGCACTCACCAACAAATTCGGGAGTTCTTTTCTTATCATATCATAGTTGGTTTTCACAGTTGCCTTATATCCGTAATCACCATTAGATTCATCCAACTCTCTCCGAATCCTCTGCAGTGTCCTCAAATTGACAATCAAACACTCTGAAATGTTCATATTAGAGCCTCCGGCGCGAATGCCAAGTAGTATAGCATATACGTTTCTAAATTTCTGGAGGAGTAAATTATGTCATGGCGCTCTTTTTCTCACCGACGGTTCCCATCTAACCCCACCGTGCAGTCGGCAAATCAAAAACTAACAACGCACATGCGCGAAATTAAAAATATAAAATGAGAACAATTTACCCATCGCACCTGTATATATATATATATATATATATATATATATATATATATATATATATAGCAAAGATAAGAGAAAGAAAACTAATCACATACTTAAACAAAATATTAAAAAATATTATCACGACGATATAGTCAATAATACAATGTAGAATATAATCAAAAGACGATGGAAAGACATTACAGAAGAGGACTTTTTCTCCTCATAACAGTTTCGATAGCCTAATTGGTTAGCAAAAGATGTCTTCTAAAACAGGAAAATCTCTTTAGAAACAAACAAAAGCGTACTTAACTGTTGTGAAATATCGGTCCTCCTATATGGCTGGACAATCTCATTACAGATGAAGAAAAGACTTAAGGCAACAGAAATGTTGTTCTACAGAAAGATGATGAGGATACCATGAACTGAACATGTGAACAACGACGAAATTTTAGAGAAAAAGCAATAAAAAAGAACATTTATACTTAACTTCGGAAAGCGATAGTTGAAATTTGTATTTTACATGAAGTGGAAAGAGGGCTTAAAAAATTTAACACATGACATATTAAAGGTAAGAGGGACAGAGGAAATAACCTACCTAATTGTGTAAATGAATGGCAAAATAGGGATTAGAGGAGATAGCAAAAAGACAAAATTTACTAAGCGTTACAAAGGACAGAAAGTTGTGGAGAGTTGTGACAGCCAACATCCTGAAGGGAGAGAGCACATAGAAGAATAATAATAAGAATTGGTTAGCAAGGTAGACTGGGGTTCCTAGACTTGGGTGGCAGCCAATTTAAGAGAAAGAAAACTGTGGGGGAGGTACTATCTTCCCTAAGAATGCATGGCAATTCACAGATAATAAAGAAAAGGGAATCTGTGGAGATCCATAAAAATTAACGTTGAAACTAGATGTACAGTTTTGTAGTGGTTATGTGCATATTCTGATTTAACACTACATAATAAATAAATGAATATGTATTGCTCTACTTTTGTATTGAGCCCTGTTTTAAATTAATGTTCTGAACACTGAAATCTTACTCTTCGTTCTTTTATATTTAAAATCAACATCGAACGGTGACAGTCTATTTCATGCTTTGACATAATATTCAGGCCATTTTGCTCAGATGGGCTGAAGTCTGCCTTCAAGGATGAAACAGACTGTTTTTTCGGTATATATATATATATATATATATATATATATATATATATAAAACCGTGGCTTAGAGTATAAAGACAGCTGTCATCGTGCCTAATACTGACTTCGAACGAGTCAGCCTGGATAAAATAACCGGAGATATTTGTGCCAGAGTGATATCAGAAATTTCGAAATCAGTTGCATTGACCGGCTAAGAGACGAAAAATCAACGGTGAAACGTCAGCAATATTCTTGTTGCGATGTCCCGGAGATCTTCGCTGTTTCACAATATGTGGATCTTTTACGCGGGTCACTAGCGGGACTCAAGTGTCAGATACGACATAAACATAAAACTGAATGACGTTGTCGGATTCTCATAAGTCAAAATCGACAGGGGAATATATCATATATATATATATATATATATATATATATATATATATATATATATGGTATTAGTGGAAAGTGCTTAATATCCGTGATAGTGCTAACATATGCTGTTGCATAGAGAGTTGTTTGTGACCTTAAGTTTCATGCTTTCGCGATCTTCAGACAAATTGGATTATTTTTTCAAAAATGGATCTATTTATGCTTTATTTGCGCTTGATTATTTGTGTGTGGTGATGGGAGGGAGAAAATTTTCTTCTGTATTTGTTTGGGATGACACTCATATATACATAGACACACATGCATACAGGCGTGAACATGTTAGTTCATACATACACACTCATATTCATAATCTTGAGTTAGATACAGTTACACATCCATACGCTCGAGCACAAGTATGTAGGCAATTTTTATTCTATCTATTACGGTGTCATGATTGTAGCATTTTATATGTAGCAATGTTTTCTTAGTAGGCGACAGGTGGGGGCGGCTTTGACGTTTTTCAGGTCGGCTGTTTGCGCCGACAGACATGCGCACATACACTCATACATACACACCACACATATGTAGAGGCACACCTACACTAATTGATTTGGATATATATATATATTGAAGAGTTTTTCTTTTGCTAAAATATTTTACTCATCGATAATTAAGTAATCAAAATCTCAGAACAAGTGAATGTTTATAATCTGTTGTATAAAGTGTATCATTACATAAGAACAGAATGCAAATTAAGTTCATTTGTAAATATAACATTATTATTTAATTTTTAATAGTTGTAATGTGCAGTGTGGATAACGGCTCGAAATGAGAAAAGTTCGAATTCCAGTCGGGTTCATTACATTCACTTACTCGTAAATACCCTTGAGATAGTAATGAATTTCTTCTCCACTTAGTTATGGGTTAAATAGCAGGATAGACTTGACCTTATATCCATAGTTGGCGACCAGTCTACCGCAGAAAGAAACAACAACCTATTGCAGCAATATCTTCTGCCTAGTGACTCATGAATTGAAAGAGACATGATTGTCCAAGCGTATATCACGTATGGCACTTAATTGACTGACTGATTCAATGGTGACTCTAGCGCAGTGTCTCCCAACCTTTTTACAACCAGCGTCCCCTTTGAGCACAAACTTTTTTTGTCAACGCCTCCGTCAAATTAAATTTTAATATTATATTGAATTCATCTTTCATAGCAGGTATTAGTGCAAAAATAATTTTTATATTGTTTTCATTTCCATTATAAATACCAATTAAAAAATGCTAAAAAACAACTTTCATTTGCTTATCTCAATATTTTTAATGCGATGGTTGTCTTTGATGCTTATTGACTAAGGCTCTTACTCCAGGTTCATTTGATAGCTTATCTCGATGCTTTCAGTGCGATGGTTGACTTTGGTGCTTACTAGCTAAGGCTCTTACTCTAGGTTTATTTGATAGCTTATCTCAATGTTTTCAATTAAATGGTTGATTTTGGTGCTTACTGGCTAAGGTCCATTCTGCTTAGAAGTAGTCGTAGATCTTATCGTTTTGTAATTTGCAGGCAGTTTCTTTATTTAATAAGAAAATGTGTAACTGCGTTGAAACCACATTCAGCCATATTGGAAAACAACGAAGAAAAGTTTGATAGCTTCCTACAGTTTTAGATACCTTTCAGAAATTTCCTTTTATATCCAATATAGGCTCATGCATAATAACGACTAATGTTTACTAATGATTCAAGTATAAACTCGGCCAGTGTTTGCCTATAGTCAGTCAGTTATGTGCCATGCATAATACACGCTTAGGAGATCATGTATCTTTCGATACATGACTGACAAGGCAGATTTTTTCTCCGTAATAGGTTGCTATTTCTTTCTGTAGTAGACCAGTTGCCATCCAAGGCTATAGAACCCGGTCTGTTCTACCATTTAATCACAGCTGGGGGAGAAGAAGAGGATTCATACCTTTCCAAGGTGGATGAGTGAATGTAATGTAATCGACTGGAATTCCGATATCCATTACTCCACGGTACCTTCTCCATTTTAAATACCAATGATTAAAATGCTAAAAAAAAAAAAAAAAACTTTCATTTGATAGCTTATCTCAATGTTTTCAATGCGATGGTTAATTTTGGTGCTTACTGGCTAAGGCTCTTACTCTGGGTTCCATGTTGCTTAGAAGTAATCGTAGATCTCATCGTTTTCTAATTTGCAGGCAGTTTCTTTATTTAATAAGAAGCTGTGTAACTGCGTTGAAACCACATTCAGCTATAGAGGAAATTGGAAAAGCAATGAAGAAAAATTTGATAGCTTCCCACAGTTTTAGATACCTTTCAGAAATTTCCTTTTATATCCAATATTGAATAATTTTTTTTTGAAAATTTAGGGAAAAATGCATAAATGCCCACCACCCACTGAATATGTTCACTGTCCCCCACAATGAAATAAAACTCAGTGGCCATGTTCATTATAACAGGTTTCAAGGGGGGGTTACTAGTGCCCATGTTGAGAAACACTATTCCTTTTGGAAGATCAAATGACAACAAATTTCGTAATAATCCAGCACTTTTCTCAGTGTTTTATTTATACTGTAATACTGTCATTTAAAATTTTTCTCGGATTTGTAAGTTTTCGAAACTTTTATGTGGCTTTTCGATAATGTTTCGAGGGCACAGATTTGATGGATATTAATTTTGTTGAGATAGAATGAAGTGTCATGCTGACACTTGAGTTTGAACATAGATTGCCAGTGAGCAAACACAGGCGATCCCATTATTGAATTAAGAGACCACATGACCATAGAGGAAATGTATATCGGAGGTAGCGTGTGTCTAATAGGTTGCTATTCATTCATCGTCTCTATACTATACAGATCTGTATTTCTATTCATCCTCTATTACTATTCGGTCGCTCTTCTATCCTTTTACTATACGTATCACCATTTCTAGTTATATTATTTTCTTCTCTATTCCCCAACTATTCCTCTATTTTTGGATCATTATATGACTATCATCTGAGCGAGTATTATCGATCAAGTGCTATTAATGCGAGACTTATTCAAAAGCGTTCGATACCAGTATTGTTCAACGGCGTACTATAGATGTATCTGCGATTACAAAGTCTCTAATATAAAGAGCATTACAATAGTGACAAGTATTTATCGACATCAGAAAAATTTCATATTTCTCAATTTCTTCTGTCTTTTTTTCTCAGATCTCGGGTAAATTTAAAATATTTTTTTAGCTTTTAGTTTTATTTTGTTAGGCTCTGCTAAAACAAGAACACCCATTATATAACAGCTCTTCTTCTTTGCATAAACTACTTTAAACTCTAGCAAGGCTGAGAAGTGTGTATTGGGCAGTTTCGGCCTAATCCTCACTTTCCAGCCTAGATACAGTTCAAAGCAGTTTACGCGAACTTGTGGGAAATGACATAGTTTTCCACTCTGCAACCTCTTTCCCCAGAGACGCAACGTCGCAGACTTGCCGCTATTCTATCGCTATTTTGATATCTAATTTCGGGGGAAATTATATTGAAAAACACCGGTTCCGTATGATCAGAAGCGAAGTTAGCAACGTCGAGCCCTATTGCATTAGATGGATGACAGCTTGGGAATGCTAAGTGTTTTAAGTTTTGAATGAATGAGGGTGTAATGTATAATAGCTCAGAATTGTTAATCGGAGAGCCGAGTTCCAATTCTATTTCCAATTACATGCAAATACCCTTGGGAAAGATATGAATCCCCCTCTTTCCCCCAGCTATGGGTTAATTAGCAAAACTTGTATCACTAAAACTTTATTATCTAAAAAAAAGACTATTACAATCTAAAAATATTTCCTGACATTAAATAACATTCAAAGGGTTGATAAGCCGTAGAAAATGAATCAATGAATCATAATTTTTGGACGATTCCATACTTTCGTTCCATCATTCCAGACAACAGCCTATTGCAGACATTTATATCTAACAGCCGCTATGCTACGTCCACGAAACAGACACCCGCGTGGATACTTCCTTGAACGCTACAATCTTAACTTCTTCAAGTGTCAATCGTTACCTATTTTCCATATACTCATAATATTCACTTCCTATTTCTTACTCTTAAATTCATATCACACACCTTATTCAGTAACACTCTACTTTGAGTGGCTCTTGAGTTTTGTATTGGGTGAACATTAGTAAATAAAAATTAATGATTATAAGATTGTTGTTACTATTGTGTTGGCTGTTACTAAACGTTAAAAAATATATAAGTAAAATAATATGCAAAAAAGAAAGAGCAAGTCGTCTAACAATTCTATCTATATTCACAAGCAGCCATTTTCATAGCTAGACTTTAATTCTTTTTTCTTTGATATTAAGCATTTGTGAAATACAAAAAAAAATGATTGGAAAAATATGAATAAAAATGTGTACTATTTTAGGGTTCATTTAATTTGGCAATGTTTACACTTCCTTCTCGCAAAAAATGGGGTGACAAAAGAACGGTTATTCCCTTGACACCGCTATTGCAGCATACACTTGTAAGTCCCTCAGCAATGTTTATTTACAAGCTTCTAAAAATATGTGAACCAAGTACAATGTCATATTTATTATTTACATTTTATAAATATTTATTATTTACTATTTATAAAGAAATAAATTTGAAAAGAAATCTTTTTATTAAAAAATTATCAAAATATGTAAACCAGCTAGAATGCAATATTTATTATTTACCATTTTATAAATATCTGTGAAAACAAGTTTTTTATTCATAACTTTATAAAAATATCAATAAACTATAAAACAAGAAATTTGAATAAACGTTTATCTATTTCCCTTTTTAAAACAATAAACATTGCCGAGAGAGTCAAAAGTGTTTACAGTAATAGCGGTGTCAAAGGAAGAACATACGCCATTTTTAGCAGACACCAAGGATAAAAACTGCCTTTAATTTTAATAATGATGTTTTTTCTGTTTTTTTATGTCTTGTGTTTTTAAAGGGGTTAATATTTTCGTCATTGATTAAGTAGGCACGCTTTGGAAATATTTGAAGTCAATGACCATCGTGAATGCCCGTCTCAAACATCTTATAAAATAACTCGTATATATAAGATGAAATGGTTATATGTGTAAGAGCAATGTTTAGCGGCTCGGAACGAGAATCGACGAAGTGAGTTCGAATTCTGGTCGAGTTCGATATATTCACTTTCGTACAAATATGAATACACCACTACTTGCTCCGCCCAGCCATAGCAAAGCAGATTCGGTTTTCTAGCTGCAGTTGACAACCAGTCTTGGAGAATTCAAAACTGTATGTAGCTCCGGAAAAGATTATGGGGGATTGTGAACTCTATGATCTCGACTGAGGTCGATGATGCATAAAAAATTCACCGTGAACGATTTTCATATGTCCCTGTTTTAGTATTGCTTTCAAAACAGAATTCCAGCTTATGTAGAATAATAATAATATTAATAATAATAATAATAATAATAATTCAATCTTCTGTTCCGTACTTTTATCAAGTTATGTTAAGATATAATGAGATCGAAATATATATATATATATATATATATATATATATATATATATATATATATATATATATATATAATGGACTCGCCAGTCGTCTTCCGACGAATGAGGGTCCAGTAGAATCGAACAACGAAACTAACCAAATAATTACTTGATTATAATAGTGAAGGATTGAGCGTAACCAACTACCCTTTTCCGAAGAACAAAATACAGAAAGCGCCGTCTACCCTGCTATTCACCCATAACTGGGGGAAGGGGGATAACGGAATGGATTTACATTTCCTTAATGATATTTTGCGTATATATATATATATATATATATATATATATATATATATATGATATAATAATGTATATATATATATATATATATATATATATATATATATATATATATATATATATATATATATATATATGATATAATAATAATGTGTGTAATACGCACGCGCTATAGTTTGAAACAAATTAAAAAGCCCTTTCGGTCGTTTATCAATAGAGGCGAGGGAAGTGCATTACTGTTCTCAGTGCATCCGTTCGACTGGTTCATGGGATGGGTGAAATTTCTGGGAAAGGACCATGGTAGGGAGGGGATTCACGTGAGTGCGCATCGGAACGGATCGACAAAGGCGAGAGAATAAGGACATGGAGATTGAAACAAAAAAAAGCTAAAACCAAAACGATATAACAAAGAAAAAAAAATAAGCGTATAGAAAAAAGAGACAGATATGGTAGAATTTAAATATATATATATATATATATATATATATATATATATATATATATATATATATATATATATATATATGTGTTCTACCATATTGCGGAAATATTACATATATATATATATATATATATAATATATAATATATTTCAAACGGTGGTTGGTGCATCTTTCCATATATCCATCGGCAGACGCCATCAACGCTTGTTTCTAATCACAGGCAGGCGTTAATTTATGGGGCGGGCCATTATATATGTTTGTTCTCCATCAAATGTGGTAATGATTTAACTAACTCTTTCAGCTGAATGCACGCATCCATGGCTTGATTGAGGGAAGCATCATCATCATTATAATTATTATTATCATTATTATTGTTACTGATGCGTATTTTTTATTTAAATCCCCGAACGCATGTTACCCTTTATAGCTTTTCACTTTCTCTCACTCTCTACCTCCCCCTCTCTCTCTCGCTGTCTTTTTTATTACCATCTCTTTCTCTTTCTTTATACTTCTCTCTCTACTAATGTCAAGCTCCTCCTACTCTTCCTCTACTTGTTCGAGAGTGTACAGGACAAACTCCCTCTTTATTTTAATCAATCATCGTCATTTTGTTTTTCTCACTTAAGCGTTATTCCCACAATCATACCCACTATTTCTCCTTTTCCTTTAATCCTCTCTCTCTATCTAATTCTATCTCATCTATTCATATCTATCTATCTATCAATTTATTATCTATCTATTTATCTCTTGATTCTCATCTCCTTTTTCTCCTTTTTTCTATTTGCATCCTTTACTTCCTTGATTGCTCATACCTTTCTTCTTTCTCTCTCTCTCTCTCTCTCTCTGATTAAGCCGGATTCTCCTTCCTTTTCTATGCAAATTTGTCCCTTCAAACAATCTTTGTCTCCCTGCCACTTTTTTTTCGTTCATCCATCTATCTTTTTTCTTTCTTTTCTTTTCTTTTTTTTCTTTATATTCACCGTTGTTCTTTTAGATCTCCCTTTTTGTTTTGACAGTTCTAGATTCATTAGTTTGTTCAATATCTTCTCTCATAAAATAGTTTTCTACATTCTCTTCTTTTAAAGCCGCCACCCTCTCTCATTCTTTCTATCTTCTTTTTATTACACGCTATACATTATGGAAGCACAGTGGAGTAATGGATAATGACTCGTATTGAGGAATCAGAAAGCCGAGTTCGAATTCCAGTCGAATTCTTCACGTTTACTTACGTGCTAATATCCTAAAAGGTATGAATCTATCTTAACTTTGAAAAAACAGCCTTAGTTGGTAACCAGTCTAGGGGGAGGAAAACCTAGAATTCAAGCCAGCCTGGTGAGAGTTGGGCTCTGTCTTGCCCATGATACACATCCCTACTGTTATGGTTGCAGTAGATGTGGTGCTTCTACGACCCTAAGGGGTTACGGGATTTGTGTCGTGTGTACATTTATCTTTACTAGAAATACACGTGAAAAGTTCAAGTTCTTGCTATTTGAATTTTCTGATGAAACCTAATCCTTAAATTGATAATTGAACAAGCCCATTGCGAGTTCTACGACTATGAAATACTCGTGTAAAACTCGTTAAAAATTTTAGCTTAGCAAAAATATTGCAATAACAATACATGTCATTATTTAAGTAGGCGGGTACAAATGAAAAGGTTCAAAATTGACACGTTTTTCCATTTCACTGAAGCAGATGTTAAACATATGAGAGCTATATCGCCTCCTCTTTCTTTCTTTTTCTCACGGAAGCCAAACAGCGTCTCTGATATGTCTTTTCCGTCTTTCCTTGCGATCAAAACGTAATAGTCCATTATTTATGAGCTATTGGTAGGGTATAATGTACGTATTAACTAAGTAAAGAAAGAAGGAAGAAGCAAAAATATATGAAGACTTTTCTATCCATTTTTCTACTTAAATCGTTATTATCAATTCCTCTGTTATTTTCTTTCTTTCTTTCTTCCGATCAAGTTTCTCTTTTCTGTCTAGCGTCTCATCTTGTCTATATATTTTCTAAGGTTAACGTATTATAGCACAAAACCAAATCGTAGGAAGTAAGATTTAAACTGAGGAAGGCATGTCTGCAATGAAAATCGAAATATTCTCTCTCTCTCTCTCTCTCTCCCTCTCTCAAGTTCTTGCGTACATTTCAGTTTAAATACTTCCACTGACTTATTTAATCACAAGACAGTTGACAGACTCTGACAGACGCTATAAACAAACATCACTCTTTGTGAAGCTCTCGTCTCCTCGTCGACCTCAGTCGGATATTTGTTGGACATCTGCGTTTCTAGTCATGTGTTTTCTCAGTTTGCGCATGGGAACCAGTCGAGGACTCCACAGAATATCATCTCGAAAATGAGTCTTTCGCACCTTCCATTATAGAATGTGCTAAGGACTCATTTTCGAGATGTTTAGCATGCTACTCTCTCAAACTATTTCCAGTGAGTTCAATCTTCAATGGGAGCGATATTTCTTTTGGGCATTGCCTCAAATTAAGGAAGAGGACTCTGCCATGAGCATATGGTTTGTTAGTGTGGAAAGATCAATCTTCAATGGGAGCCTAACTAATGTGGCCCTATGCCAAGCATATCCAGTCCCATACATCTACATTTAAGCGATGAATAGTACACTCATTTTGCAAAATATTGACAATTAGTAGAACCTTTAAAGCCGTTTCTCTGTAAGCAGAAGGAGTGTTTATTAAACCTGACTGTTATCAACCTTTGATGGTTTTACATATATTTATATCAATCCTGTATATATATATATATATATATATATATATATATATATATATATATATATATAAAGAGAGAGAGAGATAGACAGCGAGGGGAATTTAAAACAAATATAAAAATTGTCACTTAGCTGATTGATGTTATTTTCAGCATCTCGACTCGAAAGTTTCGTAGACGATCTCTCCAGCAATCGTTCCGATCACTCGTCAAGAAATATCAGCAACTGGTTGTGTATTTTCTTAGTCGATGTCAAACCAAACGAATTCTCCAATGTTTAATTTTATCTATTAGACCTCTTCCTCACCACTTGTGTTCCTCAGTTGTGTCTCATCCTATCGGGTCTGTGTCAAGATCGATGTCAAACCAAAGGAATCCTTTGGTGTTCCATTTCATCAGACATTTTTAGATACTCCAAATCTGATTAGAAGAGCTTTTGCTAAAGCTCCTTTCTTAAAAAATAGAGCATCCAGAATAACCTCCCTTATTTCTCAATAGGTCCTTTCCGGTATTGAGAATTTTAACACTTTCAAGAGGTGTCAACAAAGGCCAAACACTCATCCGAATGTACTGCAGCCATCGTTAAATGTAACCACTACTTCAAATTTTATCATCGAAAACAGTGTAACGGGACTTATGCCGCTTTCAGAGAAGCCCACAATCATTGTAAAAGAGTTCTGGACAATGCTAAACTCAGATATGCTCAGTCAGTCCAAGCCAGAATTGATAATGAAAGACTTGATTCCTATGAGTTCTGGAGAATCACTAACAAGATTCTTAACAGATGCAAATAATATGTCCTTATTGTTATTAATGTTCCCGGGGTTATTTCAACCTCATCAGACAAGGCTACGGTTTTGCAATGAACTTTGTCCACACTAGACGACTAAGGCACTACTTGACATTCCTCTTCTCACAGATTACAAACTTTGTGACCTCACTATCTCGACTCAAATAATTTACAGTCTCATCAAAAAACCTGATTCTACGAAGGCCACTGATCCAGACAAAATCCCTGTTATTCTATCTAAGAACCTTATCCCAGAATTGTCCCCAATCCTGATAAAATTGTTTAAACGTTGCCTGAAAGAAACATTTTTCCCAAGCCTATGGAAGTTGTCAGCTGTTTGATCTGTTTTTAAGAATGTTGATGGGTGTTCATCTTCATCACAGTATCGCTCCATCAGCCTTCTTAGTGTCATTAGCAAACTCCTCAAGTTTGTTATTAACAAGAGTTAATCACTTCACATGAAATAACCTCCTTGGTAGCAAATAGTATGGATTTCACTCCTTTCGGTTATCTGGAGTTATTTAACTATCAGAATCAATGAATCACTCGATGATTGCGTTGTTATCAGCACGAGCACCATTGAATTCTCAAATGCTTTTTTACAAGTAGTGGCATGGTGGTGTGCTATAAACTCCCTGCCTATGGCATCTTTGAAAAAGTTTAAGCAATCAAGTCTTTTCTTTCATGAAGGTTGCTGGCCAGGATTTCGAGTCGCATAAGTTTATGATTTTATGAATTTAAGTGCACTAATAGATTGGCGGCAAGGTCTCATCATTATATTGTTAAAAATGGCTAGATGTAACCCTAAGTTCTATGCTGATAGGTTCTTCTATCATACTCATCGTTTATGTAACTCTCTTCCGGCTTCTTACTTCTCAGTCATGTTTGCTCTTCAAAAATTTAAATGCAATGTCAATCGTTATTTTCTGTCTTCTTAATTTTTTCCTCATATTCTCTAACACTCAATAGCCCCTCGCATCTCAATGGCTTTATTGCCTTGCTTGAAGTAAAACGATTAATGCAGGCGTCCGCAAGGTTCTCTCTTCGGTCCTACTCTCTTTCTACTCTTGATTAACGATTTATCTAGGAACATTCCCAGATCACTGGTAAACCCTATGCAGATGATACCACTGTCTATGGACGTTTTTTCAAAAACGAAAATGATCCGTACATTGTGGACAATCTCTCCTCCGACCTGGCTGTAACGATGCTAGGACACGCCACGCTACTTTCACAGAGTCGATTCACCATTATTTCTTCTGTATTCAAAATGTAAGAAAAGTTCTACTCTCTTTCCCAAGAACTGCTAGTTTACGAGACAGACTCCTACATCGTTCTCTGAACACTTTAATTTTGACTTCTTTAAGTCAAGGGTCAATTGTCATCTATCCTCCGTATACACATACTCCCAAATTTCCTCTTTCACTCATATCACACACCGCACTCATCATTACAATTTCAACTTTAACTCTTTACTTTGAGTGGCTCTTGAGCCTTATATTTGGTCATATTCATTGAAAAAAAAAACTTTAAAAAAATCAGAAAATAAAATCTTTTTCTACCAATAAAATAATCATTCCAGGGACTTCTAAAACATTATGAATAATGAACACTGGATTTTGTTAGTTGATATTTGAACATCAATATCACTTTATTTATCACGCATACAACAGAACATTTTATGCTTAAACGTTTGTTCCTTGATGAACTTTAAAATATATATCCATAAAGTTTACCAACAACTTTGTTTTCTATTTTCTAAACACATACTCGCAATAAAATGCACATATACACGCACTTAAATATACAAATTATTGTACATTTATTACACCTGTGAATTAATATGTTTGCAGTTGGTATTGTGCCATGATTAAATAAAATTTAATTCAATGCATTTTTTTCAAATTTGGAGGTCCTTAGCGTCTTGATGAAATCTTCAAATATTTAATCATAACGATATTTTTTTTGTGGATGTTTTTGTACTTTTTCTTTTTAAATATAGGCTTGAGTATTTCATTAAATACGTATTCAGATGGTATTGTATTTCTTTTTAAAAAATTAAATGAACATTTTTATATGTTCAGTAAAGCGTGAACTGCATTTTCAAGCAGATCTTCAATTTTCAGCCTCTTTAATTCTTTCATCAACTTTTCCCTTTCTTCTTTTTTATCATCTCCAACTACCTTTTTATTCTTTTCTCTTTTTTTTTAATCTCCAATTGCCATTTTCTTCCTATACTTTTTCCCTTTCATCGTCCTCTCCTATTATTTTTTCTTCGTCTTCTTTTCACATTTTCTTCTTCCTCTCTACTTTCTCTCTGTTTTATCATTATTTTCCTTTTTCTTCTTTCTTAACTGTTATCTTGATATTTTATTTCTAACCCCTTCGCTTTTTACCTTCTTTTGATTATTTTTTTGATTTTCTACTTTTTTCACTTCTGTACTTTTCATAATAGTAGTAGTAGTAGTAGTAGCAGTAGTAGTAGTATCCGACAATGAGCAAGTAAAGCTCATGTGGAATACAGCCATCTTGACTGACAAGCGTATGGAGAGCATTCACCTTGATATTACTCGTGCACAACAGCAATCATGAATGGATCCTAATAGACGTTGCGGCATCTTGGGATAAGAAAATCGTGAAGGCGGAGCAGCGAAAATACAGGGGTACCAAAACCTGGAAGTTCAAAGCAGAGAAATTTACCAAGCAGGGGCTCTTGATCTTTTCCCCTCAGGACTATTACAAAGAATCTTTCTGCCTCATATGAGTCTTTGCGGATACCTGACATCAAGTACCAAGGGAAGTGTTGTGTCTCTGAGCTGCGTGTGTAGGAGCTGAGATATGATCATCATCATTCAGCCAAAACATCTAAGAGTATATCCAATAATAATAATAATTTTACCCCAGCGTCAATTTGTTGATGTATTATTCTCTTACTCAATGATAATATTTTTCTACCTGTCTTTCATTTTCTAATTTCCTTTTCTGCTAATTCTTTTTATTCTTCGTTATCTTCTACTTTCACTTCCTTTTCCTCTTCTTTTGATTATTATAATCATTATTATCTGAGGGAGAAACACGACAACAAAATGACGCTGGGGTACAAATATACGAAGCCCAATGTACTCATCATGAAACCCAATCTGATAAGGGTATAGCAGGAACAGGCATCACAGCTAAATGTACACAATATGATGCCAAGTTTTAATAAAAGCATCACATAACCTTACTAGTGGAGAGCAATTAGAACTACCTTCTGACCGGGTAACCCTATCCCCTAAGACGATCATTGGTTGAGGGTGTCCCCCAAGCATCTGAATGTTGCTCCCAAATCGTCTTGGATGCTTCAGCCTTCAAATTAGAGAAATAAGTCTCGACACCTGGCCATGATGTTCCCCAACTACCCCCGCTCATGAACAGAGATGCACGGTGTCAGAGATGTACAGTCAGCTCCAAGGGAACATGTCCAACTGGTTATGGTCAGGCAACTAACAAGCACATATGTAATACTGAATGGAATATTTACTGTAGTTCATCTTAATTTGCTAAGATAAAACATGTACCTGTTAACAAGTCCAAACACTTAAGATTAGAAAACATGAAAGCCAGACCTAATGAAGCGTCACTGTGTAGCATTATTATTATTATTATTATTACTGCTTTAGTGTTACTCTTCCATTTTATATTTTTCCTTCTCAAATTCTTTCTTATTTTTCTTTATTTTTCAACAGTTCACATTATTTTCTGACGTCACAATATGAGAACAGCTCATTTTCATGTGGGCTTACAGCAATATCACGTTGAAACACCGGTCCACGTTCGATCACCAAGGTTAAGCAACGTCGCGCCTGGGTAGGCTCGTCTATTTCGGATGCGTGAGCAACTTGTCAGAGAAGGCGAAAATCGTATAAAAATGGTTTGTCTTTGTGTGATTTTTGTAATAGGAATGAAACTTTTTAAAAAAATTGGATTCGTTTTATAAAGCAGGGACATACGGCCATATCACGCTAAAACACACACATATATATATATATATATATATATATATATATATATATATATTAGAAACTCGGGTAAAATTGTGCCATGTTGGTATATTACTAGAGTATCATTTATGTATCTCTATCTATAAAATACAGGATGTGTGTGTGTGTGTGTGTGTGTAACGAATGCACGGCCGCAATTTTCGATGGATTTGCACCAAAATTTACATGCGCATGCTGCAAGTTAGCGGGAAGGCCAAGACAGTAGAAATAATCGATTTTTCATGCTTCTACGGCAGTTTTCTTATAGTTTGCGGCTATTTTCTACTGGCCAGAATGAGAGCCTATAGCTGGCTTCCACGAATAGGCAGGAAGATTCTATTGAACAGCGTGAGAGCCAACAGCTGACAGACACGAATGTTAGTTAGCATGCAAAAAAGATCGATAGCTGCATTCGTCACAAGTGGGAAAAATTTAAATCTGCATGGCACTTTACTCCAGTTGGCTCATTCGCTTGCTTAAACTCAACGTTGATTCTGATTCCGCAGAACTGGGTTAGATGTAAAAAAGTATTTGTTGTTAACATTCTTTTTCCATTCGGTTTTTCCAGTTACGAGTCCTTTTTTAAAGCTGATCGTTTTGTGTTCATTTTGTTTAGTTCTTTTTTCGTAACAGATTTAATGTTTAGTATGGAGCTTAGAAAAAAATTCGCAGTGTGAGATAAGCAAGAAGTAAGGCATGTAGCAACATCAGAACGGCAAAAGGGCACTCCTTTAAAGCCAAGGAAGGGCAAAAATATTTTAAGTCAAGTGATAGCGATTGCTGTATGAGTCGTACGATTTTTGAATCAAGCACGAGCAACGCCGGGCCATGCTGCTAGTCTAAAATAAGAATTAGTGGTAAAATACTTTTGAATGGACCACTTTCTAGAAAGTCTAAAAATAAACAATTTAAAACGCTGCTAAAAGCGGAACACATCCATCGCTAAAGCCAATTTTGTTTATAAAAATTATCGAAACTGAAAAATCATTGATTAGTGATTAATTGGCACATTATTATGATCTAATGTGTAGTAATTTTACTTTTATTTTCGTTAGATGTGTTTTTAGTAAAATTAGGCATTTCAATACGGAACCATTTGTATATGAAGATTTTATATCTAAACTAGATACACATTTTTTATGTCTATTTTTTAACTGATTTAGATGAATGGAAGTGGAGTTAATATATATATATATATATATATATATATATATATATATATGAACAATGCTGACAACTGAATCACCATTGCATGATGACTGTCAGTTGAGACCGGAATCTGACAGCCGTCATGCAATATTGATTACTCTATCCCTTCTGGTTATATCTATAAAATATATCTTTAATATTTATATATACATATATATTTAATTTTTCACACACACACACACATATATATATATATATATATATATATATATATATATATATATATATATATATGATAAAAATATAGTTTTAAGGTGAGCTATATTTATGAGTGAAAGTGCTCAATGTCAGGTATAGAGCGTATGTAAGTATAAAAGTGGACACTGAAGTCAACACCCAGAGGTGACGAACTCTTTCATGCTTAAACGCAATCGGCAGACTATCCTCTCACCCTATTTTTCCTTTTCCCTTGGTGGCGGTGGCGGAGATGGGTGTGAAGGCCCCCCTACTCCTGATGAGTTGTGAACAGGGGTCACAATGGAATATGTGTGGTGGACGTGGCTAGGAGTCACTATATATATATATATATATATATATATATATGGGGGAAGTGCACATGTACAACTATCCCCTGCTTTTTGAAAGTGTACATGTACAACTATCCTCTGCTTTTCGAAAGTGAGCTACCTGCATTAATAACACCGCTATTCGAAAAAAAAAACATAAAACGAAGAAGCAATTGCTATTTATGTACAATGGGCTGTGATAAGTTTTTAGCAACCCTTGGTTACAGCAATTTTGGCTTATGTAATAACGTATCTTCTTTTTTTTTTCAGACAATATCGTGTTAGTGTCAAGCTACTCTCAACTATGAACAATAGTTGACTTATATTTTGCGATGAAAGTTCGCGAAAGTAAGGAAATTGCTAAATTTCAACGAGGGAAAATAAGTGTGGCAAGTCAAATAGAAAAATTGCTAGGTTTTTCCAGGTTAATCATCAAACGGCTAATAATATTGTCAAGAAATTTAATGAAGAAGGCCATTGTCATGTGAAACAACATTCAGGAAGATCAAGCATCGTGTGTGAGTTAAAGAAAAGGGCACTGAAGAGGGAAGTCATCAGAAACTGTTGTCAGAACATTAAAGATGGTGCCAACAGCATGGAAATGTCGCCGTGTGCAGTGAGAATGGAAGAGCTAGGCCATCAAAGAAGAGTTATAAAAAAGAAGCCCTTGATTTCAGAGGTTAACAGGAACAGGCGAGAGAATTCGAGAGCAAAGATTATTCATTTTGGCAGTCTGTATTTTGTAAGATGAAAGTAAATTCTGCCAATATTTGAATTTGAGACAGGTCTATGTTTGGAGAAATCATAATGAGACTTGGAACTCTGAATGTCTGCAGGTAACCGTGAAACATGGAGGGATTGGAGTAATGGTGTGAGGCACTGTCTGGTTTGGAGGGAAATCTGAGCTGATTCTTTTTGACAAGCGATTGAATGGTCCAAAATACTGTCAAATATTAGAAAAAGGACTACTCCCACTATTTGAAACCAATCAGATTGACAAGAATGTCTACCTTTCTCAAGAAGATATAGCGACATATCATACGAGCAAAGTAGCAAAGGCCTGGAAGGTATCGCAAGGAATCAAGTCACTGCCAATGGCTAACCCAAAATCCTGACATTTGGGAGCGCCTTGACTGAAAACTTCAAGAGTGTGCAACCAAAATCACGTCAGTGGCAACCCTTAAAGAAACATTGATAAAGGAGTGGCAAAATATGGATCAGACGATTGTTGATAACTTGAAAATTGAATACAAGCAAATGGAGGACCAACTCCATACTACACTGCGTGCCAAATTATTATCGAGATAACTTTTTTTTATATTTCAAAAACCGTCCAATCAATTCACACAAAATTTTCACACAATGTTGGCAACACTAACCTGCGAAATCACTGAAATTTTCGACCTGTGCAATGTAAACAAACTGGCGCCATATTTGTTAATTTCAGTGATTGCGCAGGTCAGTGTTGGCAACATTATGTGAAAATTTTGTGGGAATTGATTGGACGGTTTTTGAAATATTATAAAAAAGTTATCTCGATAATAATTTGGCACGCAGTGTAGTTCCAAATACTGTTTATTTATGTTGAGTTGGGATTACGTAATTAAATTTTGAAATTGAATGTAGTTTATTTCTCCTGGATAAAATCTTTTCTTAAGCCACTGTATATGAGAAATGTTTCCAGTGTTCCTGAAACCGCGAAAATAAACTTCTATGCCTGACCGCCTCGATTATGTTTCACAAAAAAAGAGAACACAGATCGAAGGTATTTCTGGTAGATAGCATTATTTCAAGCGAGCTGTCTTCGTAATTATAGTGGTCGATATCAAGAGTTATAATATTAATAAATAAAACCAAGTGTTCACTTATCTTGGCCGTAATCTGAGATTATATCAATTTGTCAAGATATTTTTTTCTTGGCTCTCTTGATGAGTGTATGTAATCTCCACGAAACTCAGCGTAGATGCAAGATAAATGAACATTTAATTTTATTTATTATTATGTAAAAATTATAAAAAAATTCTATATTTATTGTGGAAGAGTGCTTAATATCGGGAATAGAGCAGATACAGATATAGAAATTTTGATCATAGGAATCAACACTGCATGGTGACTGTCAGTTTCACGCTTCAATGCTATCTTCAGACCAAGTATATATATATATATATATATATATATATATATATATATATATATATATATACTTGGTCTATATATATATA
Source organism: Acanthosepion pharaonis (assembly GCA_903632075.3). Classification (NCBI taxonomy): domain Eukaryota; kingdom Metazoa; phylum Mollusca; class Cephalopoda; order Sepiida; family Sepiidae; genus Acanthosepion; species Acanthosepion pharaonis. The sequence goes on from CAHIKZ030000764.1 coordinate 20,565, forward strand.
CTTGGTCTATATATATATATACTTTGGTCTATATATATATATATATATATATACTGGGTCATAAATGGGAGAAGATTTAAAGAAGCGTTACACAACCCTCTATCTCTATCTCACACACACACACATACATATGTGTGTGTGTGTGTGTGTGTGTGTGTGTGTGTGTGTGTGTGTGTGTGTGTGTGTGTGTGTGGTTTAATTAAATCTTCTTCCATTTATACCCTGGTAAATATGTTTTTTATGAATAATCCCAGGTATATATATATATATATATATATATATATATATATATATATATATATATATATACACTGCACCTGGGATTATTTTAGGTCACATTTTAACATTCTTATTTCTCTTTCGAGGAATTTTATCCCATTTACGAGGAATTTTATCCCATTGAGTTCCAATCCTCGTCGTCAGATTTGTTATGGAGTGATTTCACAGTGGAAGCTTGTATTTGTACTAAGTCGGTCCTAAAAAAACGGTTCGACGTACAAAACGTTAGGAACTTCATATAATAGGTATGACGCAGAGAAAATCTAGTTGTGGTCGCTGATACTTTAGTATCCGACTAACGGTCCTCCGAAATCGACTGACTGACCGATTCCCTCGTTACTCTTACTACTCCTACTTATTATAGGTTGGAGAGTCTATTAACTATAGAATAGGTGTCTCCACTATAACAATGAGCCACATGACAAAACTCATCATCCGTATTCTGTTGAATAGAGCGTGCAACAGAATCAGGCCAGAGATAGGGCAGAGACAGTGCGGGTTCGTTAAAGACACCGGAACAAGGAACACGATATCCATGCTCTGAATGTTATCAGAAAGCCTAATACAAATGCAGAAGGACGTGTACCTATGTTTCTTAGACTACGCAAAAGCCTTCGACATAGTACACCACAAGGATCTGTTGGAACTGCTCAGCAACTTTGATATATTTGAGAAAGATATTAGAATAATCAAGAACCTATACTGGCAATAAACAGCATACATGCGCATAGAGAATGAGTTCAGCGAATATACAAAAATAGAAAGATGCGTAAAGCAAGGATGTGTCTTCTCACAGGACTTATTCAGCCTATACACCAAGGCAATTCTGAGAGACTTGAAAATCCTACCGGGATTTAGCATTGGTGACCACAATCTTAACACCACAAGATACGCAGATGACACAGTACTGATAACAGACACGGAAAAGAAATTACAAAACCTCCTACAGAAGGTACCGAAGGAGAGCGAGAAGGGACTAAGCATAAACAACAAGGAAACAGAATGCATGGTTATCACTAAAAGGATGATACCGAAATGCGATTTACAGGTCGGGGACACTAAAATCAAGCAGGTGCGTAAATTCAAATTCTGACAGAGGACGGTAACTGCGGAGCTGAAACCCGAAGACGTATTGGGATGGCCAAAGACATATTCCAAAATCTAGGCAGAGTATTACGAGAAAAGAGGATTTCGTTGGTAACAAAGAAAAGAGTACTGAGCTGCTACATGACATCTATCCTCCTTTACTGCAGCGAATGTTGGGCGGTCTCCCCAAAGATGAAGAAGAGACTCGGGGCGGCGGAATATGGTTCTACAGAAGGATATTAAGGATATCATGAACTGAGCATGTGAACAACGATGAGGTTTTGGAGAGGATGCAAACAAGGAGGAAGCTTATACTTAACATTAGGAAGAGGCAGCTGAAATTTCTGGGAGACGTAATGAGAAAGGAGGGCTTGGAGAATCTGATACTCATTAGTCGAATAGAGGGAAAGAGAGAAAAGGAAAAGTAACGCATTGCGGGCTTAAGTAAGTGGATGGCAGAACATGGCGAAGGGACAAAACTTATTGTGAGCTACAATAAATGGGGGGTAGTGGAGAGCCATGATCACCTACGTCCTGAAGGGAAACGGCACATAAAAAGAAAAAGATTTCTCTTTCACTCATATTGAGGGCATTAACAAAGCAAGTTCTAACCGTACATGAGAAATGAGAAGGCACACTCTGTGCTTTAAGCACTAGCTGCCTACCATAGTATCCCAAAAATAGCCAGCTTAGTGATGCCAGCACATGCCGCCTGTGATGGTGGTAGTGAGCTTCAGTCAATCTTCAAAATCTTCCATGCATTCATAAACAATTCCACATTTTTCATATCAAGTCTGTGGTTCGTGAGGCGCGAAACTGACAATAACTATACAGTGTTGATTCCTATGGCCATACTGTTCCTATCGACAAATTCTCGGTCTTCGATACTGAGTGAAATTCTCCCATAAATACAGCAAACTTTAAACAATATATATTGTTGCTTTGCATCTGTAGTTTGTAAGCACCCCACCTGTATTTAAGAATGTGCGTACGCATACAAAATTATAAGCACAGCCATAGATTTAAGACATACATATGCATACGCAATGTTAACGTTTCAAAACTCATTAACAGTCGTCTGCTTCTATGCATTCATAAATAATTCCACTTTTTTCTTACCTGCTCATAAACATAGACATACATTCTGCAAATTATTCTTTTCTTCTTTATATTAAGTCAAATTTTTTAAAAAAATGGAAAAAACTTCTTTCACGTTTGTTACAAATATCGATTATCATTAAAACTCTATCACTTCTTGGGTAATCTATCAGAAAATAGTTTCATTTCTTTATAATTTTCGCATGTTTTGTTTCATACATTTTGTAGTGTGTTCATTTTATTTGTGGCATGGCCGATAGGAATTGTATGTTTTTTCTGGTCTTTTTCTTGGCTGAACATTCCACAAGAGAAAAGAACAATTCTCTACTTGAAAGGAGCGAATCATTTACGCCATCTAGCAGCCATCTTGCAAACTACACCCGCCGTCCGTCGGAGCATGTTTTACATGAAATAATCATATCTAACAATGATATTATGTGTAAGAACACACAATGGACTATTTATTCAAACATTAATAACGCGACTTCAAACGTATAATATACGCTATATTGCATTTAATAAATAGCAATACACCATTTATTGTTACATTATTCGTTTGCTTTTAAGATTACAGTGTGTTATGTCATAGATATGCGACGAATTTTTAAAACAAATAATGCATTAAACTGATCTCCAAAGTTGTGGATTTCTTTTTTCTGTTGACAAATGTCTCAAGTTCTGAGATGTGATATCATCATAACTTGAGAAATTCTAAGGTCACGTGTCCTCACTTTTGTTACTTTTATTGAGGCTTGGATATTTGTTTGTACAACAAATTAGCACACTTAGAGGATGTTCACTGAGGGTTTTTTTTTTATTTAGCTTTGACTGACTGATTTGTTGTTTACGGCTTATCAACCTTTTGTTGGTTATTTAAAGCAGATACATACTTTGGATTGTAAGAATAATTCTTTATTTTTTTAGTGAATATTGCATTAATATTTTTATTTATTTATTTTTTTTTATTTTATTTTTTTTTTTTGGTGATAACAAATGATAACAAGTCCTACTATATAACCCAAAGCTGGGTGGAGAATAGATGAATCCATACTTTTCCCAAGCGAACCTGACTGGAATTCGAACTCGACTCTGCCGATTTCTTATTCGAACCACTATACATGACACCACCCGCACATACTTTTTATTAAGCAGTAAATAAGTTATAACAGATAAGACTCAAAATATTTTTTATTTAATAGCTGAACATTCTGGCTTCTGAAAATATACCTTTAACAAACTATATAAAATTATTTAAGACTGGTCTTAATGGTCTAATTATTTTCTAAGCAAAAATAAAAATCCTCTAAATGTACTGGTTTCATCATTTTTGCCAGGGGTTTTATAATTTCAAAACAATTCATTGGTGTCACATTTATCTGAAGACTTGAGAAATTATCTGCTGAAACGTATCAACAGCAAGGATCAGGATATTAATCCAAATAAGCTATCAGCACTTTTAACTGCTGCTTGAAATTTTCCTCTTTGCTTTTAAACAGTTTCAAATTGCCGAAGATTTGCGTTATTTAATATCAGTGGATGCGCAAAAATAAATTACCGTGAAGAGTTGAACGTGCGGATTGTTTGCAAAAGTTTACAGATTTACATCAAAATGTGGAGATTTTGTCAGGAGAGAAAAACAATTCACTAAACAATACTATACTCTCGCTAAATGTTACTAAAATAGTTGAAAAGTTGATTTTTTAATATTTCACTCCAAACAAGGTGACAATGCCACTAAGACGCAAGTGGTTACTAAGAATGGAAGGGAAAAAGAAAACTTTCACTGAGGAGAGAGCGCAATAAAAGAACAGAGGAAAGACAGAAGATGATGATTGACATTACATTTTAACTTTTTGAAGATTCAAGGAACCAAGAAATTGGAAGAGAGTTCCACAGGTGAGAAGTAAAAGAGAAGAAACTATTAGTGTAACACCACCTGACAACAGGGTCACATCCTTGGTCACGGTTACCAATTAATATAACGCCTTTTGGCCGCCGCCTACACCTGGTGGTGTAACCACGTTTAGTGGCTCGGTTCTCAGTGTCTTAAGACGACGTTTTAACCACATGTCTAACTCTGCGCTGGTCGATACTGACGCTGGTCCAAGCTGGTTGTTGGTCGTTGGCCGCTTCGATCCACACCAATTCGTTGTGATCTTCATCTCAGAGCAGTGGAATATCGAATGTCGTCGTAATAGCAGCGCTGGTTCAAGACGTGGCCGGTGCTATATTAAGGAAGAGAATATCTTCACGGTGAAAAAAATGAAATGAAAGATTCATGGGATTAAACTTTAATTGATTTATATAGCTCTTGGTACAACAAAAATTAACCCTTCCCGCACCAATCTCTATAGTGACATTGGGACTTGTCTAAACTTCAGGAGGAGCTGAGTTCAAAGTTCTTGTAATAAGGAAATAAGGTGGCAGTTGACATAGATTTCAGAAGCACTCGATGCGAGTTCTCAGTTCAAAGTCTCCGAGCTCCTTCGGCACAAAACTGGCATGGCGCCGAAGGGTTCTGGGTATTCGATGATTTTCCCATTTTCATCAGTTCCAATAAAGGTTTTCTTTGTTCCCTATTTCTGTTTTCTCAATCAACTTTCCAAATTTGGAGAATTATCCACCTTCCTTGGGATTAGTCACAGGAATTTCTCCTCTCTTAACTCCAATCTGTTTCACTTCACATCTCGAATTGCTATTCCACACAAGTGGGGCTAAATTCTGCCCCTTCTTCCTTCCTTCTCGGTTGGAACGACGAAAGTTCCAAAATCAGATATCAGCCGTGCCGTATCCTAGCCTTGTGTTTGTTCGAACTATTATACTAAATCTGAGTCCATTATTTTTTGTTGCGGCTCGAAATAGCGGGGTGGGCAGTTCCTTTCTTCAAGAAGACATGCGGGGTTTGAGTTATTTACAAATCTTACATTCTTCTAGACTTTACCTAAAGAGGCAGGACCTACAAGACAGAACTTGTTTTAAATTCAGAGTTTTCCTTCTCCTAGACTGGTTACCAATTAAGTCTATAGGGCATAGCCTGTCATAGCTGGAGGGAAGAGATGGATTTTCCAAGGGTATTAGCACGTAAGTGAATCCAATTAACTCGACAGGAATTCCCCTATGAGGACCATCGGTGAACAATCCATCGCACCTGATTTGAATCAACAATGACGTCTGCTAGATTTTGACCGGTGAACTTACCAATGACATTTCTTCGTCTAACATTTATTTCTATATTTTCCCAATTGGGGGTTAAGTACAGAAAATAAAGAGACCAAATCAGGTGAAGCTATGCCGAGATATTTTAATCTATAGATTATATTTTGAATACATTTTATATAGGCATTAACCTAACACAAGGCTGACCACACAGTCTCCATGTTCTATTCCGATTTATATATATATATATATATGTGTGTGTGTGTGTGTGAGTGTGTGTGTGTGTGTGTGTAAGCAAATATATGGATATAGATCCGACAGTATGAAGAAAAATATACGGAAAAACAAACAAAAATCCTAATATGCAATTATGCTGTTTTAATGTTAATATAATGTCAACGTCGGACGTTTCGGTCTAGCAGACCATCTTCAGGACACATTCCTAAAATATAATTAACATTAGACTATTATTTTCACAACATCGCTCACGTGACGCCGACGTAATCATATTGAAACGCAACGCTGATCTTGAAAAATTTCAGTTATCTGTTTTGATTAGTCTTACTCTTATGTCCATCGTCTTTTCATATTGAATTGCATATTAGGATTTTTGTTTGTTTTTCCGTATATTTTTCTTCATATATATATATATATATATATATATATATATATATATATATATATATACCACATTTATTTATATATATATGTGTGTGTGTGTATGTATGTATGCATGTAGGTACATCAGAAAGACCATAGCTTAATGATAAAAAAGATTATATGTAACAATTATTTTTCAACATAATCTACTTCGTTGTGGTTGCATATTAACCATATACGGTGATCGTTAAAATTATTGGCCCGTTTTGTGAGTATAACTAATTTCTAACATGGTCATAAAAAGGAATTAGATAATACTTTGATAAAGTTAGTTTGAATGCTTGCATCCGATTAAAATTTTAGAAAATTATTTAAATAAAACACAAATAATCAAACAACAAAATTTTTAGCATACAGCTTCAAGAATAGGAGTTCTCAAACAGATGAGGAGTTCGGGGATTTCAGTGTCTCAGGGGGAAGTAAAAGTCTTTTACTTTTTCATGTTTTTTATTTTTTTATTTACATAATCTCGAGCCCATAATGAGTGTAAATTGAGTATATTATTCGAAATGCACCTTTTGAGTCGGACAAGATTCTAAAGAGGTGGGATGAATGAATCCTATGATGAAAAGGGTGCATTAGGCAAAAAGATTGAGAACAACTGTTCGTCCCAATAGTTTTAACAATCACTGTAAATCGAACTTTATACAGTAGAATTTCTATATTAAAATTTGCCTAATAACTATGTCAACCTGCCGACACATTGTCGCAAGCACATGTATAAACTAATAACAGTTCTTACAGAAATAAGTTTATGCCTAAAGACGTAAATAGTACTAATTCTCTATAAGAAGTCTAGTACTTTTTTTTATCACGGATGGCAATCGAATTTCATTGCAGTTTCCCATTCTTCACAAATCTGTCATATCCAGAAAAAAAAAAACATTTAGTCTTTCCCCGTTCGTTCATTATTGATGTTATCTTTCGTCCATTCTCATTTTCTCATCCGCTATACAACAAACGCCGCCATATCCACCGGAAAACCAGCGATCAAATTTTCAGCTCTAAGCTAGTAATATAGGCTAAAGTAAAGGAAGAAATTACGGCCTCGAGATAACATATTTTTGGATAGTCGTCTTTATCGTCATCGTCGTTGCCGTCGTCTTCTTCTTCTTCTTCTTCTTCTTCTTCTTCTTCTTCTTCTTCTCTCACTTCTCTCCTTCTTCTTCTTCATCTTCTTCTTCTTACAAGCTTATTAGATAGGTTGGACGATGTTTTCCTCTACCTCTTTTACCTTCACTTTCTTCTATGTGTGTTAAATTCTCCAAACCCTCTTGCCCCATGATCCATCCCCAAAATTTTAACTGTCTTTTTCTGATTCTAAGTACAAGTATATCCATTTTCAAGTGTTTTCATTTCCCTTAAAACTTCCTCGTTGCTCACATGCTCCATCCATGAAATTCTCAGCATTCTTCTATAGAACCACATCTCTGTTGCAAGTTTCCTCTTCATGTGATGAAATTATCCAGCATTCATTACTATACAGGAGAATTGATATTGCATAGTTTTCAGCAATTTTTTCTGTTTCTAATAAATTTTGGATAGTTGAATGAAATCTATTTTCACTGCTACTAGGAAGTCGCCTCCTGCCGCTCTAGTTCGTCTAAAAGTTATTGGGTTTAAATGGTCAGTAGTTAAATGAAGCCAGTCATGTTCGATTTTGTGAGTCAGGTTGAAATCTTTGTGAAAGACACTTAGTGGAAGGTGGATGTTAAGCAGAATTATTTTGTTACACTATCAATTGGATACAAATGTGTTCACATGAAACAAGTAGTGTCCTATCCACATCGAGAACAGTTCATTACAAACTTCTCCACATATAGAAAAACCGGCGATTAAAAGAACGCAAAGGTAACTTATTTATTAATGACATTTAACTTCTCTATTAATCAAGAAATATCTTGTTATGGTAGAAATGTAAATGCTTCGATCATATTTCTTTCTCTATCTTTTTTTTAATACCATATTCCTTCGTGGCGGAGGCAATCATGGAATCTCCGCAGATTCCTTTTTCTTTGTTATCTATGAATTGATCTGTCTTCCTGAAAAAATAGTGGAGTGGTTTCCTAGTGAATTATCCATGGTATTGAATTCACAGTAGTACTATACACAATAATAGAGAGCCTAGTCTCTTTAACCCATAGTCGGAGAGATAGAAGCAATGAAAAGAGATATATAGCTGGTTGGGTGAAGAAGAAAATAATACTAGCTACCACTCAAGGCTAAAGAACGCTTTCTACCTTACTATTGAACATATAGCTAGGAGAAGATGGATTAATGCCTTTCCTAAGAGTGTTATTGCGAAAATGAACGCAACTAGGTTAAATTTGGACTCTGGTGACCGATCGAACTTTCCGTGCCGAAATATTTCTACGCTACTTACTCATCCTTTGTTTTAGACAATCGAAATTTGGGTTTGTTTTCGAGGGCAGAACGTCTTAATTCAATTTCAAAATGACACATATTATTCGATAAAACACTTCCCATTTTGAGATAAATCTGTGATAATATCTTCATATCGTTCAGGTGTTTATCATCATCATTACTGTAGAAGTCATGACTATACCTAGATTCACAGCACACTGATCCTTGTTATATATACTTAAACTATTGAACGCGGAGTTCCGGTTCAACGCTTCGACGTTTAGAGCACATAATAAGGAAGAGGCTTGGAAAATTTTATACTCACAAGACAAATTGAAGGCAAGAGGGATAGAAGAAAATAATGCTTAATCTACCTAGCGAGCTTGATTAAATTGAATTGATGGCGGAGCAAGGTTTAGGAGAGATAACAAAAAGACAAAATATATATATATATATATATATATGTTATGGGGTCCACCCCTTTTTCATATAAGTGGACTCGACCAGAGTGTTACTTGGACTGCTGCCGTTAAATACCCAGAGTCAGAATAGAGAGATATTGGGAGAGTGAGCTGAGATTGTGATTGAGTTGGAGGTAGAGTAATAGTGTGAGGTAACCGCTTGTAGAAGTCAGTTACAAGCACGTAGACTCTAAGGAAGTCCTACTTCGGGACTATATCTATATATATTATTATTACGACTAACCGCGTTCCTGGATTTACTAACAATATACCCATTGTATTATTGTGTAAATACATTTAATTTCTTATCTTTATTTCTTGCGTTTGTCATTCATTGGAGACCGAATTTCATCCCGGAATGCACAACAATATATATGCCCCCACCCAAACATGTATACGTACCTGTGCGCCGTCGGGTAAAACGAACAATTTTCACATCTTTTTCAATATAATTTATCTTGCTTCCTAGGTATGTAAAATGCCAAAACATTAACTAAATCCCTTGAGTTTAAGCTTGATGGAACCTACACTCAGATGCTGAGAGCTATATTTAACATCTCTTGGAGACAATCAGGCTTCCCTCCCGATCGTTGTGTTCGGTGGCAGCACGCACATATCCTGCCAAATGAGACTGAAACCAGGGAAGTTGATGATGGTGCAAATAGCTTAAAACATAATATACAACATATCCTTTGAAATAGAACCATTCCTTTTTTTATTGTCTGTGAATTGCCATGAATTCTTTGGAAACATAGTGGACTTGTCTTCTGTTGCCTTCTCCACGGTTTTGAATTCAGTGTATTCTGTCTCCTATTCTGGTTATCACGTATGGCTAGAAAATCCAATATTACCTACTATTTAATCTATAGCTGGAGGAAGAGTTGTATTCATGCTTTTCCCAAGGACATTGATGCGAAGTGAACACAGCAGACTTAGTCGGAATTTGAACACATTTTCCATTTTCGACGCCGATAACCGTTACGCTATCCGTACATCCTTATCGCAAGTGTAATCTTTGTGTAAAACAATGATCTTGCTAGCGAGAAGGCCTGCTATGCTGAAAAGAATTTCACAACCTCACATGTTAGTAATGTATCTTTGTACTCGCCATTTACTGTTTTTCAACGTTGATATATTCTGTTTCACGGGCAGTTCTGAAATAGAGAATTTTACCCCAAATGTGTAAGAATTATGTATCGGCAAGAGATCAGAGTTCAACCAGTTAAAATTTAAATTACTATAGATAAATCACTCCAGATCACGACTATAAAAAATAAATTTTATAAAGATTGATATGGTTGTCCAGTTTTCTATTTAATTTGATCCCACAACGAAAGTCAAAACAAAATATGCTCATAAGATGTGATATCTTAAAATCTATCACCAAAGTTGATCAGCGTCGAGCCCAATCAGTACTTACATGGGAGGTCGCTTGGAACACTGGGTACTGTAAGTAATCTCCTAAAATCCGAAATATGTCGCGGCTTTAAATAACCCACAAAGGGTTGATAATCCGCAAAAGATAAATTGATCAAGCAATTTCTTAAAAAGTAAAAATATTAAAATGTTGAAATTCGTAATCTTGAGGGGTTTTTTATCACTATAGATTAAGAATTAAAAAATATATATATTTAAAATTTTGTGAAATAATGTTTATGAACATATTTGTTTTGGCTTCCATATGGATATCAATTTACAATGAATTTACATAGTAATCTGGACCCTCTATTAACTTTTATAAAAATTACTTTAAAAACAAATTAATATTCGTGATCTCTATGAATATGAAAAAAAAACTAGAAAAAGATTTCTAGTCGTAGTGGCTATTGTAGAACTTCACTCGCATTTCTTATTCACGGTATTTACATGCGATTGATTTACACTATTTACATTATTCGGACTCATCTTTGTCGCCATATTTATTACAACGTTTCGACCGTTGTATGCTTCGGTCTTCTTCAGGTAGTTGTATCTAACCAACGCCTTTATCCATTGTGCCATGTTCCTCAAGTGACAGGACCCAAAAGAGTGTGAGTTCAATACCCGGTTAAAGCAGTGGAGAACTTGGAGAGGGGAATTAACAGGAGATAACTGATAACTGACATCCATTAAACATGGCACGTGGAACAAGAACAGTCTACCCCAGTGAGCGAAATAAAGGGTTCAGTTCGACATTCCAACCACCTGAAGAAGGCCGGAGCGAAACAACGGCCGAAACGTTGTAATAAATATGACGACAAAGATGAGGACAATAGTCCGAATAATCTAAATAGTGTACATAATACCTCACCTCAGAAATATAGACAGCGATTGATTTAGTATAATTTTAAATTCTATTATTAAATTAAATTATCAGTACGTGGCTTCTGTGCTATCTTTTAAGCAAACAATAGTTAATTGCATACATTATTTAAATTTATTACCATGGATTTCCACTTAATTTGCTCACACTTCCGAGATATTTGATTACTTCGTTGTTTTATACCTCATAAGGTATGTTTTCGGATATTTACTAAGACTGATTGTTTCTTAACAGATTATAATGAAAGGCTACCCTTATTTTAACAGACAGGCATTTCTATAATGAGCCCAACAGTGAGGAACAATTCGCAGAAAATTAATGGGGGTCGAATTATCCTAGGATGATCTATCCTTGACCTATCTAAGAACGTTGTTTCTTATTTTCATCAACAACTATTCTTCCCGAATATTCGACTTGAGTCAACCCAACTCGTTATTTATGCTGACGTTGACAGTGTAACTATTTTAACTTATTTCTCCCGTCTCAATACGTCCGATAAATTAAAACTGGCAACTGGTCTCGAGTAACCTCCTTAACTGGGGTAAGAAATGGCTTGAAAAATTTTAAAGTATCCAGAAGGAAACTGCTATCTTTTAATCATTGTGAAAAAACAAACTATTTTTGCTTTTCATCGGCATGGTTATGCTAATTTATAGGAGAACAACTTTCTGTGTCACTGACATGAAGTGGAATGATACTGAATCAATTGCTAGATATGCTGATAGGAAAGTTGTTTCACTGTGTCATGTCAGACAATTCTTTGTTCCAGAATCACTCTTGCACGTTTATAGGTAAATCTACTATTCTTTTCTCGAATTTAATATTGCGGCCATATTTTGTCTGGTGTCCCTCTTATATATCTCGAGATCCTCGACAAAATCCCAAGAAGGGCTTGTAATGTTATCGGTCTTAATCTTGCATCTCGATTTCAATCGCTTTCTCACACCGTGACGTAGCTTCCCTGAGTCTTTTCCATAAATGTTTTCATGACAATTATTCTATTGACTACCTCGACCGCATGAATTTAAGTGTATTATTAGATTGGCAATTAGGTCTTACCTTTTACTGTTGAAATAGCTGGATGTTACCGTAAGTTCCATTCTAATAGTTTCTTCTCTCGTACTCCTCGCTTGTGAAACTCTCTTCCAGTTCCTTGCTTCCCGTCCATTTCTGATCTTCAAAGATTTAAATGCAACGCCAATCTCCATCTTCTATAGTCCTGAATCTTGTTCTTTTATTGCGCTTTCTCATCCTCTTTCACTTTCAGTAACCCCTCGGGTCTTAGTGACATTATCACCTTGCTTGGGGCGAAACGATTTAAAAAAAAGAATGAAAATGATGAGGCTCTATTTCTATTTTCATCTTCTTACTACCCAGAGATTAGTTGTAATAGATTCCCGGTATACTTATTCCATTTTTCCCAGTTCAAAAGTTTGAATCGAAACAGAATTTTTAACAATTTTTTAAACTTTTTTTTTTTAACAATTTTTAAAATTTTTATCACTAACTACAGAATGATACGCTTTAAACTCATCTATCGGAAGTCATCGGCTTTTTTTCTTCTTTTTTTTTTTTTTTTTGATGGGTCGAAGTCTCTCTCTCTCTCTCTCTCTCTCTCTCTCTCTCTCTCTCTCTCTCTCTGTCAGTTCTTCAGATGTCCTTTATTTTATTTCAAAGGTCCTTTCCTTCATCATATTTCCATTTCGCATCAGAAAAAGGCGCATTCTTCCGGCTTAAGGAACAAGATTTTTTTAAAATAAAGTGTGGATTTCCTAGCATATTCTTTATTCTCCTTTTCTTTACCTCCTTATATTTTATCCTTTTTTTTTATTTGGAGTAAGTGTTAATCTTTTTATCCTTGCTTTTTATTTTCTTTACTGTTGATCGTAAGTTTCATTCATTGTTTTCTTTGATTTTCTCTTGGTCAGTATAAATAAACATCCTCCGATAACAATAAAGAGGTGTACTTGGACATAGAGAACTGAATAGCATTTTCGACTGTCCCTATTTGCTTATAGACGCAGAAGACAACAATACAACCCAGTCAACGGGTACAGTTTTCCCGGTACACCGCTTTATTCCGAAACTGTGGTGTAAGTATGGGAATATCACCGCTTTGATTGTCATAGCATCATAGCAATTTCTCGCACAAATTGAAATCCGCAAAAATTGAATGACTGGATTAAAGTTGTTAAAATTTCTTTAGTTATGAGATGGCTTTCATTTTATTCACTCAAGCAGAAAATTAGAAAAAAAATGAAGGAACGTTATTTTTTTGGTTCACTCAAAGTAAGACGCGACACCTTTCTTGACCATCCCGTACCTGTATGTCCATACTCTATATGTAAAAAGTTTATATATAATAAAGAATCTGAATTTATTTTGGCGAGCGTTTCTTTACGAATGAAAACAGTTTGAGTACAAATAAAAAATATGTATGTGTTTAGATATGATCTCGTATGAAAATATAATTGAACTGTTTATTTTGTTAGCTCAGCATATTATCTACGGTACTACGTCATCAGATAACCATAAACACACTGAGAACTAAACAGAAGACTAAATTTGTGCACTTTGACTCAATCTAAGACAATGTGATTGAGCTTAACTGTATCATTTGTCTAAAACCATTTTAATACCATGTCCCTTTAGCACATAGGCGATCATGACTCTCCACAGATTCCTTTTATCAATTAGCTGTGAATTACTATGCATTATTGGGAAAGATAATGGAGTGATTTATAGTTGCCTTCTCCATGGTTTGAGTTTATAATTTTCTTTCTCTTAGACTGGTCGCTAACCAAGGCTAGAAAGCCCTGTCTACCCTGCTTTATAACTCATAGCTGGTTGCGGGTGGGGAGAAAAAGCGGATTCATTCATTGCCCAAAGGTATTAGTGCGAAAGTAAACGCAACAGCCTAGCCTGGACTTTAAACTCAGCTCACTGAATTCCTTTGCCAAGACGATATCCGTGATAACAACAACAGATCGCTAAAACCACTACGGCCATTAACTTTCAAGATAAATCAGAAAACTTCAGCTTCCGTTTTTTTGTTTTTGTTTTCGAAGCATAAGATTCTGAAGCAGACATGGGCAACCGTTTTTGAATAGTGGGCCACATGATCTATGACTCGTCATCATCATCCTTTGACCTCCCTGTGGTTGGGCGCAACTCCATTAACAATCCGTTTCCACACTGCTCGGTCCTGCATTGTCATCCCCAATGTCCAACCCTGAGTCCCGAGCCATGGTGTCTGTGAAAGTCAACTCTCTCAAGAAGAAACCTCCAGAAGTAAGCATGAGACGACCTCCCCGTCCGCTCAGTGGCAGTAGCCGGCAAACTACAATCGCTTTTGCTTGAGCTTAAGGGAGATTGTTCTCAGTTCTCCGTAAATTGTTAAGCGTTGCATGGAATCTCCAACTGATGCTCTAGATTTTCTAAGCAGATTTGTATATGTTCTATCCAGTCGTCTTTGAAGACAAACAGATAATGTCCAAGTTTCTATTCCATACGATAGGACTGTTTCAGTCAGTGTTCAAAAGGTCTAGATATTAAAGAAGATGGATGGTTCGAGCGCCAAATCTTGTGAACTTTGTTACACGCATCCCATGTTTGTTACACGCTTTGCGGATGTTGAAGTCTTTTTGGGAATCTATTATGCGAGATTCAAGATATTTGAAGTCCTCAACTCTTTTGATGGATGCATTATTGAGTGACTTCAACTCGGATGGTTCAAGGGAGGTTGTAATATATTCTGTCTTACTCACATTGCAATAGAGACCTACTTGGCTCGCTGCTTGCTCGAGTGATTACAGCAAGGATTCTGCATCTTTGATACATTGAGAAATTAATGCAAGATCATCGGCAAATTCAAGATCAGTCAGGTATTGTGATGAGGTTTCAAAAGGAGTCCTTTTTCATCCATGTCGTCGAGAGAAATACGCAGAATATAGTCCAGAACAAGTATAAACAGCAAATAAGCAAGTGTATCGCCTTGTAGAACTCTTCATTTAACTTCAAAGGAATCACACTCGCCATCAAGCGATACAATGGTGGCAGTGGTGTTTCTGTACAGAGCTTTAATTGCCTCAACAATTCTGGAGGGTATACCTTAGAGTTGGAGGATTTTGAACGCGAGATCTCTGTTGATAGACTCAAACGCCTAGCGAAAGCCAACAAAACAGATTATGACATTTTCATCCCTTCCAGTATGCGGCGATTGGAGAGGATTTAAGCAGTTGCCGAACTGCCTCTTCTAAATCTATTGTTTCTTGCAGAGGAGTGGATCGATGGTAGGGACAATTCTATTTAGCAGAAGCTTATTGTAAACTTTTGCTGCAATTGTTATCACCTTTTTTTGGAATGTGGAATATTCCTTCCTTCAACCAAGCGAGCGGTGTATGAATGTGCGGTTGTAAAATTCAAGGAGGAGGTCATGAAATATTGGATCTTGCCACAATAATGTTGGTATGTTGTCAAGACCTGGAGTGTTCTTTTGAATTCATCGAGCGTGAATACCAGTGTATTGGATATGTGATGTATTGGGCGTGGATCACAACTGACTTGCGGTGGTTCTCCCAGGAGTTTCTTAAAGTGGCCAAACCATTTAGCGTTACGCTTTTCAGCGGAACAGCCTTTGAGCCGAATGGAAGGCTTTATTTTCTTCCTGAAAGTATGTTTATTGTTTTCCAGGCTGCAACATGTTGGTTCTCTGTGTACAGTCTTACAATCTTGTCAATCTCCCTTGGATATACTCTGGCTCTACATTGATATGGGCCTCATCTAGTATCCTTTGTGCGTTAGTGATGTCTTTAAAAGTACTTCTAATTAGCTTTTGTTCATATCTCGGTTTATATATATATATATATATATATATATATATATATATATATATATATATATATATATAGACACACAAACATATGCATACATACACACACACATATACCGAGTCAAAAGTTTTTTTCGGATCTTCACTGATGGTTTTGGTAACTTATATTTCCATGTTACATCATTAATTTGATACAACCTGTTGTTCAACCGTTGCTGAATGAACAAACCTTTAGACGATTTTTATATGTATTAAGTTCAGAAAAGAAAACACTTGTACGCATATAATATATATATATATATATATATATATATATATAGGCAAAAATAACTGCCAGTCTTGTTTAACAAAACATGTATGAAAGAAATATTGCTGCCCAAATACACAATTAATATATATAATTTAAATAAGCTTTATTTAGACAGCAAGTTATACTTAAATTTTTTTTTTTTTTTGTTTAATCTGAGTACTTTTGACTGTCAGTACAATCTTTATCAAGAATTGGGCATTTAGTCTGTTTATGAAACTGTGTTTGGCTAATTCCGGCGTTCCCTAGTTTCAAGTGATTCAAAAGTGACGTTATTTACAATGATCAAAATTTTTATGTGATTTATATATATATATATATATATATATATATATAAGTTTACTGAAGGAGTTTTAAAGTACTTTCTGTGTATTTTTCTTCTTCGTGTAAATATTGAGAGCTAAATATTCTGTGCGCTTATTCCGGGTTTCATTTTGTTGCAATTGAGCGAATAAAAGCTTGAGATCATTTTGATTGGTGGATCTAAAATTAAACGTCCATCGAAAATCCGCGAAGGGTAACGACCTCAGCCGGAATTTGAACTAAACATTCTCATATTATTTTCCATACCGATAACCAATACAGTATATATATATATATATATATATATATATATATATATATATATATATATATATATATATATATACCGTGTGTAACAGCAAAATTGTCTAAATTGTCTAATAGCTTCTGATAATTGGCCATCTCAAAAAATGTTTATCTAAAAAAACCACTAAACTAATTGAGTTTCTTTTTCCCAGGTTTTCAAATAAGACGTTTAGCCAATCTTGGTACCATTTGTCATAAGAATCACTGAAAAATCCGTTGAGTTATTCAGCTAAAAAGATCACAGGTTAAAATCGTTTCGTGTCAGCCCCATTACATCTTCCCAAATGGGCAATGGTAAGAAGAAAAATATAATTCAGGCCTTCAGCAATGGTACTAACATTCATACTCTGGCTTCCATTTTCAAAGTCCATTCAAGTCCATTCAAGTCGAGTTAATGTTAATATAATTAGAAGTTTCGTGTTCCTTAACATTAACTCGAACCACCCCCATACCATCTGGAAGCAGATACCAATTACCATTGGTTCTAGAATCAATAAACTAGAATCATCTAATAAGAATATATTTGATAAGAATAAAGCATTGTATGAAAATTCCCTACAGAAAAGTGGTTTTACACATAAACTATCTTACTTAAACCCCACAAATAACCATAGTGAAGTTAAGAGTAATAATCCACACAAAAATAGAAAAAGAAATATTATTTGTTTCGACCCCCCACACCCTTCTGTAGATTATCAAGAATTAATATTGGACAAATTTTCCTGAAACTTATAAACATTTTCAGAATAACAATCCTCTAGGTAAGATCTTCAATAGAAAAACTATTAAAATAAGTTATTCGTGTACTAACATCATGTTTAGAGTAATTTACTCCCACAAGTATATCCTTAACAAATTCAATGGTGTCAACAAGAATTCTAATACCCCTCCTTGTAATTGTAGAAATAGCAACCTTTGCCCAGTCGAGAGAAAATGTAGAGCATCTAATGTTATTTATCAAGCCACCATTTACCCTAAAGAAAATAAATCAAACCACCAAGTTTATATTGGGATTTCTACGAGGGAATGGAAAAAAAGACTTTATAACCAGAGACACTCTTTTTCCAACACAAGACTAAAATACCAAACTACTCTCTCCCCAAAATTTTGGAAATTGAGAAAGATCTGAACCCTCAAATTGACTGGAAATTTATAGGTTTTGCTCGGACTCCAAATAGCTTTAAGGGTAGATGTAATTTATTTTTGGAGGAAAAAATTAAAATCATTAAATTTAAGAATCAAGAGATTCTACTAAGCAAAAGGAATGAATTGATATCTAAGTGTCGCCATAGGAAAAAATCCCAACTGACATAACATTATTTCAACCCTACACTCCAAGTGTCGCCACAGGAACAAATTTCAACTAACTTAGTATCAGCCGAACCTCGCACTCCTCGCTTTCGTTTATATTTTTATATGTTAATTTTTTCTGTTGTGACGTCTTCTCTATATGTAAATTTTTTCCTACATGTGAAATTGTTTTCGAGATGGGGAATTTCCTTCCATATCTAAATATTTCTCTTCGTGTCACATGTTTTCTATATGTGGAATTTTCATCTATATTTCATTGTTATTATAATGTTAAATGTTTTATATATTGAATTTAAATTTAAATAATTAGTGAAAGTATGATATAATTTAAATTATAAACTTAGTATGTGAAAATTTATTAATATTATATTGATATAATGAGATTGGTTATATTTAAATGAAATTAATATATTAATAACTAGCAGTAGAGCCCGGCGTTGCCCGGAGACAGTAACAGTAAGAGATAGATCAAGTATCGACCATCATAAAGACTAAAAAATAAAATTGACAAAGATTATTATTTAAGGTTGACGGACACGCATGTCTTAAGTAGTTTTTTTTGTTTTGTTTTTTTACGAATTGGTCAAACCCAAACTCAAACATTGTTTCAATCGTTACTTAAGAGTCTATCGATTGAATAGAATTTTATTATAAACAATTGTCTTGTAAATGGAATTTTTAAAGCATTCTGAATGTAAAAATAAAGAAAAAAGTGTGCAAGACAATAAGAAACACTACCTGCCAAAAAAAAGTGAAAATTTTGTTGAAATCGGTTGAAAAATGTAGGAAATCCGATCCCATATATAAACGAACACACACACACAAACAACCTGGGTTTTATAATAAGTATAACTCGATATGAGTTGTCCTCCTTTCATTCTGGCGACAGAATCGTGTTTTCAAATTGATTTCGTGCAAAAACAATTGTGTTTTTCCAATTTGGGGCGCTGTCAGAACCACCGCAAGGTAATTTTACGCAGTCCTGTGAAGTTTTGTTGAAATCAGTTGAAAAATGTAGGAAATCCGATCCAATATATAAACGTACAGACACACACACACAATCTGCGTTTTATAATAAGTAAGATTTACTTTTTTTTTTTTTACTATATAGTTAAAGATGTAGATTTAAATGGATTAATATTAACAACTTTTTATAAAAGTATTAATTTTAAATTCTTACTCTCATTCTATAATAATTTTATGCTCCTCTCTAAAATGTTTCATAGCCTTTTCTCTTTTTTTTTTGCATTCTTCTTCCTTGCACAGGAGTTAATATGTTACATTTATGTCAGTGTCCATTTTCAACAGTCGCGTTTATCTGTACCCGACTCCACTACAACCACATTAGGTCCCTCAACCCTCTTTATCTATATAACTCCCTCCTCTATTATAGGCCAATTCTTACTCCCTCTCCTTTTATACTTTCCTTTTTATTTTTTCCTTCTTTCCTTCCTTTGCCTTTCAAATTTCCTATGAAGAAACGTTTTATTTATTTTAGTAAATGTATTTGCATTGATAAGTCTAGGGAAAAACTACTTTCCAATAGACGAAATGATCATCTGTATGAGCTAAATTGCTTGGATTGCATTAATTGTAATTCACTTATATGCTCTATAATAGAAATTTTATTGAGCTCTCTTTCATGGATCAGTTTTAATAGTTTATATTAATAGGATCTACTTGAATTGGTACGGATTTTTACACACACACACACACATATATATATATATATATATATATATATATATATATATATTACAGATATTATGTCTGCTAATTTTTAACAAAATCCGTTCATACTCACGAATAACCTTCCGTATATTGGTGTTAAAAGGATGATATCATCCTTTAACATCAATACACGGAAGATTATTCGTAAGTATGAACGGATTTTGTTAAAAATTAACGAACATAATATCTGTAATATATAATGTCTGTAATTTATTCAGTCAAACATGCCTAAAAGAGAATTTGCTGCCTAAACACACACACACACGTGTGTGTGTGTGTGTGTGTGTGTGTGTGTGTGTGTGTGTGTGTGTGTGTGTGTGTGTGTGTGTAAACATTCAGATATAAATAAAATATATCTGTAAAAAAGACAATGTGAATAAAGAAAAATAAAAAAAACTTTTCTTTACCAATGCGTTTCGTCCGCTGATGGACTTTATCAAACTAAATATAAAGATTTTTTTATTTGTAGCGTGTATTTATAAACTGAAGAAAAATATCGTTAGATTTACAAAATTTTTAAATATAAGTTCGTTGAAAAATATTCTTAAGGCTAACTGGGAAAGTAGAGATACACTATGGAGGTCGCTAAGTGATGTAATTTAATGACTAATAAATGAAAGTTAGTAAAGTGAGTTGTTGAATGTTTTATTTTCTTTTTTGTTTATATTTATTTATTTACACATTTTTAAAATTAAATTAAGTCACTTAGCATTCCTAAATAAAACAATATTAAAATATCTGTCGGTTAAACACAATAAAATTTAGTATAAAATTTTATTTTAATTTAATTCTATATTTTCCTTATTACCTAATTAATATTATCGTAAATTATAATTTGAATTATATGTATTCACTATTTTCTTTTAAATAAACTTGATTTATTTTTCCTACCATAACTTGCTTTTATTTTCCTACATCCAATCGCTATTTTACATTTATTTTAAAGTTTTTCTAGGAATTTAAATAAAAGATTATATGAACATAAAAGGGATCTTTTACCAAACAACACACTCAAGACATTAGTTGCGCATCGTAATGAATCTGAGCATAATGCTATTTTAAGTAAAAGAGAAAGCAATTTACTGAGAAGAAAATCTATAGAAAGTGCTTTAATCGCTAGATCATCAACACCAAATTTCCGTTCAGGTGCTTACATTTCACCTTTCTTGGCAGATCTATTATTATCACACTGTTGGATATTTAATAACAAAAGAGATAAAAAAAAAACATAAACAAGAAGAATCTAAATAAAATCGGTTAGACTATATGAACAAAACACATATTTAATAAAAAAAATTACTTAAAATTTGTAGCATCCCTTCTCCTGCATGCATAATCACATCAACGTAAACATTATTTTAGTCCAATTAAGTCCTAAAGAACGAAACGCGTCACAAAAAAAAATTTCCACTTTGTCATAGATTTTCCTAACATTTTTCTATGTAGAAATTTCATTCATAAAACACAAATATTTATTTTATATACAAATATTTATTTTTAATTCATCATCATCATCATCATCATCATCAGAACTGTTTCAATTTGAAGGCATACTGCTAATCAGTGAGATTTCTCATCTTCAGCAACTCCATAAATATCTCTTATCACTCCACTCCACTCTCTATCTTATGCTAACTCATGAAAGTGCTGATCTTCCAAGCTCTTCGATTTTTTTTTACGGGAACGATGTAATTTTATTGATAGTTATTTTGATATTGTTGTTCAATATACAGGTTGAGAATCCTTTATCAGAAATTCTTGGGACCGGAAGTGCTTCGGTTTTCAGTTTTTTTGTTTTGTTTTTTTTATGGTCTATTTCATTTCTATATAGTATCTATAAAATGGGGCAGTTTGAGAATGGAACTCAAACATAAACACAATACCCCTTTGCATTTCATAACACAGCTTAAACATATCCACTGAAGGTAGTTTTATATATATCGACTGAAGGTAGTTTTATATAAATAGCATATTGGCTGAAAGTAGTTTTATATAAAATTTAATAAATTTTGTGTATATAAAGATACAGATAGTGATGCTAGTCATGTAATGCTCACACAGATTTTTAAATGGTGTAATTAAGATTTCACGTAAAGATAATTGTTTTGTACTTTCGTTACGTGTACAAAAAATATGATCACTACTTAGAAATATATATATAATTCCAATACCAAACACTACTACTACATCAGGTGTGATAAACTGAAGGGAGAGGATACATCATCAATGATATCACTGTGAGTGTGAGAAGGAAAATTCCGTAAGCTATCAGTCTCCACCAACGATGTCTTGTTTTGATTAAAATGTTACCATACATACAGGTACAGTATTTATATAAAAATAAAACGTGGATTATAATTACAGTCAAATATAAAGAAAAGTGAAAAAAAATCAGTATTTTAATTGTAACGCTGCAACGCAATAATCACGGGTAACCATGTTGCTTTCTGAAATTTTCCATTTGTGGCAAGTCATGACAGCACCTAAAAAACTTCCGGATTTTGGAATTTCGGATAAAGGATCTGTACTATGGTTGTTCGAGGTCTTCTATGAAAGTGTGCTGCATTGGTTTTCTCAAAGTAAAACAGCATAGCGTTCTGAGGAGTTAGCATATCTTGTCGTAGCACCTATACTAATAATTTCCAGTGTAATCGGAGGATGTAAAGTGAATTATTAACTGCTAAATTTTCCGAAAAAAACACCGCGTTTCTAAGTAGCAATGTTACCATGGTAACGATTTTTCTTACCATTTTTTCATTTGTGATGATGTTCTTATTAAATGAAACGTTGGGAACAGAATAAGCAAAATTAAACATTCAATCGTTTTTCATATATTTCATCTTTCATTTTAAACAGATATTTCATATCATTTTATCATATGTTCTAAAGAATTAATGGATTTATTTTTAATCCAATTTTATCACTTCAAACGTTATTTTTAATGGACATCCGTGTTTCAAATAGACGCTCCATTTTTTTTAAAACAGTGTGCATTAGGTAAACCCGTCTGTACACTCGAGAAAAGTTAACAAAGAAAATGTGCTCTCCAACATTTTCTTTAGTAACTTTTCTCGAGTGCAAAGGTTGGTAGACGTAATACACACTGTGTAATAAAATGAGGTGCCTATTTCAAACACGGGAATCTACTAAAAATAACATTTTCACTAATATATATATATATATATATATATAGATATATATATATATATATATATATATTAAGTAGACGTCTTACAGGTCACCTTTCGAAACAGAGTGCGATTAATAAACATGTATTAACTCATAATTTACAAGAACCTTTCTCGTCGACAAAACAAAGATTCTTTTCAAATCACATAGCCGTACACAACTCATAATTAGAGAAACTTTGCTTATTAAATATTATTCGCCCGCTAGCAAAGTGATACTATTTAGCATGTTAAAAATAGAAGTCGTGCCCAGGTCAACTGGCCACGCATAGCTCGTGAGCGCCCCCCCAAAAAAAAACATACAAAACCCGCTGCACATACTCCACACAGCAAAACTACTATGCAGAAACCGCACACAGAAATTCACCATCCCAAAACAACATCCTAATAGGCTAGAGAACTAGCCGAAAGCGCTGGGAACAATTATATAACTATAACTAGAGATAATTCCTATATTCTTTCACTCATAAAAAACGGAAAAATGTTAGAATACTGGAAAAACTCAAAAAAGATTAATTAAATCTTCCTTGTCGATCGTTTTAAATGAAACTGGGTTGAAAGGAAGGTTGCTGCCTAAATACACACACACACACACACACACACATATATATATATATATATATATATATATATATATATATATATATATATATATATATATATATCAATTAAATTCTACTTAACATTTTTTATAAAAAAAATAAAACCAATAAAACTGTCAGCGTGTGGTATACATTTGAGTCTTTTGAAAGATCAACATTTCGTAAAAATTTCAATTAAAATAAAGATTTGTCGTTTCTTAGGGATTATTGTTGGCCGGCCGGTTGACTGGCTAGCTGGCTGAATAATGTGTGGCGAACAAACAAGAACCTTATAAACGAAAATAGAATATGACTGACCCCAAATGACACACTGAGGGAGTGTCTTGGGTTTATTTAATTTCTATAATCTATACTACAAATGACAGTTATTAACAAACAATGGATCTCCCACTGGAATTGTTTGTATACATTTCTGTAGGGATTTGCAGTGAAAATTCCATGTTTTATTAAACAGCCGTCTTTATTTAATTTGAACATACCTATCTAATGTGCTTATCTGTTCGTTTGTTCTTTAATAGTATATCCAAGAAGATATTATGGGACCTTCATCTGTCAAGACTGACAATAGATATGGCAAACAGTTTGCTGCCATAAGATAAAGCGGTAAAGTAAGGATAGTAACGAGGATTTCCTCGATACTCAACCACACTTTACTTTATCTACCATTTGCGATGTTTCAGTGACTTGTCTTAATTGGAACTGAAATTCGTTTTCCAAATACAATTTTCCATGTTGATAATTACGACATCTCACGATAGATAGATATATAGATAGATAGATATGAACATATTTAGATATGAACAACTTGAGATTGATAGGCAAGTAAGCATTTGACTAAAAAATATTTCTGATTAATGTAAATCACTTTCCTGTAGGCTTACGATATATATATATATATATATATATATATATATATATATATATATATATATATATATATATATATATATATATCAACAAATGAAATCATATATTTTGAAATGGATTAAGTCCGACAATTATTTCAATATATTTTCTGTTTATATGTTATTTTTATAGATACAAATATTTAAGTAAATACTCTGTTTATAATAAACAGTATTAACAACATTTACCGCCTGAATGTTCGATAAATTTCATAGAAAATATGTACCCTCCGACTGGAATCGAAGCTGTATTCTACACGGAACCGTCATATAGCCTGACGTGCTATACCATTCAGCTGCAGAAGAAGCGTCTGGTTAGCAAGGACACATATTTTCTATGAAATCTCTCAAAAGCTTGTCAAGTAGCGTAGACAGCTGAAATCAGGATTTATAATTTTCTCTTGCCTTTCAATTATAAAAATTTAAAAAATTTTTATTCGAAGCTAACTTAGTAAACACACCATTGAAAACGCTACATCCAGAGAAAGATTTTGTTTTAAAATTCAGACGTATTTTGACCCTTAGAATCTATGGTACAGCGAATTTTATATATTCTTAATTTTAGAATATTGAGTCTAAATCAGGTTTTTATTGTTTGATTGATTTTGTAGCTATTCAGGTTCTGGTTCCTGTCCCCTCTCACTCTTCAATCCAAAAATTGGAGGAGGCTCCCCTCCATGCTCCGTTTTATAAAAAAGAGCTACCCCATCTCTTACTCCTTAAACAAAATTTTTTCACTTTATTTGTTGTACCTAATAGGCTAAAAAAAATTTATTTTTTAATATTAGTGGGAATTTTCAAGTTCCCATGTTTTTTGCTAAACTTAAATTCTTATTTTCTGCGTATTGTTTTCAATAGCCGATATCATAATTGACAAGTTTATTAAAAAATGACGCTGCTACCTATCCAGCATCATCTCGATAAAAAAGACCTTCTTCTCTGAAGCAAAATAGCATACTGTCAAAATTCATCTTATATTAAATATTCTCATTTCTAATTATTTCTACAGAAAAGTGAAAAATACCACCTGAAATAGTTTATTCTCATTGCGATAGCAGGTAATAATTCTTTTAAAAAATTAGAATTATCTAAAAACTTTAATTCTATTTAATAAAAAAATCTTTTATTCTAAAACAAACTCAAAAATTTTAGAATGCTTTCTTATGAAGCGTTTCAAATTACTGTTGGGGTCTGTATCAATTTTCAAAGGGATATAAAAAATTAGAAACATTTTTTGCTGGTGAATAAGATTTTAGTAGTAGACAAAAAAAGAAAAACGCCACGCGTTCAAATTTGAATTAAAGAACATTAAAATATTTTTAAAAATCTATCGACGTTAAGGAAAAGAAAATATGGAAGACACGAAGTGGCGTAAATTTCGACGTGTTGCTATATAATTATGAATAATGCGACTTTTCCAGTATGTTTTATCTGTTACGTTAAAACGAATAATTGAATCTTGATATGATTCGAACTTCCCACCTGGAGGTAAGCCGGCAAATCAGCTATTACTCTAAAATCCTGCTGCTGGGACAGTACAGTAAAATAGCAAATACAAAATGAGATAAGAGTACACAGATACTACATTGATACTAGGGAGAGGAGTGAGAAACGACACTTTGATCCTGTATTTACTCGTCGCCTCTGGGTTGTATAATTTGATACCAGGTCGTTTTTAATATGGAGTTTCCATATAGACCAAGGACAAAAACTGATCACTCCTCGAGACAATTGTCACACTAGCATCATTATCCCACTAACTCTCCCTCTTTAGTGTAATGAGGGAGGGCTTGCCGCAGGGTTGGAATCCCTGGAATCATGTCAAAATCCCTTGAAACGTTTCCGTGTCCTACCCGAAGACAGAAACACAGCAGAGGTGGGGAACAGATACTACTCACTGATCCCAGTATGCATTCTAATGATACTGTGAACCTAGGCAGAGTGCACAAACACTCTGAACTTAAACATGAAATTCAGATAGGAAGGAAGAAGTGAGTGAAGGAAGGAGTGAGTGAGTGAGTGAGTGAGTGAGAGTGAGTGAGTGAGTGAGTGAGTGGTCGTAGGAACCACTGATTGGGATTTTCACACTTTACGTAATCAGCAAAACCCGCGTTCTGCCTATATCTGCAAACGTTCTATACCGATACTAAGCACTATTCACTCATAAATATAGTTTTAGACTATGTTTTACGAAACCTGAGGTCCGGGTCGAATCTCAACATAGTCGATTTGTCAGGGAGGCGATATTTGATGCTATTGGCCTGGGGGAGGTGATCCTAGCGTATGACACCGTTGGGAAATGCCTGAAAACCAAATCGCGGATTGACCCAAGTTTTGTGTGTGAAATTGAGTAGACGGAACTATTCTGAATCCATCAATGGTTATGCTAGCACGAAGTCTCAAGTCATCGTGACCGAGTGTTTGATCGTTAACTCTGCTAATCAGCTAAACTATGCACTCTGTAACTAAGATCCTCTGAGCATAATCGCAGCATAAACAACCGGTGTGGGGAGCTTTGTAGGTGTTGAACAAATAAAAATGTGCCTGAGCAAGTTCTGCAATATGGATTGGCTAGTAAACCGGTGTACTCGGAAACGAGTAACCGGTCATTAAACTCTGTCTGTATGTGTATGTGTATG
Organism: Acanthosepion pharaonis; assembly: GCA_903632075.3. Classification (NCBI taxonomy): domain Eukaryota; kingdom Metazoa; phylum Mollusca; class Cephalopoda; order Sepiida; family Sepiidae; genus Acanthosepion; species Acanthosepion pharaonis. Next base: position 48,094 of record CAHIKZ030000764.1, read on the forward strand.
TGTCTGTGCGTGTCTGTGTGTGTATGCGTGTGTGTATGCGTGTGTGTGTGTGCGTGTGCGCGCGCGCACATATAGACCTTGACATTTTTGACACACAGAGTACAATCGAAACGACCAAACTCATTTCACAAATTAACTTTCTCAAACTTCACCAGTACCTCGGGGTAAGCACCTTAGGTACGTGTATGTGAATGTGTGTGTGTGTATTTAAGCGTGAATGCATACATAAGTATGTATGTGTGTTCGTGAAGGAGTGCTTGAGTGCGTGTATGCGTGAATTAATGTGTGAATGCATGAGTTTGTGCTTCGCTGTGTGTTTACGCGTGTCTGTATGCGTGTAAGAGTTAGAGAGAGAAAGAGAAGAAGAGAGAAAAAATTTACCTCTTTTTATTCCTCTATTTCCGCTATATACGCATTTATTTATCTGTCAATTTCTTCTTCAGGGCAACGTTTTTGTTTTTTGTTTTTTTTTTTTTTTTTGTTTTTTTTTTTTTTTCAATTCACTTATCCCCTGACACCCACCATTACAAAACATTGCCGCCTTCTCATCGTCGGTGTAGTTGGAGGTGGCGAGGGGTTGTCGTCATCGTGATTAGCCTGACAAACAAATACAGGTGTGCTCTCTCTGGATCGCAATAAGTGTAAGGTACTTGGTTTTATTCAATATGTCGCAAAAGTCACGGAGGGTTTTAAAAACATATTATTATTTCTGCTGGTTTATCATATTATTTTTTCTGAAATTTACAAAAAGTGAATAAATTTAATCTTAATAATACTAGAAAAGAAGCGGAAAATGTAGGTCATTTTAAAAAAAGATTGTAAATGATAGATATGAAATATATATTGGCTGTATTTGGGCAGCAATCTTTCGTTTATGCAGGTTTTATTGAAAACTAACCGCAGTTCTTTAAGATCTGTAAAAAATTTTATGCGGTTCTAGTTTCCAAGGAGAATCTAAAAATAAATTATCCAATTTTTTATAAGAACTTTTGGCTTTCGTAGACCATTATCAAAGATCTGTCTATATTTCTAAAATGAGGTGCTGTAACTATTTACACTATTTACATTGTTTACCTGAAAAAGGCCAGACCGTACAACGGCCGAAACGTCGTGAATATGACAATAAAGATGAGGACAACAGTCCGAACAATATAAACATTATCAAATCGTTTTATTTGTCTGTTTATAATGATAATGGTAATATCAAGCGTTTCCCTACAAGGAAATATTCGGCATCCATTGACCGAGCAGCCAGTACTACTCTCGTTTGAAATTTATAAAATCTTTCTTTTAAAACAATTTTTCATGGAAAATAGGTTTCTCAACTCCAGTAGCTATTATATCTCTTTCCATTACTGATTGAGGTTTCCGTCCTAACATTTTATTTGAAGCCGTATGAAACATCTTAATTATGTCAATGTTTTCTCTTGGAGTTACATTTCATATCCATTTTAGATGTTGATGCTGTTGAAAGTTATATGGTTTATGTTATTTGATATAGTTGTTTGTTTGTGATTCTATAGCGTCAATCAACAAGGTTCGAAAAATAGGCCTCGCTCACTCAAAACCATTTGTAGCTATTGGTCTTAGAACGCGGTTGTACAGTTGAGATATTTCTGATCCATGCATGATATTCATATGAAAGTTTTGATCTGATGAGGCTATTTAAGAACATGACTCGAGTTTTCAGTCTCATATTTTGGTTTGTAACAATTTGCACAGCCTATTCTATGTTCAATTTCCTTTTCTCCTATACTAAAGTTGTAACTGATTCATACACCAAGGTATTTTAACGGTTTGGCATTTCAGTTATGTACCATGCGTGATACACGCTTAGGCGATCATGTATCTTTCGATACATGACTGACGAGGCAGATTTTTCCCGCAGTAACTTGCCATTTCTTTCTGCGGCCCAAGGCTATAGAACCCGGTCTGTCCTGCTATTTATCCATAGCATTCTGCTATTTACCCATAGCTGGGGGAGAAGAAGAGGGTTCATACCTTTCTCAAGGGTATTAGTATGTAAGAGAATGTAATGGATTCGACTGGAATTCGAACTCGGCTCAATCTGAGCCGCTATCCATTACTCCACCGTGCCTCCTTTGGTATTTACTCGTTTGGTAATTATTAATTCCATAGCCTGAATTCTTATGACGGACTCAGGGTATGTGCTACTACAGTTTCTCATTCAAATTCCAGATCATAGTTCCTGTTTTTGAAAAGGTTTATATTGAGTCCTATATCTTAGAACACTGAGTAGAGGATGTTGATTTTTCTATTTAAGATCATCATTACAGCCATGTATATCTATGTCATCAGCATAGCCCCAACATCATCAGTGCACTGACCTCGAGAGGGAAAGCAAAGCTTGTATCTGCGTATACGTCGTGTTTTCTTTGGTAGTTTTCAAATGCGATTTGGTAATGGCATATGAATACCGAAAGTAGTCAAAAGACATAGAACAATTTATATTCAAAGTCTCCTGGAAGCCAGAAAAATTATTCAAACTTTACAAAGATTAAATCGAAAAAACTTAAAGAAATATCCTTTGTCTTCGACCAGACTTACATGTGTGTACGTGAGAGAGATCAACAGTTTCATTGTACTAGTAATGAATAAGCTTATACCAATATATATAGATTTAAATTTGGTATACTTAGAGAGGGAGAGTGCTCTAAAATGCTCTATCTCCAATATTGATATCAGATATAGAGCGTTTATATATATACATATATTCAGTGTGAACAGATATGATCTGACGACAGTATTGAAACATGAAGTGTTGATTCGTATGTCCGCATTATCTATTTATCTAGGATTAATACAATTATAGAATTTGTCACTTGGCTGATTGTGTTATATTCAGCACCACTACTCCGGAGTTTCGTAGACGAACCTTTGTGTAATTGTTCGCTCCACTCGTCAGGAGGAATGAGCAATTGTCTGTCAATTTTCTCGTTTTTGTTATTTTCATATTAAGTTAAAAAAAAAAGAAGCTCTTCTATTGATGTTAGGTTAATTTCTCTTCTTCTTTGTGTGCATGTGTGTGTGTGCACGCGCGTGTGTGTACGCCGGTATGTGTGCGTTTGTGCACATGCGTTGGATGTGTTATTTCGTCATAATTTTATTTTCTCACCTCTCTCTCTTTATTTATATATATATATATATATATATATATATATATATATATATATATATATTGGGAAATCTATGTTCATTATTTATGCATGTTTGTAATATATATATAAATATATCATGCTGATTCAAAAGATTTGAGCGCTATCTTTTTCACAATGATTGTGAAATCTTAAAAGTATTCGAACCGTGTCGGGGAAGGGGGGATATTTTCTTTATTAAGTTTTCTCGGGTGCACAAACCGGTAGACACAATACCCACTGTTTAAAATAAGATAAAAGAACGGGGCGTCTTTTTTACCCACTAAAATAACGTTTGCAGCAATGGTTGAATAAATATATATATATATATATATATATATATATATATACAGAATTTATCAGGAATATATCAGGAATTGCTGCTTAATTTATATATGTGTGTGTGTGTGTGTGTTCGTGTGCGTGTTTATATAAACATATTTTTGTTTATTCTCAATCAAAAGAAAACGTATATATATATCAGGACAGAAAACGGTTAAAACATTTTTCTCGAGACGCTGCTGCTTGAGAATAAACAAAAATATGTTTATATAAAACACAAACACACACACACACACACACATATATATATATATATATATATATATATATATATATATATATATATAATTTAAGCAGCGATTCCTCTTTTATGCAGATTTCATTGAAGAAGACTGACAAGGCACTGCGATTAAGCATTTTATTATATTTTTCTTGCATTCGTACAAGGGGTCACTTTTTTTCGACATGTAGGGCGTAAGTATTGCCCAATGATTTATTTTCGAATACAGTCAGCACATTGTGGCGGTGTTCTTAGTTAATATTATTAAGATTTTTTCTTTTTTATTATTAATTCTTCCATTATTTTTAATCTCTTTTTACACATGGATGAGGTAATTATGCTTGTATTTTCTACGAGTATATTTCGGATGAAGACTGGTAAGTTTGTGTGTGTGTTTTAATGGAAGCCTTAATAATAAAAATGAAAAAGTCAACACGCAGTAATATTAACTACGAACACGGCCACAATGTGCTGACTGTGTTCGGAAAATAAAACATCCCTATAACATTAGATGCATGCGCACAACTCATGCATCTAGTTAAAAATTAAAAATAAAATCATCCTTGATAATGGCTAAAAGTATAGCCGAAAGCGCTCGAAATTACAGAACATTTAGACAGTTTCTACACACTCTGTGTTCAGAAATGAAAACATTTGTTCGAACACAAGAAAAATTAAATAAAAAGCTTAATCGCAATACCTTGTGTGTTGTTTTTGATGAAACATGTATAAATGAGGGATTGCTGCTTAAATACAGAATATATATATATATATATCAACAGTGCAGCATATTGTTAATTCGATTTATTAAGTAAATTTCTACTTAATTAGCGAACGAATTTTGGGGCCAGCCCAATATATTATGTATACACATATTAACATAAACATACATGAAATTATTTAAAATATACCTCTTACATATGTCAGAAATGGATTTATGCCACAAATATATATATGTATACATGCGGGCACCTCGTGGCGGTGTAATGATTAGCAGGCTTGTCTCTTTAGAACAATTACGACTGAGTAATGATTTCGATCCTAACGGGGTTGCCTCCTGCTTTCGGCCTTGTGCCACATCTAAGCTACAATTGGAAAATCACTTTGTGTGTGTGTGTGTGTGTGTGTGTGTGTGTGTGTGTGTGTGTGTGTGTGTGTGTTTAGGGTGTATATTTTTATATACCTACACGTGTATCCGTCTTTGTTTTGCAAAAAAAATGTTTGTGTGTGCTGTTTGCGATGGCGATACATACGTCGGCTTTTGTCTCGAGCAATGATTTGCGAAATAAATAAAAAGCGGTTTTAGGACGGCTTCGCGAGCGCGTGAGAGAGAGGTGGCTATTCAACAGGTATGACGAGGCCAAAGGTCGGCTGGCCCACCCAGCATGTCACTGAAGATAAGTGGAAAATAATACGAAATTAAGATGAAGAAGATGACCATATAAAGAAAAAGAAATACGTGACAGCTGTATCCTGAAATTATCCCCGTGTCTACCAATAGATATCCGCAGTGGTGTTGGTGTGGCTAAAGACTTAATCTGACAGCTTTCACTGAGCTTTTCTCGAATACGGCCACGTACCAGACTTAGTCTATACTTATACAGATATACAAATCTGTAGAAAAAGATATATTTAGTTGGTTTGTTTTGTTTTACGACATATCAGTCTCAATGGATTATTTAATGCCGACAATTTTTATTGCTGGTAATATTTTTTTTTCCAAAATGTATTGCTGGTAATAATTTTTTACAAAGTATTTCTTGTATTAAAACCTATTTTTACACTTTCATGGTGTTTTGACCCCAGTTTGGGGGGGGGTTAACTATTTGCCCATAGCTAGGATCCTAACAGGTGCTACCACTCCGGGTCAGGGTGGATCTTGGAACACTTGCAATTAATAGGTCATTCCCACTCTTCAAAACCTCCTGATCAGAGGCCTTGCTATTGGACGTATTTTATCGCCTTACCCAGGACGCGGATGTAGTTTATCGTCATAGCCAGGGCGAGAAAAATATGTAACGAAAGCGCTAAACGCTTGACATTTCGAAAATTACAGGTTGCCGAATAAAAGAGTGCTCAGTGAAGTTTCAGAAATCAGAAGCTACTGAATAATTTAGATGTATATTATTATAAAAGAGATGGACACATGGCCGAATGGTTAGAATGTTTGCCTTCCGACCATAAAACTCGGATTAGAATCGTACCACCGCCAGGGAGGTAACATCTTGGCGTTATCCCAGCGCACAACACCTTTGGAAAATGCCTGGAAACCATGCCACGAGTTAACCCAAGCCTTGTAAGTGAAACTGGGTAGATTAAACTATTTGTGGGCCGTCGGTGGTTGTGCTAGTATGAGTGCACTAGCCTTTCTCCAGACCATTGATCATACCAGATAACACGCTCTCTCCCAGAAACTGTAACTAAAATCCGCTCAGCATAGTTGCAGTATAAACCACAGGTTGGCTCTGTGGGGATTGAACAAACACAAAATATGCCTGAGCAGGCGACCGCAATAGGGATTGATTAGCCACCAAAGTAAACTAGGATACGAGCGGCCAGTCATTATTATATAAAACAAGAGCTGATTCTCTAACCTCGTGTGACTTAGCCAGCGAATGTGTAATGTATATTCCTAAGACTGTGTTGTGCATCAGTAGTTTCCATGTACTTGTTCCATTTAATTCATAAACAAGTACACACACAATTTGACTGAATTTGAAATAAGACATAGGAAAAAAATACATTTCATCCCTCTCTGTCTGGACAACACTACTCTGAACTGAGCAATAAGATCATAAGTGTTAATGATTTTTAGCCCTAAAAAATAAAATAAGTTTAAGATTTTATGGAAATTGTGGTAACCTAGGGAAGTTAACTGAACAGAATAATCACACGAAGGTTAGAAATGAACAATAATACTTAGGACAAGAACAACACATAAGATTCGCCAGCGGCGCGTAGAAGTAATAGTCAATTGCTAGAAGTGAGTTAAGTGAATTCCCCAATGAATCTCCAACTGCAGAATATCTACCAACTGCCCCACGCGGTCAGATGTGGCATAAGGCCGAATTTAATGTGGGGTATCCGAGCCCGTGGGCTCGGCCAAAAATTCCGCGTATAAAACGAGATCGGGTAGCTGTTTCCCGAGACGAGACTCTGCCCTTCGATATAACCTTGTCTTTGGACCCTCTCTGCTCAGAGGCAGAGAGCTTGACCAGCTCAGCTGGAGACGAATCTTTAATTGCAGACCAACATACGGTATTTACTACTGTATTTATGTGAATGGGGAGATACCCATTATCGTCCGTTACAACAGACAACAGAACTTTATAGTAATTATTCGGTAAAAAAATAGAATTACTTTTTAATCTTTAAGAAATATTTTTAGGCCTGTCATTGAATTAAAATATGCATGCACACTGGCAAATCTACATACACAAACAATTTGGATGAAATTGAAATCGACATATGTGTCGCGAGGGCTAATTTCATTTCTGTCTGGCAACAATCACTGGGTAACAGGAAAAGATTATAAATTGAAATATGCTGTCCTTTTAATCCATTTTTATGATTCCTTCTGTTTTTAAACAGAATATAATTTCGAATAGTGGTAGAATTTTAAATGGACAAACAATTTAGATTTGAATTTTGAGCATCTTGCCATCAGCAAGGGGACCGAACTAGTTCCGTTTAAAATGTAAACACTAAAAAAAATCTACCACGGTTTCACAAAACGGTTCGTCAGGCAGTAAGAAACGATTTTTTTAAGTTCCATTAGTCCGAATCTATAAACATATACTCACCGGAAGTGACGAAAAATTTGCTTCCTATACTAATCCCAAAATGTGATAAAACTTTTTGCCCTGATTCAAAATTTGCACGGAGGAATTTTCTTGTATACATACACGTTATCATGTTATTGAATGGAGGGTACGGAATGTTGACAGTGTGTAAGCGTGTGAGAAAATTCAGCCTTTTAAATTTTGAACCAGGGTAAAAAAAAAAAAAAAGGTTTCTTATTTTGTGGTTATTAAGAAACCGGAAAATTTCATAAGAGACAAAGAAAAAAAAACTGCGATGCAATATCAGTTCTCCTATATGGCAGTGAATGCTGAACATTTTCCTCACAGATGAAGAGGAGACTTGAGGCAAGAATGGTAGTTCTAAAGAAGGATGCTGAGAATAAGATGTATAGAACATTTGAGCAACGAAGAAATTTAAATGAAAATGGAAGCAAAAAGGATGCTTACACTTAGAATCAGAAAAAAATCAGTTGAAATTTCTAAGGTGCAGAATGGCGAAAGAAAACTTAGAAAATTTGTGTGTGTCTCTTTCTCTCTCTCTCTCTATATATATATATATATATGTGTGTGTGTGTGTGCGTGTGTGTGTGTGTGCGTGTGTGTGTGTGTGCGTGTAAAATTTCAGATATAACTAAAAATATATCTATAAAAGGACAATATGAATACAGACAAAAGAAAATCTTTTCTTTACCAACGCATTTCGTAGCTCTGATGGACTTTATCAAGGCAAATGTAAGTATTACATTTCCATTTCCTTACATTTGCCTTGATAAATCCATCAGAGGACGAAACGCGTCGGCTTTTTTTTATTCATTTATATATATATATATATATATATATATATATATATATATATATATAGAGAGAGAGAGAGAGAGAGAGAGAGAGAGAATAACCTAACATAAGCCTGTACTCTCTGATGCATATGATTATAAAGATTGCGAATATCATCTTGCAATAAATTGTTCCTGATCCCGTGCAGCTGCTTTTGACGCAATACAGAAAGAAGTATAAGTTTACTGTCTGTTAGCCATTATCAAAGTGGTTTTTTTTTGTTTTTTGTTTTTTTAAATGAATAGGTTTGATTTTTTTATATACCAAAAGGAATTGTTCTAATTTTCGAATTCAGTCAGCACGTTATGGCCGCGTTTATAAGTGATATTATTGAGAGTTGATTTTCTTCTTTTTTATCCATAACACTTCCATCATTTTTAAGCAAAAATGTTCCGCTCAACAGATCCATTGGGCAATACTTACGTACTACATGTCGAAAAAAGTAATCACTTGTACCAAAAAACATCTGCATAAATATGTTGATCCAGATTAATTTTTAACTTTTAATGTAAGTTACGGTTTATTTTTAATGTAAATTATTATTTATTTTGAATATAAATTAATGTTTGCTTGTTTTTTTTTTAATAAGAACAAGTAATCTCCCTTTAATTTAAAAATTTTTTAAAATTAAAAAATGAGCATTTACAACTCAAAAATATTTTTTTTAATGTTTTTCTTACATACATATATGTATATAAATCCCGCTTATTTTAATTGCCAAATATAAGTTTTAAAATTAAAAAACTGTAATCCAAGCATAATATATAACTACGCCAATATTTTAAGATTCTTTTCTGTGGCGCCTATGTAAATTTTTTCGTCTGTATTAATGTTATTATTTACGATAGCTTTGTATATTATGTTACTGGTTAAACATTTATTGTTAAGTAGCATTTTTTTTTCTGCAATTATATTTGATGGAGTTATTTTGCTGGATGTTATTGTTATTGTTTTTGCAATTGTTATTGGTTTGTTGAGTTTTTTTTATTGTGCTTAGTTATTATTTTTTATTGATTTTTTTATAATTTGCTGCTTTTAGGGAAGTGTTTGTCAATTATTTTAAAGAATATTTTTCCTATTTTTGTTTTTATTGTATTGTATGGGGGTGGTGAACCAAATTATTTTTCTTTTTCTGTTATTTTGTTTTCGTGTTTGTATTCTAGTTTGTTTGAATATCCGCTGAATTTTAGAGCTGATTCATTTTTTTTTCATTGTATATTTTCAAGCTACTAGAATTTGTTGAAATTCTTTAATTTATAGATATGGCTATTTGTTTGAATTCGTTAGGGCGTGGTTGGAAATTTTAATGTATATTGTGTTGTTGTTTGGATTTCTGCATGGTTTGTATGTTCCGTTGTTTAAGTTGAATGTTATATCTAAGAAATTTACTATTTTTTGGCTGGATTTAATAACAATTGTAAATCCTAAGGTTCTGAAGGTTTTTATTATTTCTTCTGTTATTTTTTTCTGTAGTTCTGCCATTAATTAATGGGTCATCATCAGTGTGTAGACCTATATCTTATTTGTTAATAATATATGTTAAGTTATTTTTTATATCTGTGCCTCTGAATTTTGGGGGGCAAGGACTATCATAACAACCCATTGTTATATCAAAGTTATTATTATTATTATTATTATTATCAGTAGTAGTATTAGTAGTAGTATTACCCTTTTGTCCATGTTTTTTATTGTGGTATAATAATGATTATTCAGTAGTAGAGTTATGACTTCTTGACCTTTTGCAAAATAATTGATTTCCTTTTTTATTACTTTTGAACAAAAGTTTATCGATTTATAACACAGGAACATAAGATTACAAAACTCTTAACCTAATATATATATATATATATATATATATATATATATATATATATATGTGTGTGTGTGTGTGTGTGTGTGTGTGTGTGTGTGTGTGTGTGTGTGTGTGAGCGAGAGGGGAGAAAAAGAAAGCGATATTTTTCAACATAATATCCGTCGTTGTCAATGCATCTAATTCAGTGTCGAATATTAATAATTTTGATCGGGCATAATGCAGTGAAAATTTCAGATCAATATTCTGCTAATAACTACGGGTTAAGTTCCAGATCTCTCTCTCTCTCTCTCTCTCTCTCTCTCTCTCTCTCTCTCTCTCTCTCTCTCTCTCTCTTTCTTTTCTACAAATAATTTCACGGCAACTGCTCCGACAAGCTATATTCGATAGTTCTCAAACTGCATGAATTTAAACGTGCTAGTAGGTCGGTATCTCAGTCCCACCCCTTTCACTGTTGAAACGGTTAAATGTAGCTGTCTCTTCTACTCCAATAGCTTTATGTCTCGCACTTCCCATCTGTAGAACCCCCTTCCTCTTACTTGCTTCCCTGATAGATATAACCTCCAACTATTCAAATGCAATGTCAATCGACATCTCCAGATGCCTTGATCTGGTCCCGTCCTTCTCTTCGTCCTTTCCTCTTTCACGCCTCTTTACTCTTGATCCCACTTTCTGTAACCCCTTGCGTGCTAGTGGCACTCCCGCCTTGCTTGGGGTAAAAAGCTTATATATATATATATATATATATATACACACACACTACCAACTTGACAAGTAGACATATGTATACATGTATCCTTGCATATCCTTCAATACCCTTGCATTTATATATATATATATGCAAGTACACATATATACAAATATATATGCAAGTATACACACACACATACACACACAAATATATATATATATATATATATATATATATATATATATATATATATTTCCTTGCATGTTTACTTGTCAAGTTGTCAATCTAGTAACCTATTCTACTTTTTGTCCATCTTTCGCCCACTGCTTCTCACCCCAGCCACTCTTATGCAGACTGTCCGGTCCTCCAACGCCTGTAACCAAACACTTATCTACTAGGAAATTAGCTTTGCTAACCGTGGCTGAGGAAGACAGAATTATAAACCTGTGTCTATCCTCCTCCGTATTTCTTTGCTTTGTATTTGCGCTAAGGACCGGCTATTCCATCACATCCTAAAATGGCTGTGGGTGCATCTGTGGGTCAGCTTACTTTTATAAACACTTTTTTTCTCTTCTTTTTTTCATATTTTAGAGGTGGGTGTTATAGGCGACAGAAAGAAGTTAAATGAATGAAATAATGAATAGTTCAGATCCTCAGATCAGCGAAATATTAAGCTGAATTGTCTTTGGTAGTAGAGAGATATTCGTAACACCTTGATAAAAAACATCACAGTTTTTACTCGCGTGCTCTTTCTCACACACACACACACACACTGATGTCACGTTTAGCAATCTATCCAATCAGGATTGTAATGAGTTCGATGCTCACAGGGTGCTCCACACTTGTGTTTTTACGCCAAAGTAAGTTAAACTTAATAAAGTAACATGACAAACTCCTGATTCACCAGAATGTCAAAGAGAAATACATGGAATTTTTAAAAGTATATACAATAGATAAAATGAGGATGGAAAGTCGAAGTAGGACACATTCAAAGAAGCTTTAGTAACATCAACAATTGAGATCATCCCAAAGGAAAATAGAAAAAGAAAAAAATGAAATTCTCGATATGATGAAAACGAGACAAAAAACAATGCCAAGATATGGCACAGAATATAGGTCTCTACACAAAGAAATTAGAAACAAATACAGGCAGGCTAAAGAGGAATGACTCAGCGAAAAATGTGCAGAAATAGAAAGAATGGATATCACAGATGAAGCAGATATGCATAAAAAATTAAGAGAACTAACGAGACATGCTCATCAGCAGGATGCATAAAATCCACAGACGGGGCACTGATATTAGAGAAAGAAGAAATACTTCAGAGATGGAATGACTACATCGGAGAAGACTTCCACGACGAAAGAGAACAACTGTCAATACACAGAAACAACGAAGGACCGGAAATATTGAAATCTGAAGTGGAATTATCACTGACCAAATTGAATAGAAACAAAAGCAGCATGACCAGATGGAATCGTAACAGAGATGCTAGCAGCCTTAGATGATTTTGGCATTGACAAGGTTACAACCATAATAAATGAAATATACAAAAGTGGCGATATACCGGAAGATCTAAGTAGATCCATATGTAAACTCCATCGGACAATCAACCTAATGAGTTATGTAACAAAACTTATCATCCTAATCTTGACGAATAGAGCGCGCAGGAGAATTAGACGGAAATAGGACAATAATAGTGTGGGTTCGTTAAAGATACTTGGAAAAAAAATGTGATATTTATGCTCATAATGATATCAGAAAGAGCAATAGAAATGCAAAAGGATGTATACCTATGTTTATAGATTATGAAAAAGTGTTTGATAAAGTATGTCACAAAGAACTGTTTGAACTGCTAGGTAACCTTGATATATCTGGGAAGGATATTAGAATAATCCAGAACCTATACTGGCAGCAAACCGTCTGCATACGGATAGGAAAGGAGATCAGTAAATATACAACAATAAAAAAGGGTGTAAGATAATGGTTGCGTCTTTTCACCAGACATTTTCAACCTATACAATGAGGTCATTCTGAGAGAAGTAGAAGTCCTACCAGGATTCATTATTGGCGGCCACAATATTAACAAGATAAAATATGCGGATGACGCAGGGTTGATATCAGACACAGAAAAGAAAAAACGCCTACAGAAGGTAGTGAAGGAAAGCGAGAAGAAAGGACTAAACATTGATTTGCAAGAAGACTGAATGCATGGTTGCCACCAGAAGCAACACCCCAACGTGAAAATTATAAACTGGAGATACCATAATCCAACAGGTGCAACAAGTTAGATATCTGAAAAGCGTATTAACAGAAGACAGAAAGCTCTACAAGGAAATCCCAGGGGTCGTGGGTATAGCGAAAGATTGCCTTGTTTGGGGTGAATATAATATATATATATATATATATATATATATATATATATATATATATATATATAAATCCTAAAGAGCCAGGAACTACCCACCTATCTAGGTTTCACCTGAACGGATCTTCAGGGTAATCTGGCTAAGGAGAAAATGTCACGGAACAATATTTATTGATAAAACCAACACTAAAAACTAAAATTAGCATAAACCTAAAAAGCATAAAACCACGTGACAAAAAAGAAGAAAGAAAAAAAAAAACTGAGGTTTTTTTACCAACCGAGTATAATTATTAGTATATATATATATATATATATATATATATATATATATATATATATATATATATATATATAATGTCTCTTGTCGCTCTAGATGATTTTACTTATGCACATTTCTCTATTCTTTCTGAATTTCTCGCACATCTTATCTATGTATGTATAACTATCAAACTTTTGCAACCCAAAAACAAATACCAATTTTCTTTCATTGGAAGTTTATGCTCAAGTTAAGATTAGTTTCTATTAGGTAACACGAAAATGAAACATAAAAAAAAACGCTACTCCCCTGTTTTAAAGTATTTGACAAAAATCATGGGATTATCCGATTCAAACAAAACCTTCAATACTTATTCTTTAATGAATGATTTTTTACTGAATAGGTTGCGTCATTAAAAAAAAACAAAAAAACATTGAGGAATTATTTTGGGGGTATGTTTTACACGGCTTTTCGATATCTCGTGTATACTTTGTAATTTTTTAGTTTTATAAAAAAAAAATCCCTGAAGATATTATTTCAGTAAAAAAAAAAATGATGCAAAATCATGTGTGATCACACGGAAAATTTGGCCCACATCTTACCAAAAATAATTTAATAAATCTCAAAAATATCTGTTTGTGAATTCATGCTTGTATGATTTAATTAAACTACACGTTATTTTCTTTCCTACTAGACAGACAGAAAAAATCTACACTAAATATTTATTTTTTTAAAAATTACTTGTAATTTTGAAATTCATCCCCTTATTGTTCGTCACAAGGATTTCTTTTATTAAATAAAGACATGTTTGAAGACTCAAAAATGTAAAGTTTAATGCCATTTTCGAGCACGAACTCTTTTTAAAAGAATTTTTTTAGTTCTTTTTTTTTTTTCCTTTTAACAACTGTTAGATTAGTTTTGTGATGGATGTACAAAAAGCACATAATTCTGATATATCGATTTGACTGACTGACTGACTTCTATGCAATATCGGAATAGTATCGTGATTTCATCTATCACCCGTTCAATCAGTTTTTGTCTTAAAAGCACAACTTTCCGATTCATCGGTACAGGTGTTTGTTTCTTCATTTGTTTTTTGGGGTTTTTTGGCGGGGTGAGGGGAATTGTTTTTTTGCGTATCGCTGTTTTCCTGCATTTATTTACAGTGTCTTAAATTACATACAAGGACCAAAAGTTGCTTCAGTAATAAGTTGTTATTTTAATGTTTTATTATTTTAAAAACAAATCTTTGTCTTATTTTTTTCCTGGATAATTTGTTCCCCATACTACCATGAAAAATTTCAGAATTACAATGAAACTATGTCAATTGCATAAAAGAATATTTTACTGTAGAATAAATGTTTTTCTTTTCACATTAACGCAATTTACATTTACTATATTTTTGTTTTGGTCATGCTTTAATGCTTTCATGCTTTCAAATATTATTTATTATACTAAGTTTAATAAAAACGTATAAAATTAGAATTAAATTCTTAAACTACTTGTTAAGGAAAATTTATTTTTAAACATAAAAAAAAACAAATTCTATTACTACACTGCTGGTCTTACATATTTTTTATTTTTTTATTTTTACTTTATCGCGCGCTTTTTCGGACAGGGGTAGAATTACAGCATTTCTATTTTGTCCTTTACCCTCACTAGCTACCGTGTGTTAATAAAACGTTGTTTTTGTTGGTTTATTAAATTATAATTGTTACTTTTAGAAAGTACAGTTAATTAAATCTTAAATTTACTAATAGACTTCGAATCACATCTCTAGGAAAAATATTGAATTTTAAAAAGAATCTTAAAATTGTTGTTTATATTTTGGTATACAATGGTGGCTCGATGAGCGACGAAAAAATGTGCTAATGTTTTTAAAATGCCTGAAAAGTTTATCTATATACGGAAATTAATTTTCCTTTTAATTCGGATTGGCTTTTAGGTCATTATTTTTCAAATAGAACCGAAATTTAAATTCAAAGAAGGCATTTAAAAATTATTTAAAATGCGTTTTTCGCCAGTGGGGATTCGGGTTTGTTTGTTTTTTGTTTGTTTTTCTAAACACTAGGCATATACATTTAAAGTGGATGCTACACAATCTTCCTGTTTCTTAAGCATGCTTGTAGATTTTTTTTTCTTGCGTACTTGTAGATTTTTCGCTACCCAATTTAAATACAAACGTCCAACTTTTTGAGATTATAACTCACTGATGTCATTGACCTGAACCAGCGTTCACGATTTAAAATATGTTTTAACATAATGATAGTCGGAATGACAAACATCTTTAAAGTGTCCGATGGGAAACTACTTCCATACTTTTTGTCTCTCTATTTCATCCATTGTCCTGATTGTTTTTTTCCCACCACTACTCCCGGAGATATTATTCGTGATACCGAATGACGCCTTTTCTCCATATTTATTTATGTTTTCTCTCTTCTTTCTTTGTTTATTTTGGTTGTGGTGATCTTCCTTTTTTTTATCCTTGTTTCTATTTTTATTCCCTTTTTATTTTATGTTTTTGAGAAGAATTTTTTTTTCTATTTGTCTGAATTCATCTGGATGTGTAAAGTGAACAAAAAACAACCACTATCCAAAGCAAAAGAAACGGGAGAGAAAAAAATGCCAAGAAACTGAGATGGAAAAATAATGAAAACTTAGCGAAGGGGAAGATTAAATAAAAACAACAACGATGACAACAATAAATAAATAAATAAAAGAATTAACAACAACAATAGCAACAACAACAATTAGACGCTATTTTCTCTGTTGGACTTAGAACTGAAATACTTCTGAGTGTGACGTTTTGAGGAATCACTTTGTCGTCCACTTGATTAATTTGGTGGGTCATGTCTGGCACAAGGCCAAGGGTATTATTCACATCTTACGGTTAATTACAAATCACAAAAGACAGTTGAACCGGTTAAACAAAAGACTATCAATTTTTTTAAATTGTTATTAATGAAATCGTAAATGTTCATTTAAAACACTAAAGGTTATGTTAAAACGTTAAAAGCGGCACCCAACACTAACCATCCTAATAGTATTTAGAAGATATATTCACTCTCTCTCTCTCTCTCCGTTTTTGTATTTTTCTCTGTTATCTCTCTCTCTCTCTCTCTCTCTCTCTCTCTCTTTCATCGCTCTTCCATTCTCTCTTTTCCCTACTCTCTATGTCTTTCTCTGTCTGTCTGTCTGTCTGTCTGTCTGTCTGTCTGTCTCTCTCTCTCTCTCTCTCTCTCTCTCTCTCTCTGATAATACTCAGAAGTTATATCGCCGGGATTATAAAAATACTTCTCTCTCTCTCTCTCTCTCTCTATCTCTTTTTCTGTTTGTCTCTTTCTCTCTCGCTCTCTCTCTCTCTCTCTAACACACACACACACACACGTATACATTCTCTTTCTAGAAGTACTAGTAGTACTTGGAAAAGGCTATAGCCAAGATTATGAAAATGCTAACGACATCTGTAGCGTAAGGATTATTGATGCGAAAAATGAAATCAGCGTGCCGAGTTCAAATTCTGGGCTAGTCTATTGCGATCAGTTTCGCATTGATACTCTTGAAAAAGACATGAATCTTATATAATTCCTCCCCCAACAAGCTGTGTTAAATAGCTGAGTAGACTGGACTCTCTAGCCTTGGGTGGCAACCAATCTCTAAAATGAATTCTAAACTACAGAGAAAGCAACAGGACACAACTCCAATATCTTTCGCAAGCAGTCATGGCAATTCACAGACGAGGAATCTATAGAGAACAGTGATCGTCTCCGTCCTGATGAGACATAACATTTTAAAAAGACAATTCTCTCTCTTTCTTCTCGTTTATTGCATTTATTGATTAGTTTTCCATTCTACTTTATTCCCTCTGTTGAAAATACTTATGAGAAAATAAGATACATTCGTTGACACTGATTATATTCAAAGTGTTTTTATGAATAATAGATACAAATCTCCGTGTGCGTGTATGTGGGTGAAAAGAGAAAAATAGAAATATGTATTTGCAAATACTATGAGTATGTTACATACACATGCACACACGCAGAGATAGATAGATAGATAGATAGATAGATAGATAGATAGATTGAAATGACTGAGATAGATAGATAGATAGATAGATAGATAGATAGATTGAAATGACTGAGATAGATAGATAGATAGATAGATAGATAGATAGATAGATAGATAGATTTTTTTTTACAGAATCATATCCAACCTAAATACCACAACACATACTCTTGGCTACATGCATTAGCGTGGGGAAGGCAGAGGGTGTGACGATCCCGGAAATTCATATCGGGAGGACATCCAATCAAAGAGTGAAATAAAAAATTAGTTTATATTTAATTTGAATAAAGTTTTTATTTCATGTTTCATTTGGTTTTACATATTTAAAATGTCTTCCTTTCTCACATTTCTCAGTACTAGAGACCCTATAGCACCACTTCCCCTACACACACTTGAGTCTTGGGGCATACAATCAAGGATTTGGCCCGGGGCATCAGCAAACAAGCCTCTGCACGTCACTGGCTACATGAAACTAATATCAGTTAAAAAAAAACAATTTTAAGATGTTCTTCCTGCCTACAAGTTACATAACGTGAAATTTTTAAATGTGTGAAAAAGACCTTAAACCTGAATATGTTTAATATTCTTTCAAAGATTTTAAATGCAGAATTGTCACCATTATTAATCTCTCGTTAATATTTCTTTCATTTTATTTTTATTTATTTGCGTATGTGTGTGTGTGTGTATGTGTGTGTGTGTGTATGTGTGTGTTTCATCGTTATATTCTACATCAGTTAAGTAAACAACATGAATATTCAGAAATAAAGCTTCCGCAGACGAGATTTGAACACGCATACCTTACTCTTAGGAGCTTCTTTTACAATGATTCCGATTAGGCTGCATCCCATTTAAGCAACTTTTGTAAGATAACAACCTAAAAAATACAATGAAAAACAATCGAAATAAAATGAAAGAAAAAAATAATGATAATAACAATACTTCTAATAATTAAAAAATGTGGCACATGGAAACATCAACAATTCCTGTTGTAGTTGGAGCCCTCGGATTGGTTGGAAAAGATAAAGATTCCAGTAGACTAATTGAAGGAATTTCTGGAACCCATGCCTTAAAGAAATACAAAAAATTGTTCTCACAAGAACTGCCCACACCTTACCAAGGGCTTTATCTTTGTAAAATATGTTTTTTTGTTTTTTTGGTTTGTTTTTTTTTTTTTGTTTTTTTTTGTTTTGTTTTTTTTTTGTTTTGTTTTGTTTTTTTTTTTTTTTTTGGGGGGTTGTCAGTGGAAAATGTCATGATGCCATTTCTAACCTTAGAACGAAACGAAATGTGTACACACCAGAAATCAAAGGAAATAGTAATAATAATAATAAGCTAAATAGTGTAATATATGCAAAAGATCTAGCAGATGTTAGTAAATTTAATGTCAAGACAAAGAAAAGATCAAAGAGTAGGCAAAAAGAACCTGTTTGGAAGAACTAAAACGAGAAATTGAGCAAATCAGATGTGAATTATTGATACTGGATGAATTTTCAAGAAATTCAAATGTTTCGACACGGAAAAGCAGGAAGGTTACGCGGAAATATAAAATTAAAGAATTAAATGAATTTCCAGCAATCAAAAAGTTTTAAACAGAAATTTCAATTATAGGCGCAGTGAACAAGACGATATGAAAAGCGTTATAGGTTCTATCGACAAAAGAAGATATTCCAAACAGACCTCAAGAAATTCGATAGAGAAATTAGAAAAGAAGTTATAGAAGTCAAAAAAGCGCCATCTATTGAAAAAGTACAAAACTTTTGGGAGAATATCTGGAGAGGTCCAAAGGAATATAATCCCAATGCAGAGTGTATCAAGAGAGAACAAGAAAGAATGAAAGATAAACCTGTACATGAATGGAAAAATATAATCAAGAATAATGTAAAACAAGCTCTAATACAATCCCCCAAAAAAGGAAATGACAAGATACCCAACTTTTAACCCTATCAACTGTCAATTCATAAAAAACAAAGTTACGCAAGCGTTATCAGTGCTTATGAATAATCCCAATGAAGTTCCAGAATGGATCGTTGATGGTATTATGTCTTCTATCAAAAACGGGTGATTTTTACGCCAATAATATATCTGTCGATCACATATAAATTAATCACGTCTATACTGACTATTTTGTCGGTGAAAATAACATTCTTTCCATGGAACAAAAAGGATACAGAAGAGGTTCATAACGTCGCAAAGATCACTATTGATAAATAAGATGATCCTAGAAAATTGCAGGAAAATGGTAGAAATCTTAGCACAGCTTGACTAGACTATCGTAAAGCCTTTGATAGTGATTTTCCAAGCGTAGCTTAGATGTGGCACAATGCCGAAAGTAGGGGGCACCCAGTGAGGATCGAACTCACGTAAAGCCTTTGATAGTGTGCCACACTCTTGGATCCTTAAAGTTTGGGAAATATGAAAAGTTTCCTCGGTGATAGTAAATTTCCTTAAATATAGCATGGAAAAACCACATTTTACCTTAATCACACCAAAGACACTGCCACTTCCAATTGGTCGAAATTCCGCTGAGGAATTTTTCAATGAGACTCCCAGTTACCCCTGCTGTTTTTTCCGTCTCTAATACCCCTTTCGCGTAAACTAAACAATAATAACTATGGATACAAAATAAACATCTAAGTCTTTAATCACTTATTCTCCATAGATGATCTCGAACTTTTTGCTAAAGACGACAATGAGTTGAAAGGTATCCTTAATACTGTAAAAAGTTTCAGTGATGACATCGCTATGAACTTCGTATTAGATAAATATGCAAATGTAACATTCAAGAAAGGGAAAATTCCTGAAACACAATAAATAGATCTCGATTTTGTCAAAAACAATTAGAGAACTGGAGGAAGGAGAAGTATATAAATACATAGGAGTGAGCAACGGAGATGGAATACAGTATACACAAATGAAGGAGAAAGTAAGGAAAGAATACAACAGGCGTGTGCCTTTGGTGCTAAATACCGAGTTGAATTCACAAAACAGAACATCATGGTCACTGTGGCTGTCCCCGTAGTACAACACAGTTTCAAAATTCTTAATTGGATCATAGTTGATATTAAGTGAATAGATGTCAAAACGAGAAATCTCCTCACTTGTCTTCACATACATCATCCTAAGAACGATGTTGATCGTTTGTATGTTCTCAGGATTGAAGCGGGTAGAGGATTAATTCAAAGAAATAAGAAACTTTATTCCGTAATTAAAAGAAGTGCAAATTAGCCATACTCCGCCTACTGCAGCGGTAAAGAACCTAAAAATGAAGGCAAGAGCAAATAAAATAGATCAAATGTAGTAACGATGGCAAGATAAATTTCTTCGTGGTAAATAATCTGCCCGTGCCAAACAAGCAGATATAGAAAAAAAACAAAAAAAAACATACCTATCAGTAGTTGCGTAATGCAGGATTAAAAGCTGAAACTGAAGATTTTTCTCTTGAGACACAGGACCAATGCTTGCAAACTAGAAATTATCAAGCAAACATACAGAAAGAGTGTGTTGACGCCAAATGCAGATTCTGTAATGTATATCCAGAAACATTTGACCATCTTGAATCAGTTTGCAAGGTATCAGTATCCACCGAATATAAACTTGGTATGACAGGGTGGGACAATATCTGCACTGGAAAGGAAACTGGAAGAAATTAGTATGAACGCCTACCCAAACCCGGTTGCAGACATAGGACCTGTAACAATGTCTTGGGACTTGGCAACAAACACAGAGGGAACAATCAATGCTAATCCCCACGACATAGTGATCAAAGACAACATAAGCAGAATGTGCTTCCTTATTGACATGGCAGTTCCTACAGACTGTAATGTCGCTTTAAATATATTCAAAAGAACTATCAAAATACAATAATATTGAAATGGAAACCTAAAAAATATGTCACTTTTTTAAATCATTTCACCCCAAACAATTCGATAATTCCCCTAACATGCAAGGGGTTACTGAGAGTGAAAGAGAATGAGAAGACGCTAGTAAGAAAGAAAGACAATAGAAGAACAGAGTTTAAGAATGCAGAAGATGGCGAATGACGTTGCACTTAAATTTTTGAAGATCGTAGGTGGCATGAAATCAAGAAAGTGCAAGAGAGTTGTACAAGGGATAAACGCGGGAAAAGAAACTAGTAAAATAGAAGTTACGGTTAAATCTATCTATTTCAAGAGTAAAACGGTTAGACCTAGTTGCCAATCTAATAGTACGCTTAAATTTATGCAGTCAATGTAGCAGGGATACATTAGAATAATTGCCATGAAAACATTTATAGAAAAGACACAGTGAAGCCATGTCACAGTGGTGTAAAAGTAACTGAAGTTGAGATGCAAGGTCAGTATCAATAACATTACAGAACCTACTCTGAATTTTGTTAAGAATCTTGTGATATATAGCCGGAGAACCAGACCAGATATGGCGGCAATATTCAATGTATGGACGAATAAATCTTGCACATTTATAAATGTGCAAGATGGATTCTGACGGGCATAATGACATCAATAATTCCACTTGTGATTGGGGACCTGTGTTTTATTGGAAAAGGTTCTGATAGAATTGTTGAAGTGATCCCTGACTGCCTATGCTTTAAAGAAAAACAAAAAATTGCTCTCACAAGCACATCTTACGCCCTTCGTTGCTTTGTGTGTCATTTATTGTATTACACAAATATCATAATGCCATTTCGGGCCTTAGTTGGGAGAATTCAATGCCATTTCGGGTCTAGTTGGGAGAAATCAAAGAATTCAAAGAGAAAATAATAATAATAATAATAATAATAATAAAATAATAATAATAATAATAATAATAATAATAATAATAAGAAGAAGAAGGACGCGGTTGGGATTACAACGAGAATGACGTGTTTTAAGAAGCTCTTCCAAACGTAACGTTTTTTTTTTACGCATATGAAATTTTGTTATTTTTACTATTTTAACGTAAGCATGAATTTTCCTTCGTATTATTATTATTTAATTTATTTGTTTCTCCTTTAAATGATACTGATAGATTAATCAATTATTTAATTTTTCATATTCATATATCCCTCAGTTTTCAATATCCCCCCCAAAAAACAAAAAACATGACAGGTAAAAACAATACAATTTCTACGATATTCTTTCTTAGAAGGATTGCGTATTTTTTTCAACAGCGCTATTTTCAACGACTTTGAAAAATAACGGGATTTACAGATGGGCCAATAATTATTCTTAAATTTCACAGCAAAGATAAACGAATGTAAACTTTTAATTTTTTTATGACAATTATTTTTGTTACTAGGACTAGTGATGGCGAAAAAAAAAAAAAATTAAAATTTAATATAAATACTCTCTAGTGTAGTGATGTTTTGTTTCGTTGAGCGGCTGTTTATTCCAAGTTTTTTTTAACGCATATGAAATTTTGATATTTTTACTATTTTAGCGTAAGCATGAATTTTTCTTCGTATTATTATTATTTAATTTATTTGGTTCTCCTTTAAATAATACTGATAGATTAATCAATTATTTAATTTTTCTCATTCACATATCCCTTAGTTTTCAATATCCACCCCGCAAAAAAACATTACAGGTAAAAACAATACAATTTCTACGATGTTCTTTCTTGGAAGGATTGCATTTTTTTTTTTTTTTTTTTTTTAAAAACAACGCTATTTTCAACGACTTTAAAAAATAACGGAATTTACATTTACATATTACATTTTATGAATTTATGAAAAGAAAATGCAATCTTTCTAAGAAGGAATATCGTGGAATTTACAGATGGGCCAATAAATTATTTTTAAATTTCACAGCAAAGACAAACGAATGTAAAATTTTTTTTTTTTTTTTTTTTTTTTTTTAAACAACGCTATTTTCAACGACTTTAAAAAATAACGGAATTTACATTTACATATTACATTTTATGAATTTATGAAAAGAAAATGCAATCTTTCTAAGAAGGAATATCGTGGAATTTACAGATGGGCCAATAAATTATTTTTAAATTTCACAGCAAAGACAAACGAATGTAAAATTTTTCTTTTTCATTTTTTTTTTTTTTTTTTTTTTTAACCAGCGTCATTCTCTTTGATTTCCAATCGTGTCTCTGTCTATTGTTGCTTGGCAACCCATTTAGGAGAAGGAAAACTCCGAACAACAACCCGCAACTCAAGGTGTTAATCGTGCCGAGGAGTGAATGGCTACTGCGTTATGAGGTCGCGAACCCTGTCTGTAAAAGACCGTTACTCAACGTGCCGGGCAACTTTGGGTGGACTTTTGGACCCGTGCGTCACTCGTGGGATTAATATGAAAATTAAAAATAGAAACAAAATGTCCAGTATGGCTCTTCCAGTGGATAAACAGGAGCCCGTCCTTCAGGAGGAACCTACCTGAGGTCGAAAAATCTGCCATAGGAACAAACTCCTACACAAAGAATGAATCTTCAGGTCCCCACAACCAGGATAATCCTAATGATGGTCCTGTAAATTCTCCAGCTAGATCCATAACCGTAAATTTAAGGAAAGAAAAAAATAAAATGGTCTCGTGAGGAGTACAAAGTTGTTATGACTGCATTCCATGAAGCGTTACTCAAACCTCAGAAAAACATCACTCGCCAAACATATGACATTTGGCGAGAGAAGGTTGGGCAAACAATTAGAAAGTACATAGACAAAAATAAACTAGCCAATGTAAGAAGGGACATCATGCGAAATAACCGATTGACAGAGGCTGAAATTAATGAAATAAAAAGAATTGCAACAAGAATAGATGAACCAACAAAACATGAAAAGGAACCGGAATCGGGAAAAAAAAAGTAGTAACATCACACAAGCCTCAGGTCATAATGAAAAAACCGAAATACACACAAATCACTGTGAAGATAATGCTGAAAATTTAGAAATGTTGGAAAGGTATGATCTTAGTCAGTCACAAGACGGTAATAAAACGAGTTCAAAATTCATCGAACAGAATTATTTCACAGAAAACAAGATTAATATACAAGAAGCCAAGGATGAAATCATGAGCCATATAAGTCAGATACAGAATATTGCAATGGAGGAACGAGAACAACTCCCAAAATTACAACCAACAAAGCATAACCTCAAAACTATTAAGCTCTATAATGCAGCACTCAAATTGATTCTGGATGAAGAAGACACTCATATAAATCTCAATGAAGCAATATATGCATCAGCAATAGCAGCAACAAATAAACTGAACATCAAAGTAAAAAAAGGCAGTCTCACAGACATGAAGATCCACCTTGGAAAAGAAAAAAATAAAAAAGAAATTGAACACCTTAGAAGTGAATTATCAGTACTGATGAACTAGCAAGAGGAGTAAATGTAAAGAACTAGAAAAGGCAGAAGAGTCAAAAGAAAATACAATATCAGGAATGAAAATGAAGTCCTATCAAATAAAGAAAAAATAAAGCAAACAATACAACTGAAGGCTCAAAGAATAAGACGCTACGAGAAAAGATCAAGATTCTATAGACAGAACAAGATCTTTCAAACCGATGCAAAAAGAAATTTTACAGGAAATAGGTAAACAAAAGAATTGAAGTGACAGTCCCCTAAAATGGAAGAAGTTATACAGTTCTGGGGAAAAATATGGGCTTGCCCTAAAGAACACAACGAAGAGGCAGATTGGATTGCGCAAGAGTTAGAACGAATGAAAAATAAACCAGAACAGACATGGGCGGGAATCACAGAAGAAGATGTTAAATGTGCACTGAAAAAGCACACAACTGGAAATCTCCAGGAATAGATAAAATTCTAACTTCTGGCTATATTATTTAAATACAGCACACAAAAAAACTCGCCAAAGAACTTCAAGAAATGGTTACCGATCCAACTAAAATTCCTGCATGGATGACCAAAGGAGTTACCTTTCTTCTACCCAAAAATAGTGACACAAATATTCCGAAAAACTATAGACCAATTACATGTCTTCCAACAACATACAAACTGTTAACATCTATTTTAACAAAACAGACATATTTCTTCTTGGAAAGAAATGACATACTACCACTTGAAAAAAGGGTGCAAACGAGGCTGCTACGGATGTAAAGACCAATTACTTATTAATAGGATGATCCTGGAAAACTGCTTCCGTGAAAAAAAAATCTTAGTATTGCCTGGATAGATTATCGTAAAGCATTCGATAGTGTACCACATTCCTGGATCTTAAAGTCTTTAAGTATGTACAAGGTATCACCCGTTATCATCAATTTCATCAAACAATGTATGTCGATATGGAAAACTACACTTTACCTCAATCATAAAAATGGAACCTATAAGTCTGGCGAAATAAACATCAATAGAGGAATATTTCAAGGTGACTCTTTGTCTCCTTTATTATTTTGCATATCACTTATAGCATTAACCAGCCAACTTAACAAGACAGAATGCGGTTACAAAATAGCTCAAAAGAAAATAAACCATCTATTTTACATGGATGACTTAAAATTGTATGCTAGGAATGACAATGAGCTGGAAGGTCTTCTGCAAACTGTAAAATGCTTCAGTGAAGACATCGGAATGAAATTCAATTTGGATAAATGTGCTAAAGCTACAGTTTTACGAGGATCGCTACAACAAACTTCCTCTATTAGTTTAGACCCTGCTGTAACAATAAAAGATTTAGAACAAGGAGAAGCTTATAAGTACCTAGGTGTAAATGAGAGTGAAGGAATTCACCATAAGAAAATGAAAGAAATAGTGCGTAAAGAGTACTATAGAAGGGTACGACTGGTATTAAAACTGAATTGAATTCTCAGAACAGAATTATGGCCATTAATAACCTAGCCATCCCAGTGGTCCAATATAGTTTCAACATCTTGAACTGGACTCTAAATGACATCAGACAAATGGATTCTAAAACAAGAAAGCTTCTTTCTAAGTATAAGATGCATCATCCAAAGGCTGATATAGACCGTCTATACATACCCCGTAAAAGAAGGTGGAAGAGGTCTTATTCAGCTAGAATTGTCATACAAGACAACAACTATTGGCTTACTAACTTACATGGAAACAACAAATGACTGGATGATAAAATTAGTGAAACAACATGAAAACAGAAAGAAAAATATTCAATAATAAAAGAAGGCAGTAAATACAAACAACATTTACATTTAGTAGATTCTGTAGTAAATCAAAACAGAAGCCAAGAACCAACTATTGCAGCAAAAGATATGAAAAAAAAAGCCAAGGATAAAGCCCTTGAACAGATGAAACAACGCTGGCAAGACAAACCTCTGCATGGCCAATATCCAGAACGTGCAAATAAACCCAATGTTGATAAAGTTAATACTCATCGATGGTTACGAGCATCTGGATTAAAGTCTGAAACTGAAGGCTTTATTCTTGCAGCGCAAGACCAGAGTCTTTTCACTAGGAATTTTCAGGCAAAATATCATACATAATAATGTGGATCCAAAATGCAGGTTCTGTGACAAATACCAAGAAACAATAGACCATCTAATCTCAGGATGTTCTATACTTGCCCCAAATGAATATAAAAAATCGTCACGATAGAGTGGGGCAATACTTACACTGGACAATGTGCAAACACTTTGGAAAATGATGTAAGCAAACACTAATAATGAACATCGCCAGCGCCAGTTACAGAAATAGAAGATGTCACCATTCTATGGGATTATACCATCCACACAGACAGAAAAATTGAAGCAAATAGGCCGGACATCATTGCGGGAAAAACCAGAAAGAAAAAAACTTGCCTACTAATTGTTAATTTTTTTTCCTTTTTTTTTTTTTTCCAGCGGATTGTAACATAGCAACCAAGGAATTTGAAAAACTATCAAAATACAAAGACCTGGAAATTGAAATAGAAAAATGTATGGAAATTGAAAACAAGAATAATACCAGTGGTAATAGTTGTTTTGTTGGATTTTATAAAAATGGAACAAAACAACACATTGGTAAAGAATCCTTGGAAAACCCCATTAAGAGACATACAGAAAATTGTCTTTTATTTTATAGTTTTACAAATTCACACACACTAAGGAGAACTTTGTCTATGTAACGCTAGGCAAGTTTTTCATCTGGTTTTAAAAAAAAAAAAAAAAAAAAATTAACATGAAATTTTTAACTGTCTGTGTGGACCTGGTATAATCTTTCCATAGAACTTGGTGACAGGTAGTATTTCTGTAACGAAAATCGATGATGATGATGTTCATAATAATGTTTAATAACACATTTTCCAAAGTGTTTGCATAATTGTCCAGTGAAAGTATTGCCCCACTCTATCGTGACGATATTATTATTATTATTATTCTTGTTGTTGTTGTTGTTGTTTTTTTCTAGAAAATTCAGAGATTATTACAAGGGGAATAAGTTCAGCTTTGATTAGCAAAGAGTTATTTCCCTTCAGTTATCAGTTAGGAATTATTCTCTTCAAAGTTTTAATCTTTCTTATTTCTTTCTTATGACTATGTGCAACATCGCTGTCAAACACGTCAAATATGCATCTTCATGAGATCGCTAAAAACAGAGCATAGCATGATGAAAAAGACGCCAAAGTTGATGAAAACAAAATTTTAGCGTCTAAATGCTTATGTTATTATTGAGAGGAAAGATCAAAGTATTTTTTAATTATTTTTTAAAATTTTTCCTTCTTTTTTAGAACGTTGTAAATTTTGATTAAAAAAACCTTGTTTCTCTTTTTATGAATTGAGCCAATAAAATAACATATAAAATTTTAGCGCGTTTTTTTTTTCCTGTATGACACACATTAATTTGGAAAATCTTGCAAAAATAAAAATAATTGTCGGATTTTAGTGAAACTTTCAGAAACTATTCACAAATGATGGCACTTATTATAAATATCTTTTTTTTTTTTAGTAAAGTCATGGCAGAATTTTTTTTTTTTTTCATATGTATGAAACTAATTGTACAAAAACTCTATAATTTCATTTTCGAGGTGGTTAGTGATTCGGTCAACACAGCTAATGTAGGGTTAAAAATGTATTTCTGCAATATTTTAAACTTAAAGTAAATTAAATCAGCTACTGTTCCTTAAATAAAGTTTCAGAAAAGTATATTTTATTTTGGGATATCTTTTAAAGAGAATTACATTGCGATGAAAGGCGACTAAAAAACGTTGCTCATCAATTATTTTAGCACCAAAAAAATATTCCCAGTCAATTTAAATTAGTTTTTTTAAATACACCAAAGTTTTTTGCTTATTGGAAATATTTAATTTAATCTATTAGGTTGATATTAAAAGTAAAATAAAAACTTCAAGATAGATTTTCATTTTTTTTAAATTCATTTTAAACTTTGGGTATCGCATTTGGGGAGGGGGGGTGTCCCTATATAAAAGCTACAGATTTTGACTTTCGAGCTGAGAAGTAGCTGTCAAACCGAACAGCAGAGATATGCGACTGTCTCCACGGCATTGATGCATAGCGTCTTCCTTTCGTCACAGCGCGTGCTGGAAGATACATATGTTGGCGACTTCAAACGAACTATCTCCAACAACAACTACAAACACGGTCAGTGAATTTTCGTTAATAATAAAGCTTTTTTTTTTCCAACCACGGCTTTGTTCTATGAACCAACTATAAAAATCTTGTCTTAAGACGTGACCTTTTCGGTGTACTAACTACCTAAGGACATTAACTCAACAAAAAGATTATTTTTAAATACTTTTTTCTTTTGAATTCATGTAAATATGTTTGTAAAAGTCTACTGCTAGGAAACTTGTTTCACGATGTCATGCTAGAGAATTCCCTTGTCAGAATATATCTTACACACTATTTACATTGCTCGGACTATCATCCTCATCTTTGCAATGTAAATAGTGTACTATAAACCAATGAGAATCAACCCCACTTTTTTCCTCTACACACACAAAGACGTGACATGCTCACTATCGGACAGGCAGTCAACACATGAGTCAAACAAAAAGAATTTGGGCTCCTTTTCTTTTTCAGGTCACAAAGGTAACATTATCTTATAGAATTTTAATTCTACATCATTTCAAATAAAAATAACTTGTTCAATTTTGTGCAAAAAGTTGATCACAGAGCCTTGATATTTCTCTGACTCCTGATTGGTCAATTACTAATTTTCAACTACGTCCGAATTGTATCGACCTAGTTTCTGACCTGAACGAAAATACAATACGATGCGAAGACGCTATGACACACACACACACACACACACAAACAAACAAACACACACGCGCGCGCGCACACACACGTACGTACGAACATTGAACTTCTCTTAACAACTCATCAACTACAAGCAACAGAAACTTATGTGAGTCCAGATAAAAATATATCTTCCTTAAAGTCTTAACTAATTCAAATAACAGTTAAAGGGAAATAACTCCTGCTATTAATTTCAACTCTTACTATATAAAATCACACACTTGATTGCTTTGTCAGTCACACAGTAAAATGAGGATTGTTTGTTATTATAAAAACAGATTTTGTGTTGTTTCTCTTGTTTGCTTTTCGTTTGCTGATTCATTTGTAAAGTAAAAAATGTACGGGTTGAATTGAGGCCATTCAATCTCTTAACACTCAACAAAAATTTGAGTTAAGAAAACTCCAGACACTTATTT
Source organism: Acanthosepion pharaonis (assembly GCA_903632075.3). Taxonomy (NCBI): domain Eukaryota; kingdom Metazoa; phylum Mollusca; class Cephalopoda; order Sepiida; family Sepiidae; genus Acanthosepion; species Acanthosepion pharaonis. Next base: position 78,202 of record CAHIKZ030000764.1, read on the forward strand.
TCCAACTAAATTATCTGGGCACTCATTACACACATGTATAACAAAAAATAAGAAACAAAATACGAGAAAAACTGCATATAATTTACTCATTCTTTAATCTTTATCCTATCATTCTGTCGGATTCCAATCCATATTTAATCTATATTTGACCCCAGACTCACAATTTTACTCAGTATTACTGTCTCTTGTGTCACCAACACCACATAACAACCAGATAATAAATACTTATTTTGTTGTTCCCACGTCTTGCTGCTTCTCATTTTCTATGAGTATATATATATATATATATATATATATATATATATATATGTGTGTGTGTGTGTGTGTGTGTGTGTGTGGGGGGGTCTTATAATTATTTACTCAGTTATAACTCCCCTACACTAGACTTTAATTTAAGCGCAAGGCCTCATCATTTTACAGTTGAAATGGCTAGATGTAACTGTAAGTTCTATGCTAGCAGTTTCTTTTCTCGCACTTCTCGCTTGTGGAACTCACTCTGGCTCCTTACTTTCCAGTCAATATTGTTCTTCAAAAATTTAAATGCAATATCAATCATTAACTTCTGTCTTCTTAATTCCTGTTCTTTCATTGTTCTCTCTCTTTAATAATGTTTTTTTTTCTTTTTCTCATATTCTCTCACACTCAGTAACCACTTTGCGTCTTAGTGGCCTTATTGCCTTGCTTGTGGAGAAATTATTTTTAAAAAAGCAGTAAAACTTGATAACTGTCACATTAAATAAGAAAGTCAGGATAACATTATTCTATGTTGACGCATTTGTGTTTCCCAATGGAATGCAAACTAACCGGAGATAAATCAATTTCAAATTTTATTCCTTTACCTTTAAATTAAAGCTAAAAAGAAAGCTCCAAGAACGATTTTTCATTTTTAAAATTAATTTTAAACATTACAGGTAGACCATTTATCGTCAAATTCATGAATATCCCTTTAAATAAAAGTAATAAAACAATTGCTACCTTATATATTACTGGCATAACTTCATAATAAATTGCCTATTTGGAGAATAATTCCATATCAATGAAATCAACTTGTATCCATGCAAGTGCAGCTGAAAAAATGTAAACATTGAGCTATGATTGCATTCACAGCAATAGAATGTCCTATTAGTGTACATTAGCGTACTGTTATTAGCGGTATTTTGTGATTGTCGATGACGTATAAGTCAATGGCCATTAGTACACCAGGCTGTTTAGATATAGGAAAGGAAGTAGAAGAAGAATCAGTATTCACAAGAGATCATGTGATGAAATGGAACATTTTTAGGGAACATGCATAGGAAAAACATGATACAGAATTGGTTTTGTTATTGCGTTTATTTTGAATTTCTAAGGATACAATAAGTAGCAACATTTCCAATAATATCATCTTTATATAATCAATAAGTAGTCATCTTATACTACAGGTATAGGAAAATTCATGAAAATTTACTATATTTTTTTTATCTAAATGTTGCCTTATATACAGAAATATACAATATATATTCTCACTTCTAACATAATCTGGTGAGGAAGATCCAAATAAAGAAAAAGCAAATATAATATTTATTTATTTTTTTACAATGATGCTCAATCTTTACAAGGCCCAAGAGCCATTCAAAGTAGAAGTTTACAGAGTAAGACGCCCTATTTCAAGCACCAAGCCACTAAGATGCAAGAGGCAACCGGAAATGAAAGAGAAAGAAAAGATTTTAGAAAGAACCGGAAACACAGTCCTAAACAGGAAACAAGGAGTAAACCTCTATTTATGTTCAAAAAACCGGGAAGGAGTGTGAACCAGGCAATATAAATTCTGGTAAGATTATGTTCAAGCTATAGGTAAAGGCATTTTACTCAAGAATATCAGGTTTTGGTTTCTTCCATGTCTGTTCTTCTATGTGTTGGGTTACCAAATGTATTGGGCTGGCCATCAAAAACAGATATTTATCCAAGCATTTATTATATAAAAAAAACTACAACAGAAAGAAGTGGAAGAACTTAAATGAAGAAAGAGAACATACTAACAAAAATAGAATTGTGTCACATGCCTTCTCTCCAACCACAAAAAAAGAAAACTAGTGGATGCTACAAAAGGCTGTATTTAATCACAAGTATAGCTCATCATGTTGCAAAAGGCTGTCAAACTATGTATCAGGTATACATTTTCTATTAACAGCATTTACCAGAAGTCTGTTCTTTTGTAAAGACTGGGCACTGTTGATTGGTCATTGAGTGTCACATGACCAACAAAATGTAGGGCATACTAATTGGGGAAGATAAAGGAAAGTTAACCTGACATATGGAAACCAAATACAGTAAAATATCCATATCTTTATTTTGTTTGGCCAGCCAGATCTGGCTGGACCTTCTGGAAAGGTTAAATCATAAGTCAGAAAAGTAAATTTCAACTGTATCAAATCTGCTATAATGTTGCTTTTGATACAGCATTTCTGGACCTTCTGTTTGATGAGAGCAACAAAGTGAGATTCACTTGAATACTTTTGTACTAAAAAGCAAGTATTTACACTATATTCATTTCATTTGGCATATTCATGATGTTTTGGACGTTGTACACACCAGACTTCTTCAGGTGGTCTCAGTTGGAATTTCAAACCAAACCCTTTATTTAGTCCATGGGGGTAGATTGTTCTAATTCCATGTACCATACTTTTGAATATCTTAATTTCATTTAAGGGTTGGTTCAAAATTCCAGCTAATATTACCTGAAGAAAACCAGAGTATACAATGGTCAAAACATATGGTAATTCAACTTGTTGAAACTTTATAAAAGAGATGTAATGATAAAAATCATTGTATAATGAAGTTATGAAAAAAAACTATACTCTAAATGAGGCTTAAACGCATTTTAAATAACAAATTATTAGAATTTTATGAAAATATTCTCCACTTGTGGGAATGTATAATTACCAAAAAATAGCTATAGAGATTTCAGATCCAAAGTCAAAAATACTGGGGTCATAAATCAAAAGTTCATAAATTAGTCTCACAAGTCCAAAGTCAAAAAGGGGTGTTAATCAAAATCAATCAAAAATCCATATCCACCGATGACATTCTCCTAAGCATTTCGTAGGTCCTAGTTAATATTTTTAAATCTAACTTTTTCCATCAGGTTCCACTTTGATTAAATAATCTTCTATAATTTTTTCCACTTGGCATTTTTATTCCATCACCTAGTATTCTAGGCTCTTCCAATACCGCAAATCACTAAATAATGTTTCATGCACTATTATGACTTCATCAGCCCTGTTACAATATTATTTCAGGACATTTCTGTTAAGCTCTCTATATCTGTCCATCCAGATATTTTTCCATCTATTCTACTCTCTCTCTCAGTCCATATCTATCTATCTATAACTTTAAATTATATATATATATATATATATATATATATATATATATATATATTTCATACAATTAATATCTATTTATCTATCTATAGTCAGTTAGGCCACAATCCAAATAACTGATTTCTGTCTGAATACCTGGAATGGGGAGTTATCATTATTTATATGCAGACTATTGTCCGCATCTTTGCTGTTATTATCACAACATTTCAGCTGTTATGTACTCTGACCTTTGAAGAATCAGACTTCTACATTTGTTTAAAAACCCATTAAAAGTGGCTCAGAGCGAAACTTATCCAAGTAGCCCAACAACCCATTAAAATCAGCTGCAGATGAGAAGTAACTAAAAATGTGGTTTGAAACATTAATAAATACAAAACATCATTTGACTTCAACAGTGAGTCTTACGAATTTTCTCAGTTGAACACACAAATCCATGTCACATATCTTACCAGGCTTAGAGTTAAATTTACTTAACATTTCCACACCTTGCAAAGTACACTCACTCAACTGCATAAACTCAACAGAAAACATCAAGTGACATATTTGATCAAAGAGAGACAACTTCATGCACAGAACAGTAAGTTGAGTACAATATTACAAAATTCAACACAAAAAAAAACTGTTTAATTTTTGTACAAACACAAAAATACCTTATCAAACTTACCCATTTTTATAGACACAATTTCTCAACTTTTAATCTTTCATATAATATCTTCATAAACATTTCAATCCACAAAAAAAAACAAACTTTGAAGCAATTTAAGCAACTCTCAACGTACAATTTTGTACCTTCTAATGGTTATATAAAAAATATTTATTGTTGAACCAAAGTATTGTTTCATATTGTTATTTCTCTTGTTTGCTTGCTTTTTGTTACATTTGTGAAGTTAAAAAAAGTAGCAGGTTAATCGCATTACCATCAACCCTTTACAGATTGGTAAACCCTTCTTGTTGGTGGCATTAACCCCCTACACCTTTATCAGGTGCATGTTAATCCAGTTAACCATCAGAGAATTTTTAATTGAACTCTTTATTTAATCTACATGTGTAAATTGTTCTTATTTCGCTATGTCTAAAGATCTAGTTCTTATTTCAGTATTTCTCAGTTATTGTTAGCCCTATTCCCAAACAAAATTGTCCCTCAAGTGGATTAAAGTGTTGGTTTGTGAAACTGGTGGCATAGTAACTGTGAGTTCAATCTCTGAACCAGGCAGTGCATACTTATCAAAAGTTGGTACTTGTATGCTTTAATAAAACTTTTATTAAATTATGCAATGACCAACTCTCAACGAAAATTATTTTTGAGTTTATTGAATTATTTTGCAAGGTTTCAGGACAAATGTTCAAGATTTTCTGATTTCATATCACAATTTTTTTTTTTGAAATAATATCTGCAGGAATTTATAAACAGAAAAGATAACAATAAGTAAAGAAACCCACAGCTGAACACGTGGTTGCCAAATTGTTGTTACTAATTAAGGGTTGTGTTTCATAAGAAAATTAAGTGTTGAGTTTGTTCGGAAAAGTGAAACCAAACAAGATAGAAATATTTATTCTATTAGGAATATTTTTTGTGTAAAACAATTTTAATGAATGTTTTTAAGAGTCAAGTAAAGAATGAAACAAAGGTGAACTTACTCTGCTAGTAAATTAGTGAGTGAGGTGCACTGTCCATGCCATGTGCATCTATTGCACAGAGCACTAACTTTGGCTTCCTGTCACAAACTCAGCTCAAAATGAAAGTGAACAAGTGTCTTCAAGTTCACAGCATGCATGCTCCCAATTTTTTCTTTTTATGCATGCCCCAAAACTGAAAGGGTTGACAGGGTTTTTTACGTGTGCCTGTCTAGCAACAAGGTTTAACATCTGCTACAAAACTATAAGAAATATTCATTATCATCCCCCTGTAATGATCATCATCACACACATACATACATACATACTTACACAAATTCAAATTATACAACAACAAGCATTCATTGTATAATAAATCAATACTGCTTTGTAATAGACAATTTATAAATCACAGCTATGCAGCAATTTAATAATTGCTATATTTTCATGTAGTCGATTTTGTGCTCCTTTGGGAGAATCAGATCCCAAGAGCCTTCTTAGCTTAGTAAATATTTTTCAGGAAAAATCTGCTTCTAATTGGTCAATAAACACACAAGTGGGCGTCACAATCCACCTACGCACAATATATTTTTCCAGCACATGACTAAATCAAGTTTCCCGCCAAGGCGCTTGTGAGCCTGTCACGTGATTACATTATCTATAAAAAGCAAACATGAGTTTGCCTCTTTCTTCTCTATTCTTGCTGCAAAATGTCGTCCCAGAGAATTATCGTCTTGACCTTGCACATTACCAACATACACGTACGTATGAACATTCACCACAATACAAACTCTTACGAAGATTCACTACAATACAAACGTTCACACACACACACACACACACACACAAATGTTCAAACACAATGTTAACTGTCTATATGCTTTGTAAATGTTTTGTTTAATACATATATTTATTTACATATATCGGTCTTCTTTGTTTGTCTTCCTTATCTTCAGTTGGACTTAATCCAAGTCCAACATTCTATTGTAGCTGGACCTTCTAGCAAGAAATATAAACGCTCGTTTTGTTTACATCTTCACACACACACACACACACCGATATTGCGAAGGAAAGCCATAGTCAACATAATGGTCCACTACATCCCAATTTTAGAAGTATCGAAATGAAGGGGGTAACTGACACCTCAAAAATATTCCTATAAATTTTTCTAATAAAATAGCCTATTCAGTATACAATTAATTCATCAATGAATAAATGCTGAAAGTTTCACTTGAATCGGATAATTCCCTGAATCTTTGTATTCTTTTGCGCTCATTTCGGAAAAAAAAAAACGAAGACATTTTGGAGGTAACCTTTTTGTATAACAACTGCATTATTTTTATTGACAGTTTTTACTTTCATTGTTTTAATTATATTGTTTTTAATCTAATTAGTTACGAAATAATAGCAAAATTTACAGCAGGGATTTTTTTTTTATTTTAAAATTGATTTTAGGCAGGAGGTTATAAACTAAACATGAAAAGATAAGTAGCTGTAGGTAAGTTATCTCCCTTGCAAAAGTTTTTAAACAGAAAATAAAGGGACAGTAACGTATGGGAACAAAACTTGAAATGGAGCTATAGCATTTCTTTTCTTCACGGAATAAAGTTAACCCATTTTTGACAAAATCGGACAAGAATATAAAAGGTGTTTACGTTTCTTCAAAATTAAAATTTAATAAATTTCATTCTCTTTTTCCTTTCTTAATCTTGTCCTTTCATTAGGTGAAGTCACTTTAAAAGTCTCTTTCGTTTTTCGAAATAAATACTTGTGAAATGTCCATAACACATTTTATTTTTGTGGGATGTCATAAGATTTTGTAATTATTATTATTACACTACAGAAAAAAAGGACGTTTTGACATTTTTGTGCACACTGCTTTTTATTTCATTTGCACAATAAGTTTTAAAAATTATTTTTTTTAATTTAAATAAGTTAAATTGTTATTTTGTGTGCAATTAACTAAATTACATTATATGTTGATTATATTTTAATTTAAAATTAGCATTGTTTTTTTATTAAAATAAATCTTTTTGTTCACTTTTTGTTTTGCCCCCGTTCTTAAACCCAAGTCATTAAAATACGAAAATAATGGCTATGCTGACTTCGTGTGGTTTAGACCACGACGTCAACTGGATTCAAAATTACGGTCAATCTTTCTAAATTGTGCTGAAAAAGAAAAAAAGATTATAAATTATAGTTTTAATAAACTGTTCAAACAGTTATAATTTCAAGCTTGTGAGTGATAGGATTTAAAGTAAACTCTGGTCGACAGTTGCCTACTAAAAAAAAAAAAAGAAGTCGGCTGGTTTCACGCATGCGCAGTGTTTGTTAAAAATTTCACCGCTTTGAATTCAGACCGCTCTTTTCTAATTCTAACCAACCCAAGATGTCTGGTCGAGAAGGTAAACTGTTTTTTTTTGTTTTTTTTTTAATATTTCTTTCCACATTCCCCGCCCCCCTATTCTGCAACAATCTGAATTCTAAATTTGTATCGTTTGTTTCTCTTATATCTGATTGTTAATTAAATATTGTTTAACTTTAACAATGTGCCTTTGAAGACTATATTGAGGCGAGTAAAACTTGCTCCCTATTGTTTTGTCACGTAACATTTACTGTCAAAGACTTCTTAAACACTAAAAGCATGAGTTTTATTTTTCTGTCTAGAAATTTCATTAAAATTATTCTTAGATGCATTTCAGTAGAAATCCGTAACTTTCTTTGTTCTTTAGCCTTCTAGAATCGATTTTAAACGTTTTTTGATTACTGAATTTATTTTCTAGTAAAAATGCTTAAATTCTCAATCTATCTTTTTTAATTTGATATTGCGTAACAATAAAATCTAGCTTTTATATTGCAGTATTGCTACAAATTGTAAAATTTCAAATACTACTGTTTATTTTCCATTCATCTAGAAAACTCTTATAGAAAAACTGGTGCTTTCCAGTTTTCTCGCTTTTACGCGATGTTTTCTGAATTATTTTTATTTTACTTTTTTCTTATTTTCCAGACTTTTTCTTCCTAAGTTTAAAGACCAGACATAATCTTAATTTGGCTTATTTTATAATTAATTGAAAACTTTCAATTTTAAAGTTAATTTAATTTTTTCTTATACAAACTTATAAAAAAAGGAAAATTTTTTTTTTTTTTTTTATGTAACAACAAAAAAAAGGCTACCGATTTTTCTGGTGTAGCACATTTAAAAAAAAAAAAAAAAATTTCTCCTGATTCCAAGATAAATCATATTCCAAATCCATGGCTTTCGTCTTTTGCTTGTAAAAATTATTATATTGCTATGAAAATGTGAAATTTTATTTGATTTTTATCACGTCAGATCATTTTCGCATAGCATACGTCGAATTATCTCCCTCAACTATTTCTTTACTGGGCCTCATATTCTGAGCCTTCGCTTGCATTTATGGCCGCTCTTTTTCATTTCACTTTTTCTCTCAAAATAAAAAGGGAAATATGATTTCATCTCTGACAAATTCCTGGGTATTTCAATTCATATTAGGATATCTACCCCCCCCCCAAGAGATACCTAAAGAAAGTTAAAAAATAGAATGCATTTCTTTGCAAGATGACGTTTTATCGTCAATATTTACAAGGTAACCAAAAAGTTCTGTCCGTTTTTTGATTAGTCATAGAATGAAGTTGAAATATATACGCAATGTATATGGAAGTGTAGGATGGAAGTGTCTCGAGATCTCGTTCGGGACTGTTTGCTTTACGACTTCAAAATGGGCTTATCAGCAGCTGCATCAAGTCGCCGCATATGTCAAGCGTTTGAGGATAGTGCTATGGATGAACGTACTGCAAGGCATTGGTTTCGAAAATTCAAGTCGGGAGATTTGTCTCTCTATGATAAGCCTCGCAGTGGACGACCACAGGTCTTGAATGACGGAGTCCTGAAGGTGGCCATTGAAGAGGACAGTAGTCTAAACGTGTGGTGAACTTGCAAGACAGTTCAACGTTTCCGATGAAACAGACTGCACCGCCTAGGTAAGGATGTACAAACTGAGCAAGTGGGTTCCGCAAACTGTTTGGAGGTCCACAAGGAACAACGAGTGGCAGCCTGCGTATCGCTGCTTTCTCGCCACCGCATCCTTATTCAATCGAGTGCTTACCAGTGATGAAAAGTGGGTTCTGTACGAAACTCCCAAGCGTTGAAAAAAAAATTTAATGAAATAATCAAAAAATACTTTAGTCTTTCTTTTTTTTTTTTTTTTTTTTTTTTTTTTTTTATATTATTAAATTAATTTTTTTTTCATCATTTCTAGCACGTTCGAAATTTTGGTTCAGCAGTCTACGTAATATTTGCCATAGCGCCTTTTTTTTTTTTTTTTTTTTTTCAAGCGAAAAAAAAACTGATTTGGAAATTCTTGCAAAAATCAATTGATTGTCGGATTTTAATGAAACTTCAAAACTCACAATACAAAGACATTATTTAATTAAAAAAGCTTTTAATGGCTTTTATGAATAATAATTAAAATTAATATATGTTAAGCCTTAAGGACACTATTGTCTGAAGCCAAAATATTTTTCTGATAAATTAATTTTTACAAGAATTGTTTTCTATTTTAAATACAAAATAGTTAAATATTTTAAAATTAAATTTCTATCCTTGTCCTTTAGAAAATGCTGTTAAGTAGATTTTTACAGATCATAAATTTGAAAGTTTATTACAATCTGCGACATGTATTTTAAAAGGAATTTTACTATTGAGTTTGCATAAAAACGTTTTTTCCAATATTAATGTACATACTTGACATAATGTCACGTGTTTTAAGAGTTGTTTCCCCTGACACCAAGAACCCGACTTCAGAAAATTTTGCGTTTTCATTCGATAAGCTGTAAAGACGTGTTGAATTCTCTGCCTGACTTTGAACGCCATCGTCGCATTTTCAAAATTTTTAAGTTTCAATTTTAAGGACGGAAACAGTGATTCGGGTTTCGGACATATCTTCGTTAGAATATCCCCCCCCCACACCAAAAAAAAGGGGCCACCAAATTTTTACGAAAGTCTGAAATCAATTGCTTAGCTGCTTTTTTTCCACTTCTTCTATTCTATCAGTGGACTCTGATTTAAATTAAATTAAAAGTGTAAATGATTACATAATTAATAAAAGAAATTCACATTTTCATAACTGTCAGATGATCATATTAAAATAAGGGAAATAAAGTAAACACGTTTTTAAAAGAAAAAAAACATTTCATAAAAATGGGGTGCGAAATTGTATGGTAATCTTTTTTTTTCAAGATTAATTTTTATATCTGAGTTATGAAAAAAATTTCATAACAGATAATTATAAAAATTAACGATAAAAAAATAATACCATAAAATTTCATAATTAGGTACCTCTCTTATAGTTTATTTTGCTCTGTTATGAAATTTTAAATTTATTTTATTGTTAGTATTTTTAATTTTATTTTTCCAGAAATCCTCTTCAAACGTAAAGCTAAAGTACTTTAAAAAATCAATAAAATATTAAATTGCTGAAAGTATTTAATTTTTAAATATCGCTGTAGTTAAATAAGTTGATTCACTTAAAAATGTCACTTTTGTCCTTCCGTCCAATAGTTAAAACCTGATTCTCTTATTTTCAATTAAACATTACTTACTTTTTTTTAAGAAAAATTAGTTTCCAAGTACTTTAAATTTTCTAAATTTCCTCAAATAACTTTTTGAAAATGGTTAAAAAAAAAAATTTTTTTTTTACTAAAGGATTTTAACTTTTGGTTACAAATTTCTCAAAAATAGCAGGCATTATCATTTTTATGGCAATTTTGCTGACTCATAAAAAAAAAAAAATTTTAACTAAAATTTCAGACCTGTAGGAAGGATTAAAAAATGTAATAAAAAAAATAATCAAAAATACTTTGGTCTTTCCTCTTAATAACAAACATTTAGACAATAAAATATTGTTTTTATAGTTTGGGACCTTTTCTTTCATCACAGTATGCTTTTCCTTTTTCTTTTTTTCGTCCAAACAATGACTATAGCAAATTAAAGCCAAAGTTTCTAAAATTCAATAAAATATTAGATTACAGAATGTTTTCCTAAATTTTTGATATTACTGAGTACTTGAAAATGAAACAAAAAAGGTACTCATGTCATTTTCTTCAACTGTTTTAGAGATAGGCCTAATGATGTTCTATGAAGATTGTCTTCATCATGTCAACATACCTACTGTCTTATTGAATAAAATACATTTTTGCAATATTTTAAATTTAAAGTAAATGTTTCAAATTAGACTAATTATAATTTAAATCAGCTAATATTCAGTTTCCGAAAAGCAATTTAATTTCTGGAAGATTTTCTAATAAAGAGAATTACATTGTGATGAAAGGTGACTTTAAAAAATAAAAAGGATGCTGATCAGCTACATATCACAAAAAAAAAAAAATAAACTCCTTCCAATAAATTCAAATTAGTCTTTGAAATTTTGCTTATTTGGGGATATTAAATTTAATCTATTAGCTTGAAATTAAGACTAGAATAAAAGCTTCAAGAAAGATTTATTTTTAAAAATCCATTTTAAGCCTAAGGTTTTTTGGGTTTTTTTGAGATACATACCTTAATTCCAAGCTAATAGATTACATTTTTAATATTTTCAATAAGCAAATTACTTTGCAGGATTTCAAACTTAATTTAAATGATTGGGATGTATTTTTTTCATTGTCAAAAGAAGCTTTTAGAGTGTATTTGTCATGTCATTTTATTACGCTTATCCCCTTACTTAGATTGCTGCAGTGTTTTCAATGCATGCATGAGTGTTTAGGGAGGCCAGTTGAAGAGTGGAAAAGGGACTGAAAAAGTGTTTTTTCTTATGGAGAAGAAAATCAATTCACATTCCATTTTAATAGAAAAATATGGGCCAGATGAATCTCTGAATCTTGCAGGATGAATTTTATTCAACAAATTGGTATTCTGAGCAAATGTTAAGTGTATGACTATCAGTTTATTAGGTTCTGGTTGTTTATTTTGCAATGTCCTTTTGCTGTTTTTGCAGGAGGTAAGAAAAAGCCTTTAAAGGCTGCAAAAAAAGACAAGAAAGAGATGGATGCGGTAAGTAAATAAAATGCAAACACCACAAATACCTTATGATTTGACCAAACAGCATGTGCAGAAATTTCTTTTTCTTAACATTGATGAAAATTTGTCTCAGTGTGATAATTGGAAATTTTTTCTTTATCGCTCTCACCTCACCCTTCAACATTGTTAATAAAACCTGCCATAAAAGATCTTCCTGGCTGCTTTTCTGGTATTGCAATGGATTACTTCATTCTGCATCTTGTTACCTGGTCATATCATAACTTTTGGGCAAACATTGTAAATTTATTACTGCTGTTGATTTTTATCTAAAAATAAGTGATTAGCAGTGTACTTTTGTCAGTTTTATTATCATTGAGGACTAGAAAACAAGTTAGTTTTTTTTTTTTTTTTTTTTTTTTTTTTTTTTTTTGTTGTTAAAACTGTATGCTGCTTTAAAAAAAATACAATGCAGAAATACTGGTAAAAATTTCACCATATGTTAAAAAGGAAAAAATTTTGCAAAAGTTTTTTTTTTTTTCTTTTTTCTCCTTTCAACTTGGTAGTAATTGCTAATCTCTTGGAGATTGCATAGTTTTAGTTGTAGTACTTGTTTCTTCAGTTCTCATCACAACTGTTCAGTTATATTAATATCAGGACTTTGTGCTAGCCAGTTTTACAAAAGTTGAGCATCTTCAGCCAAAAACATTTTATGTGGTGTGTGGCAAGGAGCAGTGTCATGCTGAAAATTTACATCTTTGTAGTCTGGTAGATTAGACCATAGTAAACTAATGTAGTTTGTTTTTTTACATTTCCATTAATTTTTTACCACTTTTCTTTGAACATCACTTTTGATGCAACCAAACACTATTACATACCCACCAGCTAAATTTTACTATCTTTATGGGTGTGTCTTGCAAAAGTTTCTTTCTCCCACTGGTTATCTTACATATTCTCTTGAATCAGAATGTAGCTATTTTGTATTCATCACTAAAAATGACTTTTTGCCACTTTCCAGCATTCCATGCTAGATGTATTTTTTTACTATTACAATCTTCAGTTCTTTTTTTTGCGGGGGGGGGGGGGGTTGTTTTGTTTTCTCTCTCTCTACTGTATACCCATTAAAGTTTTTTGGGGTTTTTTTTCCCCCAATAATACTCTGCATACTGAAACCTGACTGACTGTTAAGGCTGCATTCAATTGTTGCTTGTCTGGCTGTTAATTTTGGATTGCCAACCAAGATTCTCACAATCTTTCATCTCTCTTGTCTAACTTGTGAGGTCTTCCAGTTTTCTTTGCACTTAAAACACTTTTTGGATGATTTGAACATTGTTTCATGAAATTCTCAGCTGCCTGGCTATCTCTTGTTGGGTCCTCCTCTTGTATGTTTCAACAATAGTTTGTGTATAAAGTGTGTATTGTTCAACTACAATGATTTGCCAAAGAAACATATAAATGTTGAACAATTCCTGCTTAGAAATTTACATATTCTCAAGACTTCGTCTTGGATCTTTAATTGGTCCAATAGTTTTTCATGCCCTCACCCCATTTTTCTTTTTTTTTTTTTCTCTGCTTAAAGCAGTGTATCTTCTGTTACACAGCACCTACAAAAATGTAACCACTTCTTTTCCAATCCTCAAGGTCCACAGACCCTACTGATAAAAGCATATTACTAAATCTTAAAATAAATGTATCTACTCCTTTTTTGTGTGCTAGTGTAGAAGTCATATTGTGATTTAGCCATCCATGCTTCTACAGGATACTGCAAAAACTGATGCATTTAGGCATTCGTTCCTATCTCACCTCCCCTATCCACAAGATCTGTCCTTTACCAATTAGTATACAATGAGTGCTAGTGGCAATAATAAAACAGTGTTTGATATAAGATAACAAGACCTAAAATTTATGGTGAGGAACAAATATATATATCTATTCTTAGTGTGTGTATATGTATACATTGAAGTGATAAAAACTAACCTTATTTCCTCATCAGCAACATGGTTTTAGAAGTAGTTTATAGCACATTTTATATAATGTAGTGTGTATGGATATATATGCATATAAGTGCACACCAATGCAGACTAGTTTCAAAATGTTTTATAAAAGTTTATCAATTCCTAGGACAGCAGTTTTTGTTGTGATGTAATAAATTGACCATCATACTTGTTGGCAATATTGTGTAGATACTGGTGGTGCTTACTTTGACTAATAAGGTTACTTGAGCCATGTTGCAACATTTTCGTTTTCTGGCTCAAAACTACTATTTTGTTTGAGACGCTTGGCTGGAATAAATATTTTAACAGTAATTTTAATTTTCCAATACAGGCAAAATGCATCGGACTGGTTTTTGGTTAGAATTATAATTGTAGCCCATTTCACCTTTCTATAAACTAGTCTTTCTTATTCACACAATCCCATCTTCTTCCAGCTGTTCATTAGTCAGTGATGTCCCAATAAAATGATTTTATTGAAATCTTACTGATTATTAATGTGCCACAAAGATACCTTCATTTGTATCCAAGCAGCTTTAAAATCAACAATATATTCCTTACAGCTATTTTATTAATTTGAGAAAGCAATGGTTCAAGAAGCAATTCAAGCTTTTCAAGATCTCAATCAAGTTAATAAACTGCTATGGTTAGATATTGCACAGATCTAGTTTAGTTTTACTGGACTAAATCTTTTTACTTTTTTTTTTTTCTACAAATTTTTAACCTAAATAAAACAACGTATTTATTTATTTTTTTCCCAGGATGATGTAGCCTTCAAACAAAAGGAGAGAGAAAAAGAAAAAGCTTTGAAAGAAGCAAAAGCCAAAGCTTCTCAAAAGGGACCAATGGGTATGTATTTTCACTCCACCTGCACTAGCTTCTTGAGAAAAAGTTTGCTAAGAATTGAACTTGTTTTAAGTTTGTCATACAAGGGGGTGCTGACTATATCTAAACCAAAATCTGATGTTTGGTTATTCGATCTCTTTTTGAGAAAAGTTTGGTAGAGAATTACCTGGGAACCCTTCACATGCCTTGCAGTGTCAATTTTGTGTCACAGAAGGCAAAATGATTTTGGCAGTTTAGGTTTTGAATTTGCTAGTTTTATTTGAATGTAAATATACTTATACATTTGAGATTTCCTATTATAATACTAGTCACTCTAACATTTTTCTTTTCTTTTGTAGGGAATAGTGGTATAAAGAAATCTGGCAGGCGGTAGTGTAGAGCTTTTGTCCACCAGCCTTACGTGATAACCTCATGCTGAAGAACTGATGTTGACTGAAGTGCATTTCAAATAATTTACACTCCTCATTATTTTTCTCCTCCCTAGCCCATCATTAAACTTGAAAAAAAGTCAACTTGTATACAAAATCTGGTGAGACAAAGGAAATTGATATTCTCAAGAGGAATATCTCCATGAAGGGAAGTTTCTTGTAAATCACTTTGCAGCACCCTCTGCAATTTAACTAATAAGCTGAATTCTGTTACCATGAAGATTTTTTTTTTTCTTTTTAATAAAGTATAGGTTCTGGTTTTATTTCTGGCTTGCTTTTTCTTTTCATAATTTTTTTTTTTTTTTTACAAGGGTAAATGATATTAAAGTTAAAATAAATGAACTTATTCAGAGGTTTTCAACTCCAACAGCAAATGTGAAAGAGTCCTATCTAAAAAAGATAGGACTTTCTTTTCTCAGAAAAATCAATTTGGAAGATAATTGTTTTTATTCAATGTGTGTGTGTGTATACAATAATCTTGTTTGAGCTTTCCAATGTTTTATGTTATCTGAAAGCAAACATCTGGTTAATATCAGTTAGGATGCAGCCATATTGTGTGTCATAGAGGTGGATAAAATGTGATTGCGATATTGTACACTCAGGCCAGTCATCCAGAATTTGAGCAACTGTTTGTCTTCGTCCTTTGCTCCCACAACTTGAAGCAACTTTTTTGTGTCTTCATCAGACCGGCAACCACCAGCTTTTGTGAATTTAAATAATACTTTCACTTTGCTGAGAAGAAAAAGAAAAATTAAAATACAAATATTTCATTTGGAGGATTTTTAGAACTTTAGTTACTAATTATATATTTAATCGCGAATTAAATTCCATTGTATTGTTTTCCATGTTACTTAAGAATATCAAATAGGCCTAACTAGCAATTTTGAGAAATTAAGAATATTTTAATGAAAGCTTTTCCTTTTGAAACTGTAAATGAAAAATTGCTTACACATTATTTTCATATGGATCTTCCCAAATCTATGATAAAACAAAAGCTGGTTGATACATATAAGTGTGGATTTAAATCAACTTGATGTTTTTGAGAAAAAGTATTTTACTCACTTCATCCATTCTTCCTTTAAACAGATCAAGCACTGCTCAATTACTTCATAGTTTAAATTTGTATTCCTTAAGGCCAGTTCCATTTGTGTTAACACTTTGGGAGCTGAAAATATCAGTTACAGATTTGTATAAAACTATATTTAATACCAATATCACAAAGTTTATGCAATGTAACCACAAAACATCTTTTACACCAATTGTTTAATGCTGTTTAGCAAACAATGAAATAGAATATTACTGATCAAAAGACCCTAATAACATAAGCACACATTTTACGATGCTGTGAAATTTTACTTTACTGTTACACACAAGCACAGTTTAAGATTTAGTGAACACAGATTAACATGCCACTAATCTCTTTACTGCCTGATATGAACATTTTCATGACATGCAAAAAAAAATATATATATAAAAAATATATATATATATATATATATATATATATAGCCCTACTTATGGATTATTAATTGCAAAATGTAGACATTACCAAATAGATCGAGAATGTTGATGCGATTGTCTTTTAGAAATATTAAAGGCATATCTACTGTTGACATAAATATATTGGAAGTCCTAGCATTGCGTTTACTAGTAACCAAGGTAGAAAAACAAAAAACTTACCTTTATCAGGAAGAGTAATCTGGCTACTGATCTTAAACTCATACATGTTGAGGTCATCTCGCTTATCATTTGGACATATAATCTCCATCAATAGGAACTGTTCTGAGCCAAGAATATGGTATGGTAAAGCTATCTCCAGTGGCAATCCAAGGAAGTTGCAACGCCAAGAATCTTCATATTTATCGCTGTAAGAAATAGTTTTACAGCAGCCCTTGGGAAGCAAACCCTAAAAGAGAGAAAAAAAATACAATTGCAAATTGTTTGCCTTTCTTTAATATGTTAGAAGCTTATATGAATTTTTTTTTTTTTAAATATTATATGGGGAGAAGGGTACTGAAAAATTCTCATCCAAAACCCTGACAGCATCAGATATACAGGGTGAGGCAGTGAGGACAGACATTTTTGAAATGGCTATTACTCAACCCCAGAAGTAGGGACATATATCCCACAGGTACCATTCAGTTTGTGGTGTCTTAGTATTTTTTTTTTTTCTTTTCAGTTGAAGACAAGGTCTGTCACAGCAGTTCAGTGTGGGGTTTTGTCAACAATTTAACATTGACCAAAATCAGGGCTGTTCCCACAATCTTACATTGGGTTCATGCACTTGGTACACTAATAGAACATACACCCAGACTCACAAGGAGCCTGCCATTTCACAAAAACTGAATCAACTCACATTCCCTTCATATTCCATTGGTAAGGAAGAAGGGCTCCTCCTCCAAAACTTGTAATATGGAATGTATTCCCAAGTGGATAAACTCATCAAAGATCAACTGTTATATATCCCCCATATGCTCTCCTTGCAATATTCTCATTTTTATAACTCTTTACCTGGTTTTGTTATTGGGTAAATAGTAAAAAAAAATTTGTTTTCTATTATAAAGAACAAAAGTTTGCCAAATTAGAAAACGGGGGGATACAATCTTATCAGTCTTCCTATTATAATAGGCATTGGATTGAATGATGACTTTGTGAAGTGTTTCTGAGGTCCTAATCTTAAAATGCAAACATTTTCAGCTAATGTAAGAAACAATCAAATATATTTCCCTGTTGGCTAAAGAAACTACTGGGTAAAAGATTACAATCTCCTAGGTCCCTATAGCCCTACCTGAAATTATTTTCTTGTGAACTTTACATAAATTATCAGGATAAGTTACTTTGACATTTTTCCCTTTAAAGTAACCCTTGTTAAACAACTTGCTCTCATTGTTCTAAGATGACAATGATTAAGGATTTAATTTATTGTCAAGTGTTTTCATTTATTACAAGTAAAAATTTAGAAAAGCCTTTTTTTCTTTAACTCATTGTCAATCTATGACAGTAAGATGATTCAAATCAGATATAAAGTAGAAGCATTCTGACTCAAATGCATTTCCACTTTACCTCAGAGAAGCCCAGTAAAATGCACCAGCTACTTTAACCAAATTACAAGAAACACTTTAAAAAATCAAATCTAACTTATAAACCCGCTTTTCATTGAACAGTTTCTCTTGCCACTATATTTGTTTTCATTTTTACATTAATAGATTTTAGTACCAGCAGTATTATATTTATTACAGTCCAACCTCTTAAATCTGACACAGTGGTCCAGCACTTCTTTCAATCATCTGCCATGAGTTTGTTGAGCAGCTATGAGAGTAGCACTACACATTATTTAAAACTTTCCACAGTAGCAGTGTTTTTGGTGATATGGTCTTGCTCATTTCTTACATAAGCTGCATACAGTATAGTAAATATAATTTTTTAGATTTTAGGCTTTTTTTTTTTTTTTTCAAAACCTTGTTTGAAAGCATAAATAGTTTTATTTTTTGTTTTAAGCTTTGTTCTACTTCTGATAACACCACTATATATGCGGGATGAGCTGGCAAGACTATCTTTACACAGGGTTATCCAGCATTTTCTGTGGCCTGGTGCCAGATTAAAGAGGTCAGATTATTAATTGTAACTAGCATTTACTTTCATCCTTTTATTTTAGCTGCTTTTTATCACTTTACTCAACCTTCCTTGAAGCAAAAGGAATAAGTCAAATCACCAAAAGTCTATTCTTTATTTCTGACCCACATTACTTTATTGTGGTGAGAAGATAAAGTTACAATGAAAAGTAACTAAAAGAAAGGAAATGCTAGTCAAAATTTATTGCAATGGTTGATCAAGTGAGAAATGTATATAATATATATGTGAGAGAGGGAGACATAACACTGCAGCATTTTTTCTTCCTTTTAATCTGGTTTATCCAAAACAATTTATATGACCATCATTCCTCTCAAAAATAAATTTACACTCACCTTTAATACATCCAGCATAGATTTAACTAACTGTTTCTGGGCCCCTTTTACAATCAGCTGGTTACCAATAATAGTGTGGTGGGCAACTGTGTGAAAGTTGAGGTAACCAAGTACCTATAAATGAAAAAGAAAAAAAAATTACATGCCAAGTTCACTCTTTTAAATAATTTAAAAAAAAAAAAAAAAGTTTGTTACAATATAAGCTTTATTAGAAAAATAAAAAAAAAATTCACCTGCATGAGATGCTGCAAGTTGTGAAACATTGGAATATTTGGGTTTGGCTCAGAAGATTCCATTTCTGCATTTTCTAGATCGGGGCTTGACTTTCGCATGTATAATTTGATAAAACCTTCTTCTGTTTCTAAAGTGTAGAAAAAAATATACAGGTAATTGATCCTATGTTTATTTCTTAAAAAATAAAAAGAAAGAAAAACTTTACTCTCAACAAAGAGTTTATCATCATAAATAGAAAAGGTTTGATCCTAAAAGCAAAATAAGCCAGCACAAAGAAGTGAAAAGTGATGACATTTTCATGGAATTTAATGGAAAAAATTAATGTATGAATTAAACATTTTAATATATGTGAGAGTACCGAGTAGCTTAATAACTTACATACTAAAATAAGCTAAATCAGAAATAAAGGATTTTTTCTTTTTATCATTTCACCCCAAGCAAGGTGAAATGCCACTAGTAAACAGTGAGTGAAAGACAATGAGAGTAGGGAGGATTGAGGAAAGGACGAAAAAAAAAAAGGAACAGAGTTCGAGAAGACAGAAAATGACAATCGACATTGTATTTAAATTTTTGAAGATTGTGGTTATCAGGGAAGCAAAAAATTGGAAGACTTCCACAGGTGGGAAGTATGAGAAAAGAACCTTGGAGTAAAAGTGGCAGTTGCATCTAGCTAGTTCAATAGAAAAAGGGGCAAGACCTGGTTTCCAATCTAGTAACACACTTAAATTCATGTAGTCGAGCCACTATGGAAAAAAAAGCTTAGAGCATTTGCCATGAAAATATTTGTAGAAAAAGACAGGGAAGTTATGTCACATCAATGAGAAAGTGACTGAAGTCTAAAAGCATTAAGACTAAAATGAAAAAAAAAAAATCAGAAATGACTGAAAAAGTAAGCTTAGTTTTGTTTTTCCATTAATGTCACTATAGCTACAAATTGGTGCTTGTTTAATTTCGCAAACGTATATATTTGGCTACTGTATGGAGGTGTGAGTGGTGTATTGTATAGCAGCTCATAATGAGAAATTGGAGAACAGAGTTCTAATTCCAATCAAGTTTGTTACATTCACTCATGCACAAATACCCTTGAGAAAGGTATGAATCCATCAACCTCCCCATCTATGGGTTAAATGGTAGGACTTGCATCTGGAAAAATAATTATTTTCCAAAAAAACTTAATGCAATATTCACTCACAAAAAAAAAAAAAAAATTATTCTTACAATCCAAAATGTTTCAATTTTAAATAACAGAGGGTTAATAAGCCATAAAAACAAAATGAAACAACATTGTTACTGCACTTTATATAAAAGTAACTTAAGTAAAGGAACAGACTTGAATAAGCAATCAATTTGCAAAAGCTTCCCAATGCCAAATCGTGTTTTTGAAGATGTCATTACAAAGTTAGCATATGTACAGGGTGCGATGGATAATTTTTTTAATTACACAAAAATGAAAATTACACTGATATCTTATTTTAACATATATTTACCAAAATTAA
Source organism: Acanthosepion pharaonis (assembly GCA_903632075.3). NCBI lineage: Eukaryota > Metazoa > Mollusca > Cephalopoda > Sepiida > Sepiidae > Acanthosepion > Acanthosepion pharaonis. The sequence goes on from CAHIKZ030000764.1 coordinate 99,171, forward strand.
ACAAAAATATCTTGAAATACTAAAGAGTAAATTTATTTAATAAAATTGCCATTGACTTCAACCACAGATGACTTCAAATCTCCTGCATCTGTTCTGGACAGTCTCCTTGTTTAAGTTGGTGAATGCTGCCATAATCCTTGCTTTGAGTTCATCTTTGGTCTTACAAAGAGTTTTGTTGGTCTCTTCCTCAACTGCACCCCATACATAATCAAGGGTGTTGCAGTCTGGGGAGTTAGGTGGCCAGATGTAAGGGGTGATGTTGCAGAAATTGTCTGACAACCATGACTGGGTTCTCCTGCTTATGTTGTAGAGTCTTGTTGCCAGACATGGGGTCTTCCATCAGCCACCCTTTTGACCCAGAGCAACACTAATGCCTCAAGGCACTTGATGTGGGCCTCAGTTGTGAGCCTGAAGTTCTGTGGGAAGATGAATGGTGGCATAACGTCACCATCACTAGTGATCAATCCAAACACCTTCGTAATCACCATTAGATTTATGCAACTCTTTCTGAATCCTCTGCACTGTCCTCGGATTGATAGCCAAACACTTTGAAATGTTCATATTGCAGCTTCCATTGCGAATGCCATGCAGTACAGAATGCCATTTCCAAATTTCTAGCAGAGTGAATTGTGTCATGATGCTCTTTTTCGTCAAAGACGCTGCCCAACTAACCCTACTATACTGTGCAGTCGACAAAAATAAACCACATGCACAAAATTAAAAATATAAAATGGCAACAATTTAATGTGCATTTAGTTAACAACCATCAGATTTCGTTTCACACAATATATACGATTGACTTCAACTTCTATCTCATACCTTCTTATGTCCTGTAACAATACTTTACTATTTAGGCTACAAAAGCTTTTATCAGGCAGGATTTTCATCTCTTTCTGGTTTATGGCCACATCACATTGAAACATTGGTTCCTGTATGATCACCCAAGTTAAGCCATGTCAAGCCTTGTCAGTACTTAGATGGGTGACTCTTTGGGAATACCAGGTGCTGTAAGCTTGGATGTGCAGGTAGTGTATTGGATAATAGCTCAGAACTGTTAATCAGGAGCCAATTTCCAATTCCCGTTGTGTTTGTTATATTCACTTACACACAAATACCCTTAGAAAAGTAATGACTTCTCTTCTCTACTAGCTATGGGTTAATTAGTAAGACTCGTGTAACTAAAATCATTATTATCTAAAAAAAAAAAAAAAATAAAATTCTTACAATCTAAATATATTTTCTGGATTTAAATAATCTGCAATGGGTTGATTAAGCCATAGAAAATGAATCAATCAATCATTTCTTTTTTGACACTGTCTTTTTCTTACCTTTATTCCACATTATTCTTGACTACTTAGTAATAATAGTCTATTCTTACATTCTTTTTTTTTTAGATCAAGTATTTTCACATACATATTGGTTCTAAGTAGTCTATTCATCTTTTTTGTACTTTTTTTAAATCATGTTTTATCGAATCTATCCTTCAGCCATTAAATTAAACTTGTTTAAAATTTTAAGAGATATTTAAGCTAAAAATGTGCTAAAAAGCAACAAAAAATAAAATATGTAATAGTAAAAATGTCAGAATCTTACAAAAATATATAATTATAGAAAATATATATATAATTATAGTTTTCTCTGAGGAATTCTAATGAATATTTGCTCAAACTGCACAAATTATAAATGAAGATAAATTGATACTTTTCGATCTGTTTAAGATTTTGTACTTTCCAATTTGGATCAATATTTCCCAAACTTGAGCAGTCATAATCCTCAGTATGATCATAGAATTTTAAATGTCAATTTCCCTTTAATTGTTATTCTAAAGCAGTGTTTCTAAAACGCTTTTTTTACTTCAAGGTGCACTCGAAGAATAACTGAAACTCTGGGGCAGACTTTAAATTTTAATAAGTTAAATAATCTTAGTCACGAAATTTGAAAATATGGAATTTTGATTTAGCATTCTCAAATAAGGTTAGCAGAAGAATTTTCATTTAAAGGGATTTATGAATAATTTGTTAATTTGTTTTAGAGAAGTCAATAATGACTGATTTAAATCCCTTAAAGGTAAAAGGATTACCCATTCCTTAAAGATTAATGAATTTAGCATCCAGTTTAAAATATCAAATGACAAAACTTGACTGACATGGAAGCCATGTGCTTGGTGTCTCTAGCTTTTTAAAAATAAAGATTTTTTAAATCTAACAGTAATTCATAAATTACTCTTCTATTAATTTGGAGTGCACCTGTGTACATTTCAGGGCACATTAGTGCACCGTTTGAGGAATGCTGGTTTAGAGCATTATTCATTAACACTTATTGTAGTTTGGTTGAAATATATTTTTTCAAAAGTTTAACTTATGTGACAGATTCACATATTATTATATATAAATGAATTTAATTGACTGAATTACAAAAGTTATCTTCAATGGCTGCTGATAAATGATAAACAATGAAAATATCTATACAACTCAGACTATCATTTTAAACATGTAAAGCAGGAGACAGTGTTGTAAGAAGGTATGATATTTTGCTATAGAAGTTTATCAGTGTTAGAATATGTAATTGTATGGAGGCACGGTGGTATAATGGATAGCGTCTTGGATTGAGGAATTGGAGAGCCGAGTTCAAATTCCAGTCGAATCCATTACATTCACATACATGCTAATACCCTTGCGAAAGGTATAAATCCTCTTTTACAGCTATGAGTAAATAGCAGCACAGACCGGGTTCTATAGCCATGGATGGCAACTGGTCTACCACAGAAAGAAATGGCAACCAACTGCAGGAAAAAATCTGCCGCATCAGTCATGTATTGAATGATACATAATCGCCTAAGCGTGTATCACACATGGTATATAAATGACTGATATCTCTGGTAAAGATTGGAAAATCAAATACTAATGTACTAAATGAAGTGCTGCTTTCTTCGATATATTTATATCTATGACAAAACCATATTGAACCCTTAACTAATGGCATTAATGTACTATATTGTTATCAGCACAAGTTGTGCTGTTGATTGTGTTTCACTATTACTTCTAAAAGTCCAACAGGTTATTAGTCTAGGATGCTCAATGGCAGAGGACTATAATAATAATCAACTGATTATGTCAATGCTTCAATCCAGATTTAACATACTATTATTCAGTAATGTATAAAGATCCCTACCAATGACTTTTTAAACACATGGTACTAATAGTGAAATGTATCATTCTACTGATGAAATAACAGCACTTCATCATGCCTGTAACCATAGTTGATTGTAAACAGCCAAACTTTTGATAAGCATTAATGTGAATAGCCATGATTACTATGAACAAATATGCTTGATGCATCCAATAGTCAAATGCGTTATTTTTTAATTAGAACAAATAAACACATAAAGCATACTAAAAGTCTCAGGACTAAGTCTCATCCTCAATAATTTCCTTCCTTCTCAATAATGGTAATCCACCTTTGAATTTAAGCATATTATTAAATTGGTAGATAGGCCTTATCATTTTACAGGTGAAATGGCTTGATGTAATCATAAGTTCTATTCTAATAGTTTCTTCTCTCACACTTCTTGTTTAGTGGAACTCTCTTTCAGCCTCTTGCTTTCCAGTCAACTTTGACCTTCAAAAATTTAAATTCAACAAAAATCATAAGTTTCTGCACTTTTAATTCCTGTTCTTTTATTGTTCCCTCTCTTTGATAATCTTTTTCTTTTTCTCATATTCTTTTACACTTAGCAACCCCTTGCATCTTAGTGGCTTTATTGCCTTGCTTGGGGCAAAATGATTAAAACAAAAATTGAATGACAGCATATATACTTTCTAGAAGCTTCGTTAGTGCTTTCTTAATCATGTACAAATTGTCTCTTTCATCTCATCATCACTGAAGAACGACTGCCTACTTCAGGAGGCCCAACAATGAAAGTGAGGGTGCCAGGTCAGAGCTGTAAATTGGTTGAGACTAAGTAGTCTAGCCATGTGTTATGATTGCTTGTCTGGTTTTTAAGCTGCTTCAAAGCCTTGCATTGTCATATTACAAAAGCATTTCACTCATCTTCAAATATGACCTTGGTTTGTTTTTGACAATGTGTTCATGTAGGAATCAAAATTGATAATGGTGCCACTAGGTATAAACTTTCTTCTGGCCCCAAAGTTCAATGGCTATCATTCTCCCTATGGAATGTGCTGCTTTTTTTTCAGGAGAGTCTGAGTGGTATCACTTCACTAATCTTCTTTTGTTCTATACTTCATAGTAGTGAACCCAGGTCTCATCCCTTGTGACTATCCTGCTTAGAACTCTTGGGTAGTAACCACCCTTTACTTCTTCATGGAATAGTCAGTAGTCAGCATTCAGGGAGCACCACTTTAAATAGCCAAGACCGCACTATCAAGGCTCACTTGCAGGTGTTCACAGAGTTTTTCAATATAGATTATTCAGTCAACTATAATGAGAGAATCAGCCTGTTTGACCTTATCCTCATTCACAGCAACAGCTGACCTGCCACTGTAGGGCCTGTCACTAAGGTCAGTTTCTCCTTTTTCTCTAAGATAACCATTAACTCTACTAATCCATCCTCTTACTGTGATAAATATTCATTACTATCCTGTGAATGTTTGCAGAAATTTCTTTCCAAAAACAAATTCAATGACATCTCTTTTCCTAAGTGCCCAAAGTGGCAGCCATTTTGAAAGAGGATTATGATGATTTTTTAAGTGTAACTTAGATGCGTCACAAGGCCAAAAGTATGGGACACCCAGTGAAGATCGAACTCACTACTCAGTCATAATTGTTCTAGCAGTTTGCTAACCATTACACAACATCTAGATGCCCTTTTGAAAGAGGATTAAGAGTAGGAAAAGAGAAGGTAATTTTGCAAATTTTTCCCTGATCTAGATACTTGAAAAACAAAACACATTCTTAGGTTTCAGAATACTGATGGTGTATATTATAGAAATATGTACCAGAAATAAACATTATTCCTTGGGAAAGAATGTTTTATGTTCACAGAGTGGAATCAATATTTTTATTTTGTCAGTGATAAGGTCACAAAGTTTGAACGGTTCTGAAAAAAAGAACAGATTGATTTCATAAAGAAATTGCATTTATCTTAACACCAGAAAAAAAATTTATAATTGTGCACAAACTGACATAACAAAAAACAGAAAAAAAAAGTAAGAGTTGTTCTTCCCGATATAAGCCTTTAATTTTACATCCATAAGATTCAATTCCTTTCACCACCAAGCTTAATTCAGCTTCATTGCCAACAAAAATAGCTGCCTCTCCCAGGCTAGCATTCTGTTTTATACTGAAGGGTGTTATCAATATTTAAATATATACCTCAGGCAAAAAGGTGGATTTTTAAAATTATTACCGCAGTTGTCAAACCATGCACAGCTAATTCAGTGTCTCCTTTGACACTGACCAGAAAATACATTCATACCCATTTCACTGTATAAACTTTTTCACTTTTGCATATTCTTCAATGAATGTCAACAACCCAAGGGGGAAAGTGTACTTCATGATCTAGAGAAATTAAAACCAGCATCCAATGAGTTTATTGAAACTGACAATGGATTTGAATTCTGCTTTTCTGCTGCTGGTTGTGGTTGTTGTGAAGGTGGTGCCAGTATTAATCAATCTGTTCATGTTTTTGTTTTTTTTTTCATCCCGCCATTATGATGGTGTGTTCAGACTCATTAGTCATCTCAATGTTGTCAAAAGCATGGACATACTTTGTGCCACTCTGAAACACTCCATCTTTTCTGTTGATCAGGAGAGGGAAAATATACCTGAAGAGGTGTTGGGTGCACATTTGAAAGGATGTCATGTGTAATATGAACCTGAAGAAATACCTGATAATGTTTGACCTGAAAAGGAACAAGTAAAATTAAAACCAGTCTCACAATGATGAGGTGTAAGTACCAATTATGAAACAGGACCTTAAACAAGTCTGTGGAGGCTTATTCAGAAAAAAATATTTCACAAATTGGGCCAAGGGGAACCAAAGATGACCAAGCTGAAAACAAACCATTTCAATGATTTTAGACCGAGAAGTCTGAGTCTACAGTAAGAAATTCAAATATGTTAATAAGAAACTGACCTTTTATACTCAAAATTTTTTAAAAAGTCATTATAATTCAAGTATTTCTCAGCTTGGGAAATGTAATCAAGAGTTTTATTGGCCAAAATCACAGAAGCAAAATGAGTAACCAAGAAGTCTGTCTCAAGATTTACTGAAAAGAACTGAATGATGAAAGACAAACAGAAAAGAACATTTCCAGGTTCACCATTTAAGTTAATCATAGTTGCTGGAAAAAAATATAATAAAATACAAAATCGGTTATTTGTAAAATGTAATAAAATGCTGAAAAAAAATAAAGTTTTAAATAGTAATTTTTTAGAGTTTCTAAGCAACAAGTTCCAAAATTGGAATGAAGGATAGCAATAGTCAGAGTTTTTGATCAATCAAACTCCTTCTAGTCATTAAATGCACTCCATAATATCATGTCTGTTACCATTTAATAACACAAAAAACTAAATATCAGTAAAGAAGTTCGTTGCTGTGTAACACAATGGCAACAAGCAAAATGATTATCACTGTTGGAAAAACCAATTATAAAAGATTTGAAAAGTTTTTAGACATCTGCCAAGTATCGGTATGTACACAAATTGGTTTCTATGATTGTACTTACCACTACTTATTATTAGTTAAAGTTTGAATTATTTTCTTTTCATGACAAAGGTTGATTTATTTATACAGCTAAAGATAAATGAATCTGGTAGAACCAATTGGTTGCAACCATTTTACATTACCAAATTCAAGACCTTTTCAAATATCACCTCATTTATACCACGTAAACATTTGGTCTTGAGCAGATAAGGTAGAACAGCATAGGAGTAACAATATTTTTGTAATTAATAACACTTTATTCTGAAAGTTGTTCATGTAAAAATCAATATGCCAGCCAGGTTTCTTCAATATGTTTGGAATGGTTTCAGTTCAAATGAATCTTATGAGTAATTTCACCACAAATAAAGAAAGTTTGAATTATAAAAAACAAAACTTGAATATATTCATTATATGCTTAAGTGATCTAATTTTCAATAAAGACCATGCAAAATTTGAGTGCTGACATAATATATATGGATGGATGGCCACTCAAGGATGCCTGTTTACTAGGGTGGCTAGCTAATCCCTGTTGCAGATGCCTGCCTGGGCACATTTGTGTTTCTTCAACACCCACAGAGTCCACCTCTGGTTTATACTGTAATTATGCTGAGCAGACCTTAGTTAAAGTTTCTGGGAGAGAGCATGTTATCTAGCATGATCAACAGTTTGAACAAGGCCAGTACACTGAAATCCTTGGTCACAATGACTTGTGACTTCATGCTAGCACAACTATCAATGGCTCCTAAATGGTTCCATCTACCCAATTTCACTCACAAGGTTGAAGGTCAACTTGTTGTATGGTTTTCAGGCACTTCCCAAAGGTGCCGCACACTGAGATCGCCTCCTCCAGGCCGATAAAAATCAAAAAATCACTTTCCTGACAAATCAACTACAGTGAGATTCGTTAAATATGACAGACAAGGAAGATTTAATTAATTTTTATTTAGTTTTTCCAGTATCCTTACATTTTTCCATTTTGTAGGAGTAAGGGAGTACAAAGCTTTTCCATAATTTTCATTGTCCCAAGCACTTTCAGTCACTTCTTTAGCCATTTTCAAGGGGGTTTTATTTTTGGTGTTGTTCATGTTTTGACTGTTTAAGTTGTATTTTATTTTTGTTTGTTTTGAATAGGAGCATTTATCCCAAGCCTTTGCGTGTTGGGTTGCAGCTGGAATTCATGTGAACATCTTTCTATTTTTAAAAAAACTTGGGACAATGAAAATTATGGAAAATCTTTGTACTCCCTTGCTCCTACCAAACAGAAAAATGTAATGATGCTGGAAAAAGTAAATAAAAAATATTTAGCAAAAATGTTTAAAAGAAAGGTTGCTGCACAAATATATATATATATATATATATATATATATATATATATATATATATATATATATATATATATATATAATAAAGGATGAAGATATATTGAATTTCCACACTACTGACATTAGTTTGTTGCATTGTTATCTATGTGTGAGCTCTATTGCTGATGGTGCTTTTTTCACAATATTTATGCAAAATGTTCAAACAGGAGACAGACAATATCCAATAATACAAAGAAAGTGATCAGACTTTGAAATTAACAATAGTTTTAAATCTGACATTGATCCTAAGAATCAATAGTGCTTAAAAAAGGCATATTCTTTGTAATTACAGACACAAAGAAACCTGGTTTTTAATCCAGCTGAATACAGAACCAAGAATTGTTCACTAAACTACTGCAAAAGAACTCTACAACTGGGTCCTTTTCTTTCTTTTTTTTTTTTATCAGAACCAACTACCAAAATAATCCATGTAGAACAAAGTGACCAATCACCTGGTTATAGAAATGCTCTTAATACATCTCATAATAAACAGTCAGTAATGGTTTGTGATAACTGAAGATTCCCAACAAGACTAACTTCCATTAAAAAAAAAAATAAGTAACTAAAGATACTGTAAATTACCTTCAAGTCTTTCTGTGTCTAAAATGGCATCTTCTGTTGGTGGGGCTTCCAGAGATGTTTCTGTTGTCCGATTTACACAGGCTTTCAAAATCCATACAAAATACATATGTAACATTTTAAAAATGTGTTTTTCATCTGTTAGCTCTTTCAGTGACCTTGCAGGTTTATTACCACCACGCTGGAATCGGAAATTAGCTGGATAGATACTATCCCTATAACCTTTCTGTGGGCATCGAGCTTGCTCCTCTGTATAGACCTAAAAGATGCAAAAGTAAAGTATAATTAGTTCCCAAACCATCATTTTGCAGATAAGAAAAATAAAAGTTCTACAAGTATAATGTGAAAATTTTGCAAATTCAACCTACAAAAATAAAGAATTATATAGTATTCAGCCATTTGTTTTTGAACCTATGACAAAAACCCAGCCTCATATAAGGTTAATTAATAAGATTAGGTGTAAGGCCCATTCACCTGCTAACATATACATACACTATAGTTCAAAAGTTTGAGACCACCCCTGGTAAATTTTTAAATAAAGTAGTACAAAAAGTGGTTGTTTTGTACTTTAAATAAGAGAAAATTATTATACATGGCTAAAAAAAAAAGACGTGATTTTTTATGAGAAAGCACTTTATGATTAAATTTTGCTCTTGTCAAAATATCTTCCTTTAGCCTTGATTAATGCAGCACAAATTTTGGCATTCATTGCAAAAGTTTCTCAAAGTATGTTTGATCATTGATTCCATTATTTTTTCAATGACTCTAAGATCTCTTTTTCATTTTTTTTTTTTTTTTTTCACTCTTCTGTCAAGTTCATCCCATGCTAATTCTGGAGTCACCTCAAACTTTTGAACAATAGTGTACATTCATTGTCATGTATTTGTTAAAGTAATCATTCATTAGAAATTTTACACCATATTTAGTTTTTGTGTTAAATGATAGTGTCTAAGACAAAGACTTTTCATAGTAGTTTACATTTTCATAAATTAACAAAACTTTCTAAGATTGTTATTATTTAGCATTGAGTTTAGTATAAGTATTGAACTTGTTTTAAATTATTCCTTTTTGGATAACTTTTCTATTTGTTTCTTTTTATCACAATGTGATAAAAAAAGCAATAAGCAACTACAAAAATATGAAAGGAAAAAAGAATAGTAAAAAAAAATGAATAATGATAATGCTTTATTTAAGACATTTTCTCTTCAATTTTGGTCATCAGCTTCCTTCAAATTTATGTCAGTTCTTTAGGTTTTATGTTTACTATTACTAGTTGTACTGTTAAGCAGTGATGATGTTTAGATGAGTAACCAGTTCAGTTAGGAATAGCAGCAACTACAAACCTGAGACAAAGCTGATTAAATATTGTTATTAATGGAAATAAGTACAACTCAGTCAGGACAACTCTTATTCTGAGCTGAGCAATATAATCATAAAGCTGGAGACAAAAATCAGATATTTATGAGATTTTAGTTGAAATTATTCAGTAATAGAATTATTTTTAAAGTCTTCTTTTTTTTAAAAATTAGGAGAAATATACAGAAACATACATACACAATTTGTTACAAGGGCTAATTTCCTTTTCTGTCTGGTAACAACCATCAGGTAACAGGAAAAGTGTATAAGTTGACTCTTTGAAGCCATTTTTATGACATCTGTATTTAAACAATATATATTCTAATTTGAAATTTGATCGTCTTGCTGTCAGTAAAGTGACAGGTACTGAACTAGTCAAAAATTAATAATAATGCTTCATCTAAGAAATTTGATTTTCATCTTGCATTAAATTTTAATTTTTATCTTTTTGAAATAATTCTTTAAGAATTTTTAGAGTTTAATGATTACCTTATCTTTGTCAACTTGAATCAATTTTTCTTACTCATGTGTAATGAAAACGCACTTAAATTTCTGAGCATCTCATGAAACAACTGAAACAGATGAGATTAGGCATTTCCATACAGGAAACATTCGGTATTCATTGACTGTTCCTTTAGTGTTACTATGAATTGAAATTTATAAAACCTTCTTAAAACGAACTTTTCAAGTTCACAGCTATAACTCTTTCTAATATTGATGGGAGTTTCCTTTCAAACCTTTTACTTTTGATAGTGTGGAAGGTTTATGAATAATAAAAATAAACAACACTTAATATACAGAGTGCGATGGGTAAATTGTCACCATTTTATATTTTTAATATTGCACATACACATTGTTTGTTTTTTGATTTTGTCAACTGCACAGTATAATAGGATCAGAGTCTGTCTATATTTCTTATGTGAAGGGGTTATCAGAGAAAATACAAAGGATCTGCAGTCCATAAAACATCAGGACAACCTTCAAAAGCTTGACGACACTTCGCAGATATCTATCCCGAGTAAGACCCCCCAATAGAGGAGAACATGACTAAAGACTGTGTGTACGCTATCCCGTGCAGTTGCGGAAAGGAATATAAAGGAGAGACAGGCCGCCCCCTCAAGGTAAGGCTTCAAGAACACCAGAAAGCTGTAACACAAGGGGAAGTAGAAAAATCAGGTGTGGCTGACCACATATGGAGAGAGAAGGGAGATCACCGCCCTCTGTGGGATCATGTTGAGATTGGAAAATTCGTAAACTTAAGGATTCAGCACATATGCTAGGCCACAAAAATCTCCTGAGCCGACCAAGCATAGAAATAAATACAATATGAGTGCCAGAGAAAAGTAATGATAACAACAAAGTTGCAATATGAGCTCTGGTAAAAACATGGAATGATAACAGCAAAATTGCAATATGAGCACTGGTAAAAATGGTTGATGAAGACATTAGGTTTATAATACCCAGAAATTCATACCCAGATGTCCTCAAGCACAGTGGATAAAGGTGTTGGTTAGATCCAGTGACAGGACCCAAAGAGTGTGAGTTCAATACCCGGTTAAGGCAGTGGAGAACTTTCAAAGGGAAATTAGCAGGAGATAACTGACATCCATTAAACATGGCACGTGGAACTAGAACAGTCTACCCCAGTGAGCGAAATAAAGGGTTCGGTTCGAAATTCCAACCACCAACCAGAAGGCCGGAGCGTACAATGGCCGAAACGTTGTGATAAATATGGCAACAAAGATGAGGACAATAGTCCGAATAATGTAAATAATGTACATAATAGGGTCAGTTGGGCACCGTCTGTGAGCAAAAGAGCATCATGACATAATTCACTCCACCAGAAATTTGGAAACAACATGCTGTACAGCTTGGCATTCACGCCACAGAAGCTCCAAAATGAACATTTCAGAGTATTTGGCCGTCATTCTGAGGACAGTGCAGAGGATTCAGAAAGAGTTGAATGTCTAATGGTGATTATGAAGGTACGACAGCTCAGAAAACTCACTGATCTTTCTGAATTTATTGGTGAGGGCTTCAGACTCAAGACATCAAGTGCCTCGAAGAGGTAGTGCTGCCCTGGGTCAAAAGAGTGGCTGCTGAAAGACCCTATGTCTGGTAACAGGACTCTGCACCATGCCACACAAGCAAGAGAACCCAGTAATGGCTGTCAGACAATTTCTGTGACATCACCTCTTACATCTGGTCACCTAATTCTCCAAACTGCAACACCCTTGATTATGTATGGGGTGTGGTTGAGCAAGAGACCAACAAAACTCCTAGTAACACTAAAGATAAACTGAAGTCAAGGATTATGACAGCATTCACCACCTTAAACAAGGAGACTGTCCAGAAGAGATGTAGAAGATTTCAAAGTCGTCTGGAGGCCGTCGTTGAAGACAATGGCAATTTTATTGAATAAATTTACTCTTTAATATTTCAAGATATTTTCATGTAATTTTGGTAAATATATCTGTTAAAATGAAATGTCAGTGCAATTTTCACTACTGCGTAATTTAAACGACAATTTATCCATCGCACCTGCATACCCACAATGGCAAAAATATATTCCCAACATTAAAACATTGTCATATGAAGGGCAACACTGTCATTTTACTAATATATTTCAATATACAAATTACTCCATAAAAACAGTTTTTCTGTTTAAGCCATAAATATTGTTATATACTTATATTTTTAAGTACAGTGAGTCGCCCGTATTTGCAGGGGTTAGGGACCAGAAGTGGCTGCAAATAGTTAGAATCCATGAATACTTGTAACCCCACCCAATCAAAAATGCTTATAAGTACCTATTTTGATTGTTAAAATCCCATATGCCTTAAACTTTCATCCTAAACACTTTAGAAACATTTCAGACCCTTTATAAAAGTTTTGAAAAATAGTAAATAGTGTAAATTTTCTTTCATACGTACCATAACCGTTTTTAATTATGCATAGACCAATACAACCATTGAAAATACTGTATAAAATATAAAGTTTAAAACATTTTCTAAAAACAGAACTGTGATGATGCCTCTAGACTTAGCAAAAACCACTTTTAAGACCCCAGCCATAGCCCCTAACAAAGAACAAAGCCCAAGCACTACACATGTTTTTGCGTTTGTTCTTTACAATGAGGATGTACAATTCTGCCAATTTTTACCATAAAAATGGACTGTTATATGTTTTAAGTCACTTAACAGGAAAATAATACAAGCATATTTTAAATATGTTCTATCGAAAAAATACGCGAATCAAAGAAGTTCTCAGCGAATAATTTGTACATACTTTCTTCAGAAAAACATGCAAATATTCAGGGTTTCTGCAAATAACGAATACATATGTTCTAAAGAAAAGTCTGTGAATGCTGAAACGCAAATAGGAAGGGGCTCACAGTATTTCAATATCAAAATGAAAAAATAAATTTAATTCTATGTAAAAACTACCTGAATAAGATATCATAAGTTTATGAGTGTCTTTTATTCACTACTGGTTATGAGATGGTTTTAGAAATCTACTTTAAGCATGTGAAACTTTTGGGTACATCTAATCTTATAGGGTTAAAAGGTACATTTTCTTAAAATTTTGTTAGTTGGTTAGTTAACTAATCTGTTCATTAGGTATCTAGATTCAGCTTTCATATAGAACATTTATTCCTTCATGGCATTTCAGAAATCAAGGACTGGAGATTGGCAGTGCTTATCTCTGAGTGTCAAATAGTAGATGATACTGGGTAACATAACACTAGTAATAGAAAAGTATCTTAGACCTAACTGCAAGCAAAGCAGTAAAGCCACTAAAACACAAGGGGTTATTGAGTGTGAAAGAATAAGAAAAAAGAGAAACATTATTAAGGCACAAAAACAATAAAAGAAGAGTAATCAAGAAAACAGTAGATAATGATTGATATTGCATGTAAATTTGAAGAAGATCAAAGTTGGCTAGAAAGCATAGAGCCAGAAAGAGTTCCACAAGCGAGAAGTGTGAAAAAAGAAACTGTTAGCATAGAACTTACAATTGCATCTAGCCAACCTAACTGTAAATATTTGAGAACTGATGCCATCAGGAAGGTCATTGATGAAAATTAGGAACAAAGTCGGTTGAAGTATAGAGCCCTGGAGGACACCGGCATTAGTACAAAAAGAAACACTCCAAAACTTTTTCAATGGCTTTCTGGAAAATGTGACTTGGCATTTTTACTCCAAACAGCAGACGAATCCATCTTATTAATCAATAAGGGTGTTCATTGTGGTGACTTCTTAAAACTTGCTATCAATTTTTATCTGATTATATGCTGACTTGAGGTCAACTTTAGCAAAGTATTTCATGCCAGCAAACTCACAGCATGCTTGTTTCAATGTTTGGCAATAGGAATGAATCCAAACAGATCTGATGATTCACATCCACCTTATAATCGCCACAAATTCTTAAATCTCAATTGGGCTTGCATATCGCTACAATGGCTGAAGCCCAATTGCTACCACCTTAGCTGACTTTTTCTAATATTCCTTCTTCCACCATTTTGTTCAGCTTAGCAACCACCAAGGGTAGCATGTAAACAGGAACTTTTTGGGCTTGAAAATACATGGATTGATGGCTTTCTTTAAGCCGAATACTTGCCTTGTATCCCCTTAAGAATCCAACCTTTGGTTCTACAGACTTCTTGGAGTTTATCAGCTTCAATGTATCCAATCTTACATGTCAATTCCTAAAAGACCGTGGCTTTTGATGCTTTCCACCACCATGATGGGTATTATCTTGAATCTATTTTTGGTCTTAAACATACCTTGAAAGCATCCTAAAATTTTGATGATTAGCCAATCAAACTGTTTCAACTGGAAATTACTTTTCTTTAATTTTGGTCTACCCATTCTTTCCCCAAAATTCCTCAGTATCAATGTAACATCACTTCCAGTATCCACCTGTATGAGTAAGGTTACTCCATTCAACTTCACCATTTCCCTACTTTTATTCTGTGCTTTTATCTCAAATACTTCTGTACTTTCAATTGGAGGATCCATATTTTCCACTTTTTCCACTTAAAACACCATTTCCCAAAGGCTGGACACTCATTTTTGCTCTTTTCATGTTCCTTGTTGCTATATTTGCATACAAGTAAGCTTTTAGTAGCACTATAAGTCTCCATGCTGCCTTCAGAGGCATTAAATTTTTGAATCAATTCCAATTGTTTAAGATCTCCACACCTGCTTCCAGATTCATATTATGAGCTTGAAGCCGCTCTAGAATTTTATGTCAAATATTGCTTCAATCAGTGTTAGCAAAATTAGCTCATCTTTGATAGACCTATTCTTTCAAATATCTCAACGCTTCTTTCAATCGCTGTACATATTGCATAATAGTTTCATCCGGTCTCTGTCTATTTTCAAGAAATTTTGTTCTTTCCTCTATGACCAATCTTTTTTTTAGTCATATATTTGCTTTTATGATAGCAACAATTTCTTCATATACTAAATCTTCCAGCACTTTGGGATAGACTATGATGGAGATTTTTTTATGGCCTCACATCCTGCTGAGGCCAAAAACAAATCCGTAACTTCATTTTCTCCTCCACTAGCTTTGGTGTCCTTTATCTTTTTTACTTTCACAAACACTGTGAAACACCTAAGCCAGGTTTCAATATATTCAGGGTTCTTCTTCATGGTTAAGTAGCCAATCAGTGATGCCACATTGTTATGATAGGTATTCTCTTGTCAAGAGATGATAACTCTCCTGTAGGTATAGCAATACTGCCTTTTATACAGTACCTCATTTACATATCAATACAGTAGAGTTTAGAGAGAACATGAGCCAGTTCAGGAGCACATTTCTTATGGACTATTGCAGGGATTCCATCAGATCCACATGCTTTGTGGGGATCAAGATTAGAGATGATATCAAAAACCCTGTAAGGAATTATATGCATATCACTTAACAGAGACTCAGTGGAAAGTCAGGCAAGTATATTCCAGAATCAAGAGTAGAAAATTTATGAGCAAAAACATTCTGCTTTTTTACCGATCATGGTCTATCTGTAACACTACCATAGCCAAGATGAATATCAATGAGACAGATTACAGGAGGAGTTGGATTCATCCCTTTTCAAAGGGTATCAATGTGAGACCAATATAAACAGCCTGACTGGAAGTCAAACTCAGTTCAGAGATTTTATTTTTCCAATCTGATAACCATCATACCATCTTACATTTCCTTGATTTTAGTATTAAACTCTAGTTTGATTAGCTATTTTGAGACCACTTTGTAATAAAACTTAAAATATGTAAAAACTAATAGCCTTTTTTATAATATAGTGAAAAGTATAAAATACATTACGCACCTTTTCTGCTTTTGTCTGTAACTGTTTGATGACTAATTGAAGGTTGGGCACAAGAAATGACCAGGAGTTTAATAAGTAGACTTTATCCATCATGACAATGATGATACTGTACCAACGTTTAAACCCTCGAGCTTGATTATCCTGGATATAAAATGTGTAGCTGAGAACATTGCCCTGTTGCTTGTCTCCAAAAAATATTGGACCTTCACGGCCAGGACAAACCTACAAGAGAAGAAAAAGTTATTAAGTAGAATGGTTTTGTCAGATAACAAAATATATGAAAATAAGTGATTATATTATACATGGTCAAATCATCAGCAACTAAATCTACCAGTTTTTTTCTGGTGAGGATTTGGTTTAGTTTGGTTAATGGCATATCAACTCCTTATGGGTCATTTAATTCTGAAATTATTTTCTTGGTAGCTTTGGTAATTTTTTTTTTTAAATGTATTGCTGGTAATTTTTTTTTTTTTTTTTACAATGAAAATGTATTGCTGGTATTCTTACTACAAAAATGTATTTTTAAACTTTCATAATGTTTTGACCCCAGTTTGGGGTTTCACTATTTGCCCATAGCTGGAACCCTAACAAGTGCAACCACCCCAGGTCAAGATGGACCTAGGAACGACAGCAATTAAGAGGTGGTTCCATGCTCCTCAAAACCTCTCAATCAGAGGCTTTGTCGCCAGATGTAGTTTATTGTCATATCCAGAACAATTCTGGTAAGGAGGGTGGCTAGACACCCAACAGGTTTAAAAACAAGATGTGTCAAAGAGTAGATAAGCCTTCTAGTAAGATCAATGGCCATCTAGGACAACAGGATAGACTGAACTCCATAGCTGACACATCATCACTGGGCAGAGGGCTTCCTAGACTGCACTCAATGACAAGGGTTCCCTCATCTCCTTAGAATCAATGACCATGTATCCATGCTCAAAACAAGCCTTCAAGTTAGAGGACATCAGTTATAGTTTGATCTATGCATGAATATCTCTCTGGCTTTCAACCCAGATATGTAAAAGGAACTGGTCAACTGTGCGGCAACACTACAACCACACCCTGTCATGGGAATAATAACAAGGATGATTATACAATGCAGAAGAAAAAAGTATTTGAACACTTGCAAAATATTTATTACTTGAAATTTACATAAGTGATGTCTTTTGATATAAAATTAACAATTCCCATGAAAAGATATATTTTCAAACATGCAATGCAAAAAAAAAATGTAAACAAAAAATAATAGTGAAAAAAAGTATTTATAAAACTTAAATAACATTTTTATAAATTTCTAAAAAGGATCATTTCTATGCAACTGCATTGAAACTTCTGGAATCTTCCAGCAATATAGTATGATCAATCCTTCACCTTCTTGTAATGAGGCTATCACTGTTAAGATAAAGGAGCTCTCAATCAAACAAAAGAATAATATAATTCAGCAATATAATGAAGGTTTGAGCTACTGTCAATGTTAAATATCTGTTGCAGATTTGAATCAACCCACAACAACGAAAAAAGTGTAAAAGATGTTTAAATATAAAAATATAAGATATTTTTATTTTCATGTTTTTTTTTTACAACTAAATTTTTCTTAGCATGTATGAGTGTTAAAGTTGTTATAGTCCTTATTTGAAGTTGTTTAAGATGAAAAGAAATACGATTTCTTTGCATGTATGTGTGAGAAAGAAGAGGTTAGCAGAAAATTGTAAGTGTCCCATAGCTTGGTGAGGAAGATGGGTAAATGAGTACGTGAATTTCTTTTAAGCCAATGTGCCATAAAACTGTTGCAGTCTGTCTTCTTCCTCTGTGTTCATCTAGAAACTTTGCTTAAATACCCTTCAAAGGGATCATGAAGCATGTTTTTTCTATTATTGACAGGAACACAACCCATTGGTTGAAAAATGTTAAATATTTATTTTCAAGGCATTAATTTATTAACCAGAAGAATGCACAATCCTCCAACTTAGAAACCAGATTTTTGTCATTTGACTGTCTTGGTATTTATTTCCATCTCCACTCCACATATCCATGTTCGTGCCATTGGATTAATTATATTAAAATGAAAAGAGTTTAACACTACCAACAAAATTCCTCAAACTGGTATTCCACAGAAACTTTCTTAATGGTCAACCAAAAAAAAAATGCTAAGACAAGTCAAAGCAAATCCAATAGTAACTAAAAAAAAGATGAACCCTAATTTAAGAGCAGCTGGAACATTAGAGCAATGAACGGCAAAGGAATAGTTTAAACTCCTGTATTCAATGGAAAATACTACTGTTTAAAAAAAAAAAAAAAAAAAAAAAAAAAAAAGGCACAGGAATGATTCTAGATTGAAGTTCACACACCAACATTTAGAGAGGCCTATCAATTTTTGAAAGATCATTTAATATCCCTGTAGTGGGATGGGCAAATAGGATTTTACATATTTGCTTATGTTGGCCATAGGAGAAATAAATTGTAGAGTAAAAAGACAGACAACAGGAAGCTGACTACTGATCATGTGTTGTAAAACAACACTATACAACAATGCCATTAGCATAAAAGGGTTAAGAGTGATGATTAGCTTACAACACCAAAAAAATCTGTTCTGACAAATCAACTTTTTTTTTTTTTTTTTTTTTTTTTTTTTTTAGTTCCTTACCTCACAGCTGAGACTGCGCAAACAAGCCTGTCGGACCATGCTGAAAACCTTTGGGTGGTGTGGGTGTTGACTACTCACATAACTGATGGGACCTTCATCGTCATGGCTCACAAATCCTGTCTTTACTGAATAACAACCCTGCCAAATAAACAACACCGTCAGAAATCAAAATAATTAGAAATGGTCAAAATACATTGGAATCAAGCCTGAAATTGGCAAAGTTTCACTTAGAACAAGAGAAAAAAAAAAGAATAGCATATCCAAAGCACATTTTCTCTCAACCCTGCCATTACTGTATACTACCTTGGTAATTTTTATTATTTTAAAATCTATTTTTAGAATTTTAATAAAACCATAGTATATAAAGCTAAACAGTAAACTGACCCCCACCCCACAAAAATTAAAGCAAGAAGTAATCTGAGGAAGTTATGGTAAATTAAAGTGAGAAAAAAATGTATAAATTCAAGTTCACATGTTATGTATTTTAACATTCTAAAAATACTTTTGTAAAAAACATAAAAATTATTGTGGAAGGTATTTTTTTTCTAAAAATCAAAAATTTAATTTTCATATAGTTATTGCTCATTACAGAATATAAAAGATTAATCTGGTAAATAAACAACAGAATAAATAATTATGGTTTTTTCCTTTATTTTATCATTTCTCCTTAAAACAAGGTGATAAAGCCACTAGGATGCAAGGGAGTGAAAGAATACTAGAAAATGTCATTAAGGAGAGAAAGAGAACAATAACAAGCCAAGATTCAAGGAAACAAAAAATGACAATTAAAGTTGCATTTAAATTTTTGAAGATTATAGTTGACATGAAAGCAAGAAGCCAAAAGAGAGTTCCACAAGCAAGAAATGCGAGACAAGAAATTATTAGTATAGAATTTACATTCAGCAATTTCAACAATTAAATAATGAAACCTAACTGCCAATCTAGTACTGAAAATATTTATAGAAAAAGCACAGTGAAGTTGTTACACAGTGGAAAAGTAACAGAAGCTAAGATGCCAAGTCAGGACCAATGACATTGCAGATTCTTCTTTAGATTTCATCAAGAATCTTTAGATACATAACAGAAGCACCAGACCAGATGAGACAGCAATATTCAATAGTGTTTAACATTTTTTTTGCAAATTCTCAAGAAAAATAAATGTATAAATTCAGTTTCATATGTTATGGCTTTATTAAAATTCTAAAAATAAATTTTTAAGACAATGAAAATTACAGATGGAGGACATGGTAATAGCAATGTCAAGAGAAAAAGGTCCTTTAGATGAAGCCTTTTTTTGCCTTGCCCTATATTAAAATTTGCCCAGAAATCATTATTCTCATCTTAAAACCATTTTTCTATTTTTTAATAGTTATCTATATTAAAGAATAGAAAAATGTTTTCAGATGAAAACAAACAGTATATTAAATACTGAGCATTAAAAAAAGTAGCAAGAATAGAAAGAGTTTTCTGCCTTTATCATAATATTCAAAAAAACAATATAATTCCAATGACAAATGAATTATTAGCTTTAAAAAAAAAGGAGGGGGGGGGTGATCCAAATCATTAATAACTCAAAATATAGTACAGAAAATGAATTACAGAAACAGTATTTTTTACATTATTCTAAATAATACAATGAAAACTGATAATCGTCAATAAACCATATTTTTCTAAATAAGCTTTTTTCCTAAACAATCTAAGCAATGTAAGCCACCAAATAATTAACTAAATGAAACAAAGACAATAAAAGCATAAAAGAGTAATGAAAAAATGGTTTTCAGTTCTACAAAAGCCATGTTCATAAATAAAGAAACCATAGGGTCTTATAAGTAAAATAAAAAATTGGGCATTTTGTAATTTTTATTGAATGCTTCTCAAAATTATATGACATACAAAAAAAGTATTTTCAACATAAATTTTGATCAAATCCTTAAATGAACCTATTTATACACAAAACATTGTCCAGATGATTAAAGTGAGCTATAACAGACCAAACAATGAATTTTTTTATTGAACAAAAGTTCAGTATGTATCTCAGTACTTTAAAAAAAGTAAAGAAATTTTTCAAAACTTGGGCCCAAATATTGATATCAAAGATGTCCTCATGATATCATTTATATTCTTAAAGCTATCAAGATATGATGCTTATTCTGTAGGGAAATTAAATCATAAGCATTAGTATAAAAAAAAAAAGATTAATTCTAAATGTTTGGTTAAAATGGTCTCTATACTGTATATTCCAGACAGCATGTTTTTTTTATAACAATAGAACAACAAATTGTCTACAAAAGGACCAATTATGATATTTTCACTATGTGCTTGCAAAAAGATACTTGCCATTTTTGAAACAAGTGATATGGGCTATGTATCGAGTCTGAAATTAGACAGTCTCAGGATTTCAGAACTGGTCTAACTTTGGCCTAAATCCAAGTATTTGTCAAGTTATGATCATTTGAAGTTAATCAAATCTCACACGTGTTTAATCATTTACTTTTAAATGACCAATTCTGAATAGTTGCTTTTTCTGCCTCTTATTTCTCAGAAAATCATTGGAATCTTGAAATAAATATTATAAATGCCAGACAGGTTTAACTTGACACTCCTATATCAAGTGAATTTTGTGCCCATACAACACAACATTCAGTCAAATTAACACAATTATTTTGTCTGACCCCCATCCACAACTTTGAATAATGTGAACAAAAAATGCTGAAAACAAAATTGTTTCCTTTTCAATGTAAGTTCCCAAATATTAAAATAATTTAAATCTGTAAAATGTAAAAGAATTGTTTCCAAAAAGATATTTAAAACATACTCAGTTCTTTTCATATATTCAATTGATCATTATCCACTTTCAGCACCATAATCTGGGCTCAAATATCAGTTTTTGACATAAATTACATGAAAAAAATAAAAGCAAAGTTATCAAAAATTCCAGTGTGATCCTAATTGCTACCTGACAACATTAAAAACAGCCCAATAACTCTCATACTATAGCCACTTATAAAAATAGCTTCTTAGTCCTAAACCAAGTAAAATAACTTGTCAACCAGTAAGTAGCAAAATTTTAGCTCAGAACACTTTAAAAGTTGGCAAGCAGTTGCAGGTAGTAATTGAATTACTGAAAATTCCAGTTATTAACAATTGCTCCTACTACTATTGAGTTTAGTTTGGTTGATTTAGTTTAGTGGCTTATCAACGTCAATGGGTCATTTAATGCTAAACTCTAAATATTTTGTATGCCATTTTATGCCTTTTGCTACATATTTCATGCCTTCAACTACGTATATTTCGAACACAATTTCATGCCTTCAACTACATATATTTCGAACACAATTTTATCCTTTCAACTAAATATATTTTGAATGTAATTTTATACTTATGAGATAAATGTATGTTTTATTGACATATTATTTGTAGATGATCTATTGTAGATGTTATGTTTTAGTATAAATCTATTTCTTTAAGGTAGGACATTATGAGGACAGTTTCAGCATTTCCAAATAGGCAAACAGATGTTCTCATTGGGGAGAAAAGGGTTTTACCCCTCTGCAGAGGTGCGATTAGCATATTCTACATCCCCATCCAACAGGGCAGCCACTACTAGAAATATACTGAGTGTTCAGTGTTCCAAACAAGCACTCATACACAAGTGGAAAATACTATTTATATAAAGTTGCTTTGGATTTAATTTTTGGAAAAACAAAAAGCTCACCTCGCATAGATCTGTTTTCATACTAGTTACAGCAGCACTGTCTGTGGAGGAAAAAGATCCACGATGTGCAGTTTTGGATCGACAGTGCATGTGTCCAGAACTGACATCAGATAAGGCATCATCATCATCTACAGTACGAGGTTCCTGTGGGTGAAATGGTTGTGTACAGAACACAATCCGAGGACCGTGAAGCTCACAGAAATGACACACAGCAATGATTGCATTCATTTTTAAAAATCTGTAAATATAAAAAACAAAAGGGAAACCTTGACAGACACCAATGAAAAAATATTAATACCAGAAAAAAAATTGTTGTTTTCTAGACAATGTTTATAATATGTAATAGATATAAGAATGAGAATTTATCAGTGTACATTTGTCTATAATTTTATAAATGGGGTTGGGTTTACAGCATTTTTCAGTAGGCATCATTTGACACAGGACTGAAATTTATGACATATATATGTTCTTAAAGTGACATTTCAAGTTTTTTCATAAAATTCATGCGTGAAATGTGAATTTTTAATGTTTTTATGTTAGAAGTGAAAATGGAGAAAAATGAGATAAAATTCTGTTATTTGATGTTCTTTTATTTCCAGAGAAGGAAGAATATTGTACAAACAGGAAAAAAAAAAAGATATGTGCCATTTATGGAGATGGTGCCATAGCTGGGAGCATTGTTCAGGAGTGGAAACTTTGATCTGGAAAAACCGAGAATATTCCAGCAGGCTTGCAGGCATTTATAATGACCAAATCAAAACTACAATTAAAATAATTCAGGTCACACTCCACATATCTCATATGAGCATTGTAAGGCATTTGATATGCACATTGCTATGGTGCATGGGTGTCACAAGAATTAACATAAAAAAATTAACAGAGCGCATTTCCCTCTGCAATTCTCTGCTCAAACACAAAAGAAACAACCCATTTTTGAAAAGAACACCCACAGGTATTGAAAAATTGATTGTTTACAACAATGTGAAGTGAAAAAGGTCATTGAGAAAATAAAATGGGCACTCATTAATCACTGCAATAGTTGGTCTGGATCTAAAAAAAGGTGATGCTATGTATCTAGTAAGATTGGAAGAGCATTGAAAAAATATGTCATTAATGACCAAGGTGAGCCTTCAAGCTGTATGACATTGGCCATGGTTTGACCTGGACAGAGATGGCCTCCACTAAATCTATTTGTGCAAAACACACTACACATGAATTAATTACTATCTGCCTTCCAATCCAAATATGTGGAAGAAACAGGTCAGGTGCTCAGATGTGCAGTGAAAGAGCTTGAATTTTTTCTAATCTCATGAATTATAAACATTTAAAAGAATAATAAATATAAAATTATCCAAGGTTTCTGATAGTAATTTTTCAAATTACCAAAAAAATGCAAAAAGAAAATTTCAGTGATCATGTTTCATTTTATTTTTCCTTTCCTCTCTCACCACTTAAATCTGAAATTCTCTTCTTCATAAATGATGCTTCATTTAAGTAATGAACAAAGGATATAGCCTTACAGAACAAAGATACTTGGCACGAACCGCCCCGGGTGCCAGCACAGGAGGGGTGACACAATGTCACCCCGAACAAAATTTTTCAACCAGGCTAAGGTGCCAAAAATAGTCTAAAAACTGTGGTAGAGACACAGGGTTTCGCAGACTGGCATATGACCCCCCAGAAATAATTTATAACCCCCCAGTTTTGTCCCCCTCCGTCAGAAATTTTCTTATAAATTGTCAGGAAATTTGTGAGTAGGAAAAATAGCAATGTTTTCAGCTTTTGATTTGAACTGATTAATTTGTTGTATTGGATTTTGTCTGGGATCATACATGTAAACAGTAACGTACCGGTCAGTAGAGTAAAGTAGAGGTAGAGCATGTATGAAAATTTAGTTACAGCTAACCATTCAGCATAGGGTGAATCAGGGTCATTGGGGTGACATTTGAGCAAACCGCCCCGGGTGACGTTTACTCTAGCTATGCCACTGTCAAAGACAATAATTAAATTAGGTGTTAGGCTAAATTGTTTTTTTGTTTGTTTCATAATTAAATTCCTTGAACTTTTACATAGAACCTCTATAGCATGATGTTTCATCATTTTATGAATATCCTAATTAGAGTAACTAGGTTTTTTTTTTCTCTATTTTCCCTGAAATAAAATTGTGCTACAATGATCATCAAACAGCAACATTTACTTTAAGCAAATCACAGTTACTTATTTTCTACTTTTCACTAGGCAGATTTAAGTTTATGTTGGAAATAGTTTGCTGTGTCATTATTAATAGAGTCAACTCTTGAGACTCCGATTGATAATAAAGGTTGCCAAAGCATCAATGATTCTCAAAGTACTCTCTGAAAGGGTGTTTTTTACCAAATAACACATTCCTTTTAAAGTGAAGCTGTACAGTGGTTCCTTTGACATAATTTAAATGAAAAGCAAAAGTTTTCAAATGAAGAAAAATCATTTGCTGACATTGCTAAGATCTACGGTAAAGAATTCTCTGTCCATCAGACAACTTTTAGTTTTACATTTATGAAATTGAAATAGAACAGTTATTGATAACTGTTCTATTTCAGCTTCGTTATTGGTTATTGAAGTTGTTCACCCTTTTTATTTTGCCTAATTTACAAATTAAATTTTATGTGTACATATAGGAAAAAAAGCAGGTTTTAGTTCAGTACAATCCGAAATTTCAGACACTGGTTGAGGTTTTAGGACATATCTCCTATAAAGTAAAGAGAATGAAAAAGAGAGATGTTGATGAATTTTTATATTTCAAGTAAAAAATATAAATGAAAAAAATATGACGTAAAATTTTTACACACATTCAATTAAGATTTTCTTTTTTTAATTCTAGTAAGTCACACAGAATTTCTGAATTGCAGGTGAGGTAGTACAATATTCCTTCAGTTACGAAAATCTAAATAAAGACATTCTGTCAGATTTTTAAAGTACATTTTAAAAAGTAAAACCAGCTTTATGAGAATTAAAAAAAATGAACTAACGGTGCATAATGAGGAACTTAGTTAAGTAAGAAATACGTCAATAAATAAACAAATCATAATAATGTAGTTTTAGTTTTGCTATGAAAATTAAGCAACTGGTCATTAAATTCAGCTTAAAATAAATTATTTTGCAACAAGTTTGTTTAACTCAAAAAAAGAAATTAATTCGGTAAAAAATGGCGTAACTAGGAAAATATAGTGAATTAAATAATCAGTAGTACACTACACACTTCATTTTCTATCAAGGGCATCTTGGTAACGATTTGAAATTTAGTTTTAAAGTTACAACAACAAAATAATTTAGTAGACTCCTCAAAATGCGTTAGAGATGTTTTTTAGACGATTAAAAGAAAAAATAAACTAAAAGAAAAAATAACAAGGTGTAAAAAAAAAAATTGTAACTATTTTTAAAAAGTATTTTTGTTTATTTTTAGCCAAGCATTGTTAATTGTTTCAGATGAGAGTAAGAAAAAGCAATAATTTGCACTAGTGACTTTCTTAGCCAAATGGATTGAATTGTAATGCAATAGAGTTTTCTGTTTTACACTGTCGTAAAAACATCAGTCAGTTATGTCAATTTGGACAGTCAGAACTCAAAATAGATTATTACGTATGAAGGTTTTTTTTTATTAATTTTTATTTTAATGTTTTTGTTTTGTTTTAGCGATCTTAAATAATTGCTCATATTTTTCAAAGATATTTCTCTTTCTTTATTTCAAATTCATTATGTTGACAAAAGCTACAAGCTATTGTAAGTTAAGTTGTAACAAAAATCAGTAGTTTTTTTAGGGTTTTTTTTTAGCTTACCGCAAAAAAACTAAAACAAAAATAGTGAAAAAATAGTTGGGTAGGCGATTCTCACGACTCAAAACAAAATTTAACATTTAAATTAAAAAGTTTATAAAATTTTTAGTTGTTTTTTTTTGTTTTGTTAAGTAAATTCGATTATTATTTAATAAATTACAAATTTTGTTTTTACTTTCGTTAATTTTAAAAATAAGAATGGGTGATACATTCTTCAAAGACGTAAGAGAATTAAAAAAATATTGCCAAATAAAAAACAGTCATTGAGTCACTCATTGAGACATAAACAACGTTTAAAAAAGTAAAACCATAAACATTTTTTTAAAACTAAAAAAAAAATAATAATTTTTCAGGTTTCTCATTATTTGTAACTTACAATTATAAAGATAAGATAAACACCAGAAAATAATACAGATTTCTTTTTTAACATAAATAATAAATTTAACTTTACAAGCATTGTATTGTACATCATTATTTTTTTTTTAATCTTGTAACTCGAGTCAGCAGTGCAAAATGTTTTTTATGCCCAAAAACCCGATTTAGGGAACTCCAACAATCCCAAAATTTATACATAGTTAAACACCCTAAAATCACCTCCACAACAATTATATACATCAGGTTAAGAGGCGATCGGATAAACCTTCCATGTTCAATAAAATTTAGAATAATAAAAACACGTTCGTATGTACGTTTGTTGCATGGACTTGTTAGTAAACAATCATGTGACACGCAAAGACTTCGCCTTATTTTTTTTAAGCTAAGTAAGGAAAGAAGCAGAAAAATATATATAGTATTAAAATCAAAATATGCAATTTTGGTACTTACTTAATTGGACAAAATAAGAAATGATTTGAATAAACAGTGACAGAGTTGATGCTAAGCGATAATATCGGCAGTAGCCATATTCTTCAGTTCCCTCATTCCAAATCAGATTTCACTCTGAATAGAGTTACTTCCTCTTGAAAATTATATTTTACTTGAGTTTTGTTTGATTTAAAAATATAAATTTCAAATCATTTTTATTGATTTTTATTCTAGACTGTTTAAAAATAAATTACTTTGACTCTGTTCATTTTCAAGGACAGGAAGAACAAAATTATTTTTTTATAACTTTTAGGAATTTTTTTTATTTCAAGAATATTTATTTATGTTTACTGTAAACTAAAAATATATGCATTGCATAACAAAGTATAAAAAGCTAAAATAAAAGTCTATCAAAAATCTTCCAATGTTCTTTACAAAACATTAAAATTATATTGAAAAATTATTTCAGTCATTTTTTTACTATTTTCTTTACTTCAATAATATTTATGATGTCTGCAGGTAAAGAAAATGTAACGTAATGCCAAAAACAGAAAATCTATTGGAAAATTAGTATCCTGTTAAAATAACAACATCAATAATGTTCATTATGATGATTGTAAAGCACTTCTGGTCCCATTAGGAATGCTGGCAGCAAAATGAATCAAGTGGCAGTTTGAATAAAATAGTTAAGTTTACCACGTCTCGTGTTGTCTTTGTGTGTGTTGCTTCTACTTTTCAGCATCTATTTTCACATAATTTATCTAAGCCCAGTGGAACATGGTGTCAGAGAGGAATTCTTTCAAAAAGAAGAAAATTATTTTTTAGTAGAAGAACAGGACCCAATTCTAAAAAAAAAAAAAAAAAAATTATTCAAAAAAAGAAAAAAATGTTCAAATTAACAACATCAGAACCATTTGACTTTACAAATCTGTGAAATTTGCAGAAATGGTCAGAGATTTCAATGCTTTTGAGAAGCATTGAAACTTTGGGTAAAGGATAACAAAACTCAAGACAGTACAATATTGCATGGGATGCAAAGCCAAAAATGTATTCTGGAGATTTTCTTTCTCACGGTGACTCAGTTTTGAAAAAGTTCAATGTCTATTTCATGCCTAAAACTAAACGAAATATAATTCATGAAAGTAAAAAAATTTTATCTTAGAGTTCAGTTACCAGGAGAACCAGTGGAAACCTTTATTTGTACATTGCATGAATTAGCAGAAGCATGTGAGTTTCCAAAGAAAAATTACCAACCAGAGAGACCATTGTGGACTCTTCTTCTGATAGTATAGAAAACCACCAATCAATAAAAAGAATCGAACCACCAATTCCATTGGTCAATGATTTGAAAAAGAATTGCGCCAAAAACTTCTTTTTGAAAAATATAAGAAATTAATGTAACAACTTAAAACTAGCCCCATCTAGATAAATCTTATTATCAATATTTGTACAAACCAAAATAAATGAAGAAGCATTAATAAATATTGTTCGGAGTTTGGCAAATGTTTGATTGTAAAAATCTAATCTCAACTAATTCTCTGACAGATAGTATAGAATAAGCACCAATCCAAAAGATTACAACTAATTCTTGATTTGAAACTTGAAAAAGCTACAGAGATGGCTAAGAAAACTAATACAACTAAAACTAAAAACTAATACAATACAGACAGTAAATGAAGAAAAGTAATATTTCGTAGAAGATCTAACAGAAACAGATTTAAATGACTCATGGTATAAAATTAAAAAATTTGTAAAAGAGTAGTGAGGTTTAAAATCAACTCAGGTACCAACATAAACATTATCGCAACTGAGGGCTTACAAAAATCTGAGAGAAAAACCTTTATTAAAACCAGTAAATAGTATTATCACACGTCCTGGAGGAATAGTTCAGTGAATTGGAAAATTTAGTAACACTACAGATGAAGCTAAGGACAAATATATGGAGATATATGTCATTAAATATATAAAGGGAAAGAACTTATTATCTAGAAAGACTGCTATAAAAATGAATTTAGTAAAATGTCTTGACAAAATTGTTGTGGAGATTGCTAGCATCTAGATCTGTCTAATGCTGACATACGAATCTGTCCAATAGAATCAAATGGAAAGTTATAGAACATACATTCTATTCACACTGCTATATAAGCAATGCAGATAGAGCATTTTTCTTTTGTCTTTGTCCTTTCTCATTATACACTGCTGGTGACACAGTTAATTTCAGAATTATTGAAAAATATTCACGGTGTCAAAACAATTATTGACAATGTTCTAATCTACAGAACACGACGAAAGGCTAAAAATTGTTCTTAAAACATTACAAAAATCCAAAATCATGCTTAATAAAGAAAAGTGTGAATTAAAATAGACACAACTAGAATATTTTGGGCATGTAAATTCTGGAGACAGAATTCAACCCAGCAAGAAAAGACTAAAAGTCTTTCAGAAGTTGTCTGCACCTACAAATTTAAGTGGACTATGTCATATAATCAGCATGGTCAGATACTTAGGCAAATTCTTACTAAACTTGTCTGGAACAATGCAACCGATGATGGAATTATTGAAAAAGAACATTGTATTTGTGTGGGATTACCCACAAGAGAATTCTTTTAAAAAAGTAAAGGAATTGCTATCTCAAGCACCAGTTCTATCATACTATGATCCAACTAGACATACAGTAGTTAGTGCTGAGGCTAGCAGTTATGGTCTAAAAGCAGCTTTATTTCAAGAAATAGATGACAATTTAAAAATAATAGCATTTAACCCATGCACACTCAATAGCACTGAGAGGAAATATAAATTGAGAAAGAGTGTTTAAGCTGTGTATGGACATATTAAAGATTTGACAGAGGTGTCACAGGACTCAAATCCTTTAAACTGTTAACTGACTACAAACCACTTATACCATTAATAAAGACACATGATCTGTACAATACCCCATTACGATGTCTAAGACTTCTGATGAAACTGAGAAGATATAACCCAATAGCAGAACATGTTCCAGAGAAAGCACTAGTTGTATCTAATACACTATCAAGAAGTCCTTTATCCAACACTGATAGTAATGCCAACAAAGATTTTGGAGTATACACAGACTGCATGGCAAGAACCAGACCAGCATTGGATAAAAAATTAAATGAGATGAAAATAGCTACTAAACAGGACTCAGTATTGCAGGAAATAATACATTTCACACTAAATGGATGGACACATAAAGAAAGAAGAATAAAAGAAGACATAAGGCCATATTTTCCAAGTCTGAATGAATTGTCAGTCCATGACAAATTACTATGGAATTGCCATACCTGAAAAACTTAGACCAGAGATATCGTATGTTACAAAATGAGTATTTTTTAGTATCTAAAAAAATGCTCATTTTGTAACATACACTATCCAATAAATAAAAAGAAAAAAGATATTTTCACTCACCAAGGACACCAATATATTGTTACAATAGATTATTCCTCAGGATATATAGAAATAGCAAAGCTCAATCCAATGACAAACAACTGTGTTATAGGGAAGTTGCAAATTTTTTTCTTATGTTAGGGAATTCCTATTGAACTTATCAGTGATAATGGGAAACACGTTATGCTTTCAAAGATTTTACAGACAGTTATGGTTTTAAATGCATAACATCAAGTCCACATCATATCTTCAAGCAAATGAAGAAGAGGAAAGTACTTTTAATATAGCTAAGAGAATTTTGGAACTATCAGGCACATTTCAAGCATTAATGGCATACCAGAATACATCAATTCAAGCCACAGGAGTCAGTCTCACAGAATTAATTATTGGAAGGAAAATAAGAACCACATTACCTTTACAGCCAAAAAAGTTATTACCAAGATGACCCAATTTCCCACAAATCAGGAAGAAAGACAAATTGGCAAAAACTAGAATGAACAAGAATTTTAACAGATTTCATGGTGCCAGAAACTTACCAACTCTAAAAAGAGGAGATAGAGTTAGAATAAAATTAGATAAAGAAAAATATTGGAACACTGAAGGAACAATCAAGTCAGCAGACACTGATAACAGATCATAGATTGTGACAACTAATCAAGGGGATTCCTAAAGAAACAGGAAGCATATTTCATTTTCACATTTTGGAAATAGACTTTTGAGAAAGAAACCATTTAGAGATCATTACAAAAATCTTCAAACAAATAATAATACAAAAGAAAGTACTGAAAAAACTCAGAGCGGACAAACAATACAAACTCAAAATATTTGGTTGATTTCACAAAGTGAGTGAGTTATCGCCTTGGGCTGTAACCAAAACAAACTTTGATTTGTAATTATTTAAAGTTAGAAATAAATTAAAGACGATAATAAATTACCTTAGGAAAGATTATTGAAAGATTGTTGATTATGATTGTAAGCAATTCCAGTTTCACTAGGGAATGCTGGGAGTAAAACAGATCAAGCAGCAGTTTGAATAAAATAGTTATTAAGTTTACCATGTCTTGTGTCACTTCATCTTTTCAGTGGCCAGTCTCATATAATTTATCTTTCCACCCTAAGACTAGTGGAACATATCCTATTTTAAAAAAAAGCTTACAACCTTGGTTATTTGAATTCAACTATAATTTTTAAATTTTTTCTTAAAACCTATATGCAACAAATGCACAATTTCAGCATATGCAAATAATCTAAAAGAAGAAAAATTTGATAATTCTATAGTGTCATGAAGCTTCAGGGTTAAAATGAACAGTTGATTTACTTATGCTAAGAAGATTAATGGAGGATGACAAGGATGAGGAAACATGTGTAATTTTAACAAAACAAGATAAGGAATTTATTTATGAATTTACACACTTGAAGTTGTGTCAGCAGCTCATTTTAGGAAAATCAATCAAAAATTTTTAAAGCCCATAATTTTAACGAATTGTCATGAAGAGGAAATGTTCATACTGTTGCATAGGTGAAAATGGGTAACCTACAAGGTAGAACCTTCTTGTTGTTACTGCTGTTGAGATTAATTCCTTCTCTGTCTTGGCAAATGTAAATCCAAGTGTCAAACAAAAGAGGACATTGAGTAGCAGTAAATAAATGTATAATTTATTTACATATATACAAAGACTGGTAATGTCTATCTGTTGCTAAGGTAACAGGGAGAGAAAGTGGTAAAATTTGAAGCAAATAAACACTTGGTGGTGGCCACACCTGCTGCATCTCAGTGTGTCACTGTTGACATCAAACACTGATCTGTGTAGGGTCTGTTAAAATTTGGATATCTATAGTTTTTAGTTGGCTTGAAATTAAGGTTTATGCTTTTGAGCGAGATTGGCTTTGACTGGACCTAATATATTATTAATTTTGTTTTGGTTAAAATGGATGTATACATTGAGCCAATGCACAGAAAACGTATTTACACAGTCTGCTTTGGATCATGAAGCAGTCAACATCCAGTTTGTCTAGAAAATGTAGGAAGCACAACAGTATAACAGATTAAATGAACTGACACAAAATAATATTCAAAAATGTTTAAAACAAAAGTAAGAGCTTTCGTTGCTCACAGAAGGTATATACAGTTGCATACTTTCAAAAGTAAACAAAAAGAGGTAGTTTGAAATACTTAAATTTCTTGGATTCTTGTGAGAAAATTCTTTGAAGTGCCATGTGCTTAGTTAAAGGCCAATGATATAATTGGCAAATAATTTTACACTTGCAAGAAATTTAACACTGGTTGCTGGTCATGAGGAACTGAAAGGAAACCTTTCACATGACTTCAAACACTCTTCTCTTATTAATTTAATTTTTCTCCTCATTTTATATCAAAAGAAATTTCACATAACCTCACTACTTTCTTTTCTTTCTTCTTGGCTCAATGGCTAATTTCTGTGAAGACAAGGTTTTCATTGGTCCAAAACAATTTCACATAGGTTCACAAATTCATTTCCTCCTTCTTTTCAGCTCACCAGTCAATCTCTGTGAATGCAAGGTTTTCATTGGTCCAAATAAAATTTCACATAGGCTCATGAATTCCTTTTTCCTCAGTTCTCCAAATTTAAATAGAGTGGATAAAGGGAGTTATTATTTTGCACTCACTACAGTTCCTCTAATATTAAAAGTAATTATTTTTATGATTTAAATTGAAAATCAAAAACAAAATTTCCCTCTCCTCACTCAGAATTAACATTAAAATATTGTACTTACTATGAATAATTATGAACTTGAGTCATAGGACAACTAAAGTAAAAAGAAAAGAATTAGAGAAAGGTTTAAATAATCTTATCTTTTCCAAAGAACTTAATTGAAGCAATAACAAAAAAAACAAAACTCTTATTCAAAGTGAAATTTGAAAAGAAACAAAAGTTTATTAAAATAACAAAAATATTTTTACAACACTAAATTGTACAAAATACAAAATAGACCTTGCACAAAATTTCCCTTGTGCATCTCAAATTGTCTAGGCAGACTAACAGTTCTTGTAAGTACAAGTTACTTTTTTTCTTTTAGAAAATAACAGTTCATGAAAGTCAAATCTTTTCTTTTCTTTTAGTAATAATAAAAAAGAATTTTACTTACATCACTGGTGCACAAGTTCAAAGGCTGAAAAAGGAGGCCCTATCTCAGCCATTGTTGGTTTTAAGACAAAATATTCAGTTTTTGTGATAGATATTCACAGATATGAGATAAAAACTCATAGTTTTAGAAATTGACATTCAAATATATGAGATAAATATCTAAAATTTTTGTAATAGACAAAGATAAAATCTTATAGGATTAAAAATAGCCATGTGAAAATATGAGATAAAATCTCAAATCATTTAGGATTCTTCTTTCTTTTTCTTTCTTCTTTCACTTGTTCAGCAGCAACAGTTTATATGCCTGAGACAGTTAACTTTTTCTACCTTGGAAAAAAACTTTTTCCTTTTTATAACTCCAAACTGGATTAAATTAACTCCTTTTGGGGCATACTTTTGTAGGGGAGTTATAATGCTGAGTAAATAATTATAAAAATAATAATTATATAACATTTATCTCTTAGCACTCAACAAAAATTTGAGGTAAGAAAACTCCAGATGTATTTTTCCAACTATATTATTGGGACACTCATTACACATATTTATAAAAAAATAAAAAATATACACAAAAGACTTTACTTATTCTTTATCTTATCATTCTGTTGAATTTCAATCCATATTTGATCTACATTTGTCCCTAAACTCACACTCTTACTCAGTATTATTATCTCTCATGTCTCCAACACTGCATAACAACCAGATAATAGATAATACTTGTTTTATTGTTTCCATGTCTTGCTGTTTCTCATTTTTACAAGTATTTTTGAATATATAAATGTTAGGGGATTTATAATTAATTACTCAGCATTATAAATCCCTCTACACTTTGTATTCCCATTGGTCCAAAACTCAAAATATCACTATCCAATCAAACTGTGATTTTTTGCAAACTTCAAGTTGGCAGGTTTTGACATTAAATGGGAACCTTTTTTCTGCAAATTTTTGCTAATAAATGTTTATCGATGTTTTTTTTATAAAACAACTGGCTTCATTTTTACATCTTTTTTTTTTCAAGAAACTGTGTTAAATTAATTTTTATTATTTTTCCTCATATAAATTTCTTTTATTTTTATGATATAAATAATTTTTATAAAAGGTGTAAAGTTTGAATATGTACAATAAAGACAAATATCAATCACAAGACATGATTAAAAATTTATTTAAAACTGTGAAAGATTGAGAGGGTGAAAATTTAGCCTTGTAAAAATATTCAACTCATTCACAAAGAAAAAGAAGAAAACAGATAAAGTGTAAATTCAAAATTTTATATTCCAGAAATTGTTGAATTCTTTTATAAAAATTGCTTCTTTCTTTTTTTTTTTTTTTTTGTTCAGTTTCCTCTAATGAAAAGAGTTTTTGTATGATAGGAAATAGACTAAAGACAGGAAGATTTCTTAATGACCCCTCTTACTACTTCTGTGCAGATTGTTACATCCAGCTGCTGCTCAGATTATCATGTGGACTGTCTACTTGATACATTTTCCTTTATCTATACCAGGTGCACAGACATAATAGTAGATACAAAATGTGCATGAATATTTAACAGAAAAATGCTGAGCTCTGTTTGAAATTGTTTTATTTAAAGATTATAAAATTTCTGCTAACTTAATACATGCTTAAAACTTAAAACTTTGCAGATTAATAATTTGACATATGTCTTATCTGATGTGTAATTTGCATCTTTCTACATATATTATAAATTAATTAAATTTTATATTAAGTCGATATTGTATCATATTGACAAATTTCAATAAAAACGTTTTTAATTTCACTGAAACTGATTGATTAGCAGAATATTTTCAAGAAATATGTCCACTATAATTTGAATCAAATTGGTTCATTTTATGAAATCTTAATTTCTACATATTTCTAAAGTGTTTCTTCACTAACACTACAAAACTATGAAAAATGATTTAAGGATTCATTTAATACTAGTTTTTAAATGCTAATGATACTGTTACTTTAGTTAATGCTACTTACCAAATTCATGCTAAAATGAATTTTTTAACAAGGAAATTGCAAAATTTTTTAACAAGGAAATTGCAAAATGTGGACATGCAATGAACACACCAGTCAACTTCCTTAGCAATATAAAGGAATTTTTCACTTCCAACATGTCATTTAAAGGAAGAAGTTACCTACTGTTGTTCAGTAATACTTTGTCTATATTCCAGTAATTTGCAATATAAAAAATTATGTAAAAAAAAAATCCTCTACTCATTTCAACTACCTAGAGCAAAGACATTTCCAACCAATAAAATGTTCAGAAGGGACTTTTTTATAAGCTTCGTTTCTGAGCCCAAATAGTGTAATAAAAACAAAATGTTCTTGAAAAAAAGATTGAGAAGAGAGCTCATTGTCTGGATTATTGTCAACCAATCAGAAGAACGGAATTTGAAACATGTAACAATTTTGAAAGGTGGCTTGAAAGGTTACTGTGGAAAAATATAAGAAAAGCAGCTATCTAGTTTAACTACTATTCATTCAGGACACAACTCTGAGTGGATAGTCAAAACAGATCAATTAACATTTCAGCAGTGAAGAGAAGATGCTAGACTTCAAGATACCATGTGACTAATAAATAAATCTGAGCAACATTTTGCAGATTTAAAAAAGCCCACAACAAAGAAAAAGGCAAGAAAGGTTTTTAAATATAAAAATATAAAATATTTATATTTTCATGTTTTTACAGCTAAATTTTTCTCAGCATGTTAAAGTTCCTTGTTTGTAGTTGTTTAAGTTGAAAAGAAATGTGATTTATTTACATGTATGAGTGAGAAAAAGAATGAAAGGGAGAAAGACAGGTGAATGAGTAAGGGAATCTCTTTAAAGACGTGCACATCGTATGTTGCTGTCTGTTGCCATTTCTTACTGGCTTGTCTGGTCTAGAATTGTTGCTTATATTCTCTTCAAATGGATCACGAAGCATGTGTTTTATTGTCAGCAGGAATGTAACCTGTGGGTTGAAAAATGTTAAATTTACAAAGGATTAATAACTGGAAGGATTCACGAATCCTGTGACTCAGAAACCATTTTTTATTGTTTGACTGTCTTAGTGTTTATTTGTGTCTTCACTCCACAAACATGCAAAAACTGAAAACAAACAATTCTGAACATGCGCAACTACCTCACCAAGTTTTAACTGATGATACAATTCAATCATTGTAACTATAATTCTTCAAGGCTGTACCAACTTTTATAAGTTTACCATAAATGGCATTTACTTGGAAGTTCATTCAACAACAGACACTCCCATTCTATGCTGAACATTTAACCTCAAATGCCTCAGAAAATTAACAGCCCATGAACTTCCCTACCATCCTCTACCAAGAACTCTTTACCTTTAGCAACTAATATAAGTCCCCACTCACTAATGAACATTTTTCTGTAGCTATCAAAATTTTTTAGGTACTCAAAAGAATATTTTCAACAAGCCTTTACTATCTTCTTTTCACAGGAATTATTCTAAACAAACAAATTCTTTATATTTCAGTTTCACATTAAGTAAGTCCTTTTTTTTAGTATGCACTGAAAGAGATAACCAATTGATTTCTTTTTTTTATATGGGAAAATCCACATAGTAATAAATAATTCCTTTTAAATCGAGAATAATTTTTAAATTCCTTTTAAATGGAGAATAACCTTTACCTAAGAAGACTTTAATCTGAAATTTTGAAAAGTGGCAAAGTTCCACAAACCAAAAACTTTTCAGTGGATGGTATCCAGTATAATCCAAAGAAACCTACATCTCAAAATTTACTTCCTTTGTGCCATACAAAACCTGGAATTATTATTTTGAGACAGCTTTCTCTCAACTCATACAACACAGTTGTGCCTCATTTCTTCTGAGTTAGACATGGTTCAGCTGCTAAACTGTAATTTTATATGAATCATCATAAGATTGAAAATATTTCATTCAATTAATATTTTTAAAAATGCCTTAAATAAAAATTTAATCAATTCTAAAAAAAATTAAGAAAATAGAGTGTATGTCACTTTTTTGTGGACATATCTTTGAAGAGCTCTGTCTTCAAACTTATTTTTATTACCTTTTCTTTTCAGCTGAATAATGTCAGTCATCAAATTGCCTCAGCAAATAAAAAGGCACACAGTAATCTTTTGTTATAAAAGTTAGAAAGGAGCTGGAAGCTACTAACAGGGATCCAATAGTAGCAGCTAAATGCAAAACACAGGCTAAGGGTCTTAGTACTATCAGAACACCTAACTTTGTATGAAAGGTCCAGAAAATAATCAATAAGATCCCCAGAAAGTATATCAGAGTCATTTCAAAGAACCTCAAAGTGTAAGAGAGCACCATTAGAAGAGTTGTGAATGAAGACATCTGGTACAAGTTGTATATGATTGGAAGAGGTCAGTTCATATTGGATGTGAGACTTGTTTGATCCATATGAAGCATTTGCTAAACAAACTAAAACACCCACAAGCTGGAATGCTTTGGTTTTACTCTGATGAGAAAAACTTTGATTAAGACCAAAAGGAAAACTGATGGAATGACAGATGGTTACTGATGTAATGGAATAACCTGTCACCCCCATGAGTGACTAAACTATAGGTAGTAACTACCTATAAGTATCTGTAAGTCAACAGACTACAGAGTCTAGCTTTTCCAAGCTGTGCTGGTCAACCTCTCTGCCCGGAGGCAGAGAGGATCCCCAGATGAGGCTATGCCAAAGGGCAGAGTCTCATCTCGGGAAACAGCTACCCAACCCCATTTTATATGGGGTCTATGGGAATTTTTGGCTGAGCCTACGGGCTCAGATGCCCCACATTAAACCTGGCCTTGTGCCACATCTGATTGTGTGGGGAGGTTAGTAAATATACTAGCTGGGATCTGTTGAGTACGACTCAGATTTAAGAGAGAACTACTGACTTTCCAATAGTAGCACTCACTACTGGATTGACTTGCGACGACCTTGTGCATAACTGTTACCTTTATTCTTATTGTATTGGTTTTTACAATAAACCTTTACTTATTTTATCCACCATGTTTGTCAAGTATATATTCCTATTAGCACGGAATATAACAGTTACGCACCGACCCAACTAAGGTTTCAAGGGCCATGTATACCAAGTTCCCATCAACTGTCATCAGCAATGGGGGAAACGTTATTCCTCCTCACTTCATTCCTCAGGGCTTAAGAGTCAATGCTGCTATTTATCAGGTGGTGTTGGGGAGAGTTGTAAAGCCCAAGGGAGACAACAAACATAAAAGAAAATAACATGTCTTCCAATAAGACTGCACTGTCTCATAAAACCAAGCAAGACAACAGAAAGCATGACTACATAACAATCTCCATGATCATTTTCTCCCAAACACATGACCTCCTAGCTCACTAGACCTGAAACTACTAGACTACTGCATATGAGATGTGGTCAAAAGAGTGGTCAGTCAAAGTCTCCATAACACCATAAAATCTCTCAAATCCAAAACTATGTTCAAAATTGATAAAGATTATCTGATTCAGGCATGTCTATGTTTCTGACCATTTATCAAAGCAGCTATCAATGCTAATGTGAATTTATTGAATAGGTGTGATAAAAGGATTCTCAAGATTATTTGTGCCAATTTGTTTTTAAATAAAGTTTTTCTTCCATGAGCTATGCACTTTTTTCTAAATTCATGCAAATGGCCTCAAAAAACTGATACACTCTGTATATCTTCATATTCATTCAAGTGTTATATACAAATTTTGTGGGTGAAGTTTCTGAAAAAAATTGCTCAAAGTTGTTTTTAAAAATGAAGTCATTAAATGTTCATTCATCAACATTTTTTTTTTAATTTTCTTGCATTCTATTTTATCAGAGAAAAAGAGATAAAACAACATGCAACCTCTTATTTATGTTTCATGATTGAATACGTTACAGACATTAAGCTTTTCTAAAATTTTATATTTTTTATTATGTTCTTAAGGATAATAATTTTGTTCCATTTTCTAGGTAGAAAATACCATATTACTTGATGTGGTTACACACACACATATATATATAGAGAGAGAGGGAGAGAGGTTGGTTTGGTTTATTTTGTTTAATGGCATATCAACCTCAATGAGTTATTTAATGCCGACAACATTCCTAGGATAGATTCATATGAATAGAGTATGTATTCTTTGGTTTAGATTGGTTTGGTTTATTTTGTTCTACAGCACATCAACCTCAATGGGTCATCCAATGCTGACAAAAATTTTCATTGCTGGTAATATTTTGTTTTGTCAAAAATCTGTTTCTGGTAATATATTTCCTTCAAAATTGCATTGCTGGCAACAACCCCTTTCAAAAAAGTATTGCTGGTAATAGTTAACTATTTGCCCATATCTGGGACCCTAACAGGTGCTACCACCCCAGGTCAGGGTGAACCTGGGAACACCAGCAATTAAAAGGTAGTTCCATGCTCCTCAAAACCTCCTGATCAGAGGCCTTGCTGCTGGACTAGTTTAACGTCTTACCCAGGACACGGATGTAGTTTAACATCTTACCCAGGACGCAGATGTAGTTTAACGTCTTACCCAGGACGAGAGAGAGAGAGAGATAGAGAGAGTGACACAGTGTGGCCATAGGTATTAATACTGCATAATGACAGTTATTTTCATACTTAAATGCAATTTTCAAACCACTACTATTGACATGACTCATTTAATATGATGTATATATAGCAAGTTGTGTATGTGTGGGTCTCAAAGGGATTAAGGGAAGAGGAAACAGACTCTTTTCAGTTTCTTTTTTGCTGAGAGTTAATTTAGGGTCATGATTTCCACTTTGTTTATTTATGATGCTTGGTAGATTTATTTATAATCATCTAGATGACTATATATATGCTCCCATTCATCAGTTGAACACTTTAGAAGAAAGGGTATTTGACTGCTGCTGCTAAGCTCTTCACAATGACTAGAGCACTCTGGCAGCTGATAATGCTTATATCATATATATAATGTGTTAAAATAGGAGTAGAGTCTCCGACTGATGTCAAATCAGTCGAGTTCCAATCCTAACTTGAAGCAATTGAAGTGCAGTCTGCTGTGGATGACTATATATATATATATATATATATATATATATATATATATATATATATATGTATGTATATATATATATATAATAAATGTGAATGTCAGTGTGTCAATTTTTCAATTAAAGGAAAACAACTCTTTAACTTTCAATAGCTCATGTCACAGAAATTTTGGATTCTCAAGTTTTCAGTACTGCTATTGTTTTCCCCAATTTTTTACATGATTTTTTGCAACAAATTTTTTTTACTATAACAATTTTTATAAGAAGGAAATAAATTTGGAAATAATTGAAATTAATTGCAAAATACAGTGAAATTCACCCATGAAATAAAAATGATTGTTTGTACAGAAAGTAAGAACTTACATACATCAAATTGTCTTTAAATTAGCAGCAGAAGAATTATCATTGAACATTTAAAAGGTAAGCTTATATATTAATACAGTAGTTAAATTCAACAATCAATTTTGAGTTTTTCTGTAGTTTATTGTTGCCTATTGCATACAGCCTCACAAAAAGAAATCTTTGTCAACAGGGGACCAGATTGCAATCAAAAGAGCCAAGTCCCATGCAAATAAAAACCCAGATCAAATGGTAGCTAGGAGAGCTTCCAATGCTGAGAATATACAAAGACTTAAGGACTCTCAAACTCCTGAACAAGCTGAATGCTCAATCAAGAGCACTCCACAGGGGCTAACTTAAATGGTACCCAATAGGGTGGCTTTTAATTAGCCCTGACTTATTGATTGTATATATATATATATATATATATATATATATATATATATATATATATATATATATACGATGGAGTCTTTGCATTTTGAGACATCATGTCAAAGACTTACTATATATTTTAATATATATATATATTATATATATTATATATTAAAATGTTTGTACAGTCTGTTTTTGCTTATGCAATCTAACATCATAAGCAGACGTTGAATGGATATATGCAAGATAACTAGCATTTTCAGGGAAACATTTGCAAGACCTGGGTCTTTTTTAATTGAATTAAAGTTTGACAATTGATTGATTGGTGTATAAAGGTGGCGGGTGAAATGAAATACCAAGGGAAGTTCACTCCAGATGCTGTGAGATCCAATAGTTATCAGGGCAGATCAATCCAGTACATAGGAGAGTTTTGGAAATATAGTTAATTTCATGAGACCCTTTTTAATCACCAGGTCTCTAACCATGTCCTGCCCAACACGGTTTTTGAATATCAATAAATACAAGAATCAAGCAACAAGCAGCTGAGCAGATGAAACAATCTCATGTGACTGCCTGCCTGAAGAGAACCTTGACATGCCTCACCAAACTTAACAAAGCCAGATTACGTTTAACCATGAATATGGTTGCATGAAAACAGTACACAGTTAATAGATAAAGAAAATGATTCAAAAGACTTGGCCTTTCAAGTCAAAACTCACATGGGGATACATCTATGATCATCCATGGTTATTATGGATGATAACAATCTCTACCAACAGCAAAAATAATAAAATCTGATCATACATCAATGCTTTATTTTTGATTTTTACAAACAAAAAATTTGGATTACAGAGGGGGAGATTTTATGTCAAATCTTTCCTTTCAAAATATTTTATCAAACTATACTTATTTGATAATGCCCACTTATATTTAACTATGCTGATTTACTTGACCTAGTAGATTAAACAAATTGAAACAATAGAATTTACATATAAATGTAAGAACACAATTATATATATACATGTTAACAACAGTTTAAAACTCGGTGTACACTGAAAAATCAACCAACAAAAACGACCTAATAAATTTCTATTCTCACCGTAAGAACAAAATAAAATCAGGCATAATCATCAGATTCTTCTTAAGAGCACTCAAAATATGCAGCCAGATTATTTACACAAAGAGGAGAAATACATTGAAAACACTTTCAAACTTCTCCAGTACCCTAATTATTTTATATTCAATGCAAAACAAAAGGCCCATAAAATATTCCAAAACAAAAAAATGGCCACTCCTGAAAACCCCAATGAATCAAAAAATAAATTTTCTTTTCAACTAACTTTATCACATCAACAAGAATCTATCTAAACACAACATAAAATTTATTACTACTACATCCAAAACAATAAAAGACTTAGTCAATACTAAACAAAACAATAAGCTAAAACTTGGAGGAATTTACTCAATAGCTTGTAAACAAGAAACAACACTGCCCAATTTTTCTAAAATTCAAAATCGGTTTAACTGAATCCTTTTCTTTGCTAACCACATTTATATTTCTTTTAAGAGAATCAGGGTTTACGACTTTACAACATAAAAATAGAAGGATTCGATGGGTTCATCAATCTTCCTTTTTGTCATGTGGCATGTTTTTATA
This sequence comes from Acanthosepion pharaonis, assembly GCA_903632075.3. NCBI lineage: Eukaryota > Metazoa > Mollusca > Cephalopoda > Sepiida > Sepiidae > Acanthosepion > Acanthosepion pharaonis. The sequence continues at coordinate 142,367 of CAHIKZ030000764.1, forward strand.
CTGTATCCACACCAAAAAGGATTTAATGGAACTAATTTTGAATCTTAGAAAAATTGAGGATGCAAGCATTATTTTTTATGTGTGTATATGAATGTATAGCCACCCCACCTTTACATACAAAAACTTTGCCTTAAAAATATAAATAACAATTTTAAATTTTACCACAATTACTAAAAGTTTATTTATTATATTAATTGACTTCCACTAATTACCAAACTCTGCCACATGAATTTAATCATGCAACAAAATAGAAACTTTTCTATTCTCCAAATTGGGTAGTTTGAGCTTTGAATGTAAGATGGGCTATAATAATCTGTTGAAAGAAGTTGTGATGGACTGTGGGAAAATTAAATAAAATCAATAAATAAATGAATAATAAAGAATAAAAGAAATGTATTTTCCCATAATGCTAAGAGTAAAGTGACCAGAAATATGATTACCTCACTTGGTTTTGTCATATGTCGTTAGGTGGCAATGTTGAAGTTAATAAAAAGATAAACATTTCCTGACTCGCTCTCTTTCTCCTTTTTGCTCCAATATCTAGAGTCACACAGTAATTATGTTCCCACTGGGGAATGTTAGTTACCCCAGTCTAATGTCAACTGAACTTTCTTTCCACTTTTGAATACAGGGAGGATGAGTTGAGTTGTGACTTATGGGGGCAACAGCCTTTGGCGAGCTGTCTCTTGGAGATGGTACAAGATGCCATTCAACTGCCAAAAATGTCCCTTTGATGGGCTTTCATGCCCTTTCTTAGGCTCAAATCAGCTCCAGTTTTTATTTTGTTTCTTTATGCAGGAGTGGGTGCTATTGGATGGAAATTCTGGATTCTATTGCTTATTTTTTCTTTGAGCATGTGAGTAAAAATGGATATGTGAAGAGCCTTACACAGTTAATGGAAATTTTAGTTCAGTTTTTTTGGCTGTTCAGAATGTTCACAACCGACCAGTGGTGGAAATTAGTGTAGTGTAGCATGAATAAGAAGATCTGGTTTTAAGAAGAATGTAACATTACTTTACAGTCACTAACTCCTGGGCCAAAAAGAAAACGGACATACCCAAGAGACATTAAGAACTTTGTTTCACTACAGTCACCATAAAAAAGAATAAACGCCCGTGATTGAAACTCAAGTTTTATGCTTCTTCTTTGAAAACACGCATGCACAAAAACTATACACAAACACTTTAAAAAAACATAGTACCAACAAACGTTTTCCATAGTCATCATTACACTGAGTACAGTTTTAATGAGTGATGTAAATATTTTAATAAGTGATGTAAATATCTAATTTATTATACACGAAGTTGACGTGGATCTGTACAAATTTCATTTCAGACAATGTTGCATGATTTTTCTCCCTTTCAATCGCAGACTCGTTTGTCGTCTGCTTTCACTGTCCTGAAAGAAAATCTTAATACATGGCTTTCAAATCTTTAAGAATTATAAGTGTGACCAAAATAAATTATTATAAATAATAACAAAAATTTATTTTCGGTTTACAATTTTTATTCTTTAATTATTAATTCTAAAGCTTTATCAGTTAAAATTTGTTATAAATTACCAATGTAGGTTCTGTAAGGTGCACCCTGATTGGCTTATGCTGATACACTTTGTGTCGTGACGTAAGTATCAATGGGCGAATCAGATGTAATCTTACAATTCTTACTAATACGAATGGTTTGTTTTAAAATGGCGTTTGCCCGGCAACAAAACCAATTTATCCAAACACAGCAACAGCCTTGGCCGCTCCTCACCCTTACCTTGAAGTGTAAAGCAGGTTTTTGTGATACCGTTCAGGTATCTGAAAACTACCTTGTAATAATACCATGGAAGACAATGACGAGGCTATGACGACCAAAATATTTGGAGTCGATGATTTACAACAGGAAGATGGGACAGGGAATTCGATGTGAGTAACTTAGTTAAAGAAAGACTAAAGAAGAAATCTATAAAAGAAAAAGTAATTGATTTCTGGCGAAGTAGAAACTTAATCTTTTTTATTTGTTTGAAATGATACAAATGTTTTTGTCATTAAAGTGATATGTTTTAAAAGTTACTTATCAACTTGTTTTGGTAGTTCTTCTTGTGTATTGTCGATAGCATAAAAAATATGAAAGAAAAAGCTGTTTCTTATGAAGACTAAGAATAATTGACATAGGATTCTACGAATAATAACGGAAGACCAGCTTACTGTGTCATATCTTAACCTGAACCTTATCTAACCTGTCTTAACTTCGATCTTTCGATATTTGCTTTGAAAGTAACTTTGCAAAAAAAAAAAAGTCAAATTTGTACTATTTTCGTTCATTTCTTATTCCGATGTCGAATTGTTTTAAACTGAAGAAACTAATTCAGCTTTATAAATTTGGATCGATCGTGATTCCGATATAATTGTGCATACATTACATTACGAGAATTTGTGCTGGCTTTATTACTTAATTTCCTGTTAAGTTTTTACGCTACATTCTTTCTTGTGTGTGTTTTTTTAAAAAAAAGTTTTATTCAGCTGTAAAAATAAAATAAAAAAGTAATCTGCTTATTTACGACCTTCTCTACTATACTTTTTTTTAGTCACCGAATTTCTCTCTCTTCTCTCACTTAATTTGAAAAATGACTAACCTTCTTGGTCATTTAATAACAAGCTTAGAATTTTTTTTATCCCTGCTTGTTTTCCCTTCAAAGTTCAAACTATTCTCTCCCTCCCACCTCTTGTGAAGCGCCTTTTCACACAAATCTACCCTTTAATTACTTTTTTGTTGCAAATACCTCTTTTCTTCGATACACATGCTTCGGACAGGTGTGTTCAGGTGGTTTGTATGATTTCAGTTGACTTGCTGTTTGCTTCTCTAGTCAGTGAAACAAACCATTTGATTAGGGTTCAATTGAAATCTTACGACAGATATTCTCATACTTGTGTAAACATGTTTTCGAAGACTTGCTCCGTTTTTATGTCTTTTGTGGATTTCGTTGCTTATTAAGACCTTCAGGTTTAAGCTTAAATATTTTAGTTTTACTTTCATTGTTTTCAAAATATTACTTTATTTCTTAATGTTTTAACGCGATATGGTTGCTTCTGTCTGTTGCAAATCATTTCACGCCTTTGAAAAATCAGAAAAAAGATGATTTAAATCGAAAACATTTGAAATGCTAAAGTTAGGACTACTTCTCGGCTAAAAATATACATCTGCATCTAAAAATATATGTTTCATTAGTAAATTATCTCAACTGGGTTTAAATGTTTTTAATTAAAAGCTTAATCAAAGGCTTATGGGAAGAGAAATTGGGCTTAATAGTGGCCAAAAAGGATTTTTGTTTTTAACTTTGTGTCCAAATTAATAACGTTTGCTGGTTTTTTATTAAACAGGAAATTTTCTTTTTATTTACATTCTTGACTGATTACGGTAACTTAATGATTTCTCTCGTGAACTCCAAGTTAAACAAGAACAAGAGTCTATCGTCGTCTGTTTTAGTGACTAGTGACATTCATTAAATTTAAATATAGCTTCTTTTTTTTTTTTTTTTTTTTTTTGTCATATGAATTTCTTTGAATGACAATGTATTTTCCTTTGGTCTCTAGCTCTAAAAAAATAAAAAAAAAGATTAATAATTGGTTATTAAAAGTGAAATGGAAGAACTATCAGGTTTTAAAGGTAAAATACAAACTGTATTTTTTTTTTTTTTTGTTAATGTGATGCTAGTTTAAAATGTCATTGCCGTGAATTTTTATTATGTACAGAATTAACTAGTCAATCAATACGTATTACCTTGAATTAAATCTCCTTATTAGTTCATCATAGTCATATTGATTATTGGGGTGAAGTGAAAGATTATCTATTAATCTGCTCAGGTGAGAAATTTCACTGGGACTGTTCTATACAATATCACTTGTTTATTATTTCCATTTTTCGCTGATTATATATATATATATATATATATATATATATATATATATATATATATATATAGAAGTTAGTCAATACTTCTATCGGGATTTTTTTTTACATTCTCTTAAAAATAAAATAAAAAAAAAAAAAAAAAAAAACATTTCAGTTTCTCTCCCCTCCCCCGTGGGTGGGGATCTCAAAGATGGTTTATTTTTTGTACATACTCTGTAATTTCCTCTTAAAAGTACCCTTTCTAAGTAACTTTTCGGCTTAAATTCCATTGCTTTAAAATTAATTGTTGGAAATTGTCGCTTGTTTACAATTTCTTATTTTTATTTTTTATCCAGCTCTTCGAATCTGGCAATGGTGTTTTCTAAATTGCCTGAACTGTTAGCTCAGACTAAATATCAACTGGATTCCATCTCCACATCCTCCAATCATCACATGGCTACTGCTGTAGCCGCTTCTACTGAGCATTATATCTCCTGCATCAAGATCAATGGTGTTCCCATCTTACCACCTATTGTAAGTAAACTTCTAACAAATAGTGTTTCACACTCTCCAATTGAATAATGCTGAAGATTTGGAGACTTAAGTTGCAAATGAAATGTTCTTATTAGGAATGAAGACAAAAAACTCTTCAACCACCTGTAGTGGTACTAAGTATAAATTGTTCTCACATTTTGTTGTAATTGCTTTAATTTGTCAAATAATGTAGAACAGCATTTCTGTAAATTTTTTGCATCCTACACACACATGCACAACTAAGTTTATCTTCAAAGATTATGCTATTGTGTATACCATTTCAATTCTTTGCAAAGCACATAAACACTTTTTTTTTTCTCTTTTTTTTTTTTTTTTTTAAGATGACCATTTCATAATTTAATCTTTTAATATAATCAAGAAAGGTAAATCATAAAAGTACAATAGCTGTGCTCAAATCAGTTAACACTTGATGAATGAGAGAAATGCCTGGTCCTTGAAGAAAATCAATTAAATAAAGCTTTAATACTATACTTACTCACAAATTACTTTTCTTTTTAGAATGTATGAAAAATGGTAATTTTTTTATACACAGCCAGGAAAGTGAATATAAGCTAAATAACGAGATATTAGCAACTGTATATGCATGTGATAGCATTCATATGCAGATAAGCAAATATTTATTATATGGTGCAAACAAAACAATGCTCAGTATATATTATATATATTCATGGGTTCCCAATTTGTCAGGCACATCTGGCAATTGAACTACTATATATATATATAAATTTTATATAATAGATTTTTTGTCTTGCTTTCTTTACATATTTTTAGCTTGATGAAAAACTCCAAAAGAGAAATGCAGATGTATCGAGAGGAAGCTGTAAAACGGTCAAAAGAAAGAGAAAAGCAGAAAAGACTACTCAATTCTGTAAGTAATTTTTATTTCATTGCATTCTTGATGCAGGGGCCATGTAGCAAATTCATTGCATCTTTTAATCAAACATCTAAGTGTGCTTGTTTTCTTTAAAAATCAAAGCTTTATATAGTATATGCAATTCTAATCTGAAATTGTCATGAATATCTGGTTCTGAAAATATATTATTGGTAAATGTTTTTAAACTTGTTAATTAAAAAAAAAAAATTCTTAGCTTTGTCATACCACATGGTACTAAATTTAAAGCCAGTTCAGTGATTTTATTTTTTTCTTTTGCCATTCCTTCATAAAACATGTTCTTAATATTAAATATTCTTAATGTTTGAAAACATAAATTTGTTCTCCAAAGCTCACTTTGAATTTTATTTTCCTCTTTTCTAATGTGAATGAAAAACTTTTCTTACATAAGTAATGAGCATAAAACTGTTGGCAGATTTCCTATTTCTTCCTGTTTGAGGAAATCTTTTCAGGTGACATTCTAGTATCCTCCTTAATTTGACTGTCATCCTTCATCTTGTTTAGTCCAGATTTTTTTCAACTATTTTGTAATATTAGTGTCTTTTCTCTTTAATTTATCTTACAAAATGAAAAAGACTCTCATCATTTTTCTACTACTGCTGCTGTTAGAAATCAGTCCTAAACTACTACAAGATACAATTCATGTGTTTATTGATAATTTTTCTTAAAGGTGACTGTCACAACTTGGTAAGGGAGTCTGGTGACTTCTGTCTGCAGGTGCAATACTCCTGCTTTTTATTCACACATACACAATATGGTTAGCATGGTACTTCCATGTCTGAACAATAACTGAAACGGCGCTTTTGTTTCTGTAGTTCCCAGTTACAACATCCCTCCCCAATTAGTCAAAATTTAATTAAACAATATTATTGTCGTGAACCATTACTTAGGTGGGAATGTCCATGGGTGTTTCAAAAGAACTGAGGAGACAAGTTATCAGGGGCAAGAATTGTACCACTTCCTGTCATAACTGCATCATTTTCCATATCTTTTCAGCATAATCTCTCGCTAAAAGTCGGACGCTGCATCACTTTCCTGTGGTGTCTAATTTTATGCCTGTTGCTTGGGCTCACTTTCAGTCTTGCTTCTCTCTGCTTGCGTTTCTGAAAAGGTGTTCTGACCAACATTCAGGGTCATTGATTTTCCTCCCTCAGTCTATATCGGTAGGGGTACTTGATGCTGTTTAGTCATGCTGAGTGTCCCTTCAAAATATGTCTGAGTTCTCCTTGGTTATTTAGCTCCTTTCGGACATGGATTTGGTTCAGTTGGAATAATCACACATGGTTTTTCCATACACACCCATCCTCCAGCCATAATATAAAAGTTATTGGGCCAAGTTGCTCCTCTAGAACTCCAGTCATCTATTTTGGTTTCCCTTGAAACTTCATAACATTAACAGCATCTCCCAAATAGAATGTTTTCCTGTCACTTCCTATCCATTGACATTTTAGTGTTGTCCATTTTATTGGTGACTTTGGCAGACAAATCTTGATACACCAGGTCAAGCCAAGATCTAGGCTGATATCCGATTAACAACATGGCTGCTGACTGACCAATTGTTTGTGGAAAAAGATGGTAGCGAGCCAGGACACAGTAGCCAAGTTTCGAGATCACCAGGAACCTTTTTTTTAACCCACTCTTGATGGTTTGTACAGCCTGTTCAGCCTGTTTGACAATAGGTGATATAGTGAACATCAAACATGCCATTCAAGGTGCAAAATTTTGAAAATTCTTCACTAGAAAAACTGCAAGCATTGTCCAAAATAATCATATGAGGTCTCCCATGTGTTGTAAATGTGCACTGCAACATCCATTCTGTTACTGCTGCTGATGGTGATGAAATGATATGTGTATTTGCTATGAGCATCCACTACCACAAGGATCCATTTGACATTGATGGAGCCTGCATAATTTACATGCACTCAAAACCATACCCTTCCTGGTCATTCTTATGGGTGTAACATGCTTGTCTGGGGCATATTAACCTTATCCTGGCACATAACGCAATTTCTTACACACAGTTCAATGTCTAAATCCAAATTAGGCTACCAGATATGGCAACAAGCAAGGGACTTCATCTATGAAATACCTGGGTGACCTTCCTGCAAGTCTTGACACTTTGAAGGGATAACCACTCGTGATCCCCATAAAATTCAATGCATTTGTACTGATAACGCCTCCTTCCCGTTTGTGTACTGTAGAAAATCCTGGGATTCATTGTACAGCCATCACTGTATGATCCACTTATGCACTTGAGATAACATGGAATCCCTGGATGTATACAAAGCAAGTTGTTTTTGCTGTGGCAGGAGTTGACTCTAAAGCTGTCATAGAAAGTACTACTTCCTCTGGACAAGGTAATAGTGTAAAAAAAAAAAGAAAAAAGTCCTCCATGATTAGTCAACTTAGTCTGTCTGCTTTGGGAATCTTTGAACCAGGTTTGTATACAAGCTGATAGTGGTAGTTTGAGAATACCAATGCCCAACATTGTACTCTCACACTTACTATATGTGATATTGCATGGCCCTCTTTTAAAATCCCAAGCAATTGCTTATAATCAGTAACGATTGTAACTGTCCTGACCATAAATCTATTTATAGAATTTGCTCACTCTAAAAATTACTGCTAGTTCATCATGTTCTGTCTTTGCATAATTCTGTTCTGCTTTTGATAATGTTCTCAAGCAAAGTAATTTTTTTTTTTTTTTTTCTCTTTCCATCTGCTATAGTATGTAACAAAACTGCTGCTCAAATACCAACTGGGTCATTAAAATTTTAAATTTAGGGTTGTAATGAAGTAAAACATCAGCTGATATTAAACTTTTCGATTGTTCAGATGCAAATTTTTGGCTATTCCCCATTTCCAGGGGACTTCTTTTTGTAATAATGCATACAGTGGAGCTAGAACAGTGCCAATATTTAAATACCAGCAATAATAATTAACAAAACCTAAATAACTGTGCTGTTCTGATGTGTTTTTTGGTGTTGGTGCTCTTTGAATAGCACTTATCCTAGTTTGATGAATTTCTTTGGAATTGGTCACATGACCCAGATAAACTATTGACAACTTCCCAAATTTGCATTTCTCAATTCTAAGATGGAGGCCTGCATCTCAGTCTTAACATAAAAAATGCAGATTTTGGATTTGTTCTTCCATATTTTTGCCAGAGATTAAAATGTCATCAATATAAGCAGCAGTCCTTGGTATACCTTGAATTGACTGGTCTATAGCGCATTGAAAAATTCCTGGTGAAGAAGCAATTCCAAAACACAATCTGGTGTACCTGTAAAGACCATTATGAGTGTTTATAGTAGCTAGTTCTAGTGACTCTTTCTCCAAAGGAATCTGTAAATATTGTGTCGCTCAAATCCAATCACATAAAACAATGTCCACCCAAGTCTTTGGAATACAAATGGTCTACATTTGGGATATCTGTAAGGCTGGGTTTATTGTCTGTTTAAAATCGCCACAAATCCTAACTTGACCATTTTTCTTTAACACTGGAATGATGGAGGTCCATTCAGAAAAAGTAACTGGTTTGATAACAGCAGTAGTAACCATGCGATCCAGTTAAGCCACAACCTTTTCTTAGAATGTTAACGGTACTGGTCAAGCTTTCATGTTAGGTTTGATATGCAGCTTCGCTGTTACATGTTTCAAAGTACCCAAGCCTGATTTTAAAAAGCTCAGAAAATTCTTGCTCCAAGTCTGTCCATTTAATTTGGTTGCAGGTAGCTCATAGATTTCCTACCAATCTCATCAAAGAAGATTGGATCCCAATCCAGGTACAACCAGCACTCTTAAATTATCTTTTCCTCTGGTGTTTTGCAGTCACATTGGCAACTCCCCATAGGCTCAATGATATGCCCAGAATAAATATGCAATTTTTGTATTAAACCCATTTTAGAAAACACTGCATTAGGTAGTTTCTTGAATTGCTCCTCACTTAAGAAAAAAAATGAACACCTGGTGTCTATTTCCATTTCACAAGTGACCCCTTGAAATGTTCTCGCAACAAATGCTTAATTTCCTCAAAAGTTCTATCACTCAGCTTCTGTAGGGCACATAAATCCTCCAAGACTGTACATTTTTTTTTCCACCTATGTTGCTGATAGCTCTTACATTTTATCTGTTTGCTGGCCCCAAACTGTTGTTTGCTAAGAAAAACTTCCAAATGGTCCAAGTAATACAAAATATTTCCAGATTCAATGCAGAATTCTAAAAGTCAGTGTTGATATTTGTGTGGAAAAAAAAAAAAAAAAAAATCTCTCCTAGTTGCTAAAATTTCACAACATGGTAAGAGGATCTGTAATAATTCCAACACAGTTTAATCTGGTGACTTCAGTCTGCAGGAGTGATACTCCTACTTTTTATTCAGGCATACATTATGGCCGACACAGTGTTTCTGTGTCTACACAACGGTTGAAATGGTGCTTTCATTTTCTTAGTTCCTGGTTACAACAGTGACCATATTGTTGATTTATTCTTAATTCAAAAATGAATTGCAACTTAACCAATAGAGAAGTCATCATACCAACTACTCATGTTATGCACTGGATGAGAATGACTTGAAACTAAAAACTTTGCTCCAACTTTGACCCTCAAAGGTGTATGTAATTATATATATATATACTGATTGTCAGAAAAATAAGTCTCATTTTATTCTTTCAGTGGCATTCTGTATTCTTGCTTAAGAGCCCAAACAGCTGTACTGTTGTTAAATACATTAAACAGGCTAATTTTTTTTCTTTTGTCACCAGCAATAGTTCACATATAACATGGCTCTCATTCTGGTTAAGTTGAAATTCATGATTATTTTTTACCTCCTTATTCAATAATTAATGTTTATTGATTCTCTTAGTGTTATCCTTTTATAGACAGTTTTCCTCTCAATTAACAACATGGAATAAGATTGCAGTTTTTGTGCTTTTTTTAACCTCTACAATAATTTGAAATATACAAATTTACTATGTGTTCTGCATCAAACTATGGCCCAGTTTGCATCAGCTACTACAAATTGACCTAATAACTGAGTTGTCTTCACAAATTTGCTAATTATTCATGAAATGAATGAGTTGTCAGATTGTCATTCATCTCCACTAGACATCAGCTAAAATTGAACAAAGAAGAACCAAATCAAATAAGGCACTTTCACAGACCCTAGTTTATCCTCCACTACTTTAGTCTATAGTGCAGTAGCACTAAATCTTTAAAAAAAAAAAAAAAAAAAATAATGTACATTCACTTTAATTAAAATATACTTTATTACTAATAAAATGTGACCCAAACCTGAAATGGACAAATGCTGCTAAAAATAGTACCTGCCAACTTGTACAATGTAAGGTTACCACTTACCTGCAATTTGTATTTAAAAAAAAAAAATCAAAAGTACACATATAATCTGCAAAGTACTATAAAATTCAGTATTCCTATACTGTTTATCAATTATTCAGTGACATGAAAAAATCAAACCAGATATTAAGATGCAAATAATCCACTTTCCTAACATTGCATCTTTAGAAGTGACATTAAAATTTCAAATGTTGTGTGTGTGTGTGCACACACAACTAATGTCTTTGGAAATGGTTTAAATTGTAATAAGAGGTATCATCTGATTCTAAAGAATTTTGTAGAAACAATGAAGGTAATTTAAAAAGTAAATTTTAATAAATAAAATAAATATTCAGTTTCATGTCTTTAAAGCCAATTATAAACTTTCCCATGTTAAGTAATTCAAGAGTTTGGAAAATAAAAGCAGTATCTTAATTCTATTTGGTTAATTTCATATTTCTACAGTTTATACTTTTTTTTTTTTTTTTTTTTTTTTTTTTTTTTTTTAAGACTCCTGGATGCTCAGCCCCAGCACATTCTCCCTCTGGGAATGCAAGCAAAAATGATAGTCATGATTTCTATGATTCTCTGGAATCTTCCCAACAAGAAACTGTACTAGCTCAAGCCCTTGCATCAGCTGTCAGCCCTCAGTGTCCCACCAAAGATGATCAACTAGTTACTACTACTACCACCACCACCACGAGCATACCTGTTGACAGTTTGTCTTATGTTGATTGGAAACACACAGATGTAATCATGAATTCCTTCTCTGATCTTGGCTCTCTTGATGATGGTTCTTTACCCACACAATTGCATGGAATACCTCTGACTTCAAAATCAGAACAACAAATAACTCGTGATCTTTCCACATTGAGTAAGCATCTACCAGAATCTTGTAGCTCTGCGCCTTCTGAACTTTGTGATTTGAGCCTGGACCTGAATTCCAGACTCACTGCATTGTCTCCTACAACAAATCTCCTCACTGCCCCCAAATGTGCTTTTTCGTGTTCTCCCACTCCACTTTGTCTTACTTCAACATCCTCACCACTAAGTGAGCTCAACTCTGATCAGAATCCTGCCCATGCCCCAGAAAATGCATCTACCAACATCCAAAGCAATTCTGCACATATTTTTAAAGCTCCTATCTTTCTTACTGAAGACAATGGCTTGCACTTGTCTTTGAAGAAACAGAACCCACCTTCTGTTTCTTGTTCTCCCTCATTAAAAGAAAGTCCTGTTGTAAATAAACAACCTTGGATAATGAATTCTCCCCTGATTGCTTATGTGACCAAAAAACGTCCTAAGCCTGTAGGTATGTGCTCCCTAACAATCAAACCAGACACTTCAAACAAAGTTCAGCGTGTAAATAATGCCACTTTTACAATTGTTAGAGGAAAGCAAAGTATTCAGGGTGATGATGACCAGGAAAATGATGACAAACCTCCATTGAAGAGACCGGTTATCAATACAGTAGAAAGGTCTTCTACTCCATTTACAGAATTCTCAGATAATTCCTCTATTTCACCTGGAAAGAAGACTAACCCCAAAATGTCAGCTTCACCATCCTCCAAAAGATATCAAATTGGTTCACATGATGAACTGTCAAAGTCTCTTTCTCTTCAAAACCTTCCTTCATCCCTGAAAGTACAAGCATTAGGACCAGCAGAAATACAAAGGTGCAAATCTTCAGTATCATCCCAAATTAATGTCCGCAACAATAACAATAATAACTGCAGAGGGTCTAAAGTACCAAAAGTGAATTTAGATGATGCTATAAGCCTTGCTTCATCATCTCTGTCCACTTCTCCTCATAATTTGTCTGTTAAGGAACATCTTGGTGATGACTCTTTAGATGAACTCCTCTTGGGGGTTGAAAATATTGGCCTTGTACCTCGCATTGATGGTGATGGAAGTGATGTGCCATTACCCTCCTCTCTATTAAAGGACTCTCAAGATTTAACCATTTCAAGATTAAGTGACCAACAAGAAATTAAACAAGCTTGGCAGAAAAATACAGTAAGTAATATTTTCTTAATTTTTTTTTTTTTTATTTTTCTTTTGTATGTAAATGCTTCTTAATTATTTTAAAATCTGTTGGTCTCTAATGAACTCAATGCTTTTCTTCTCCTCTTAAGATTTTTTGTAAAGAGTTAAATATAGCTTCGTTCATTCCTTTATAGTGAGTTTTGATATCTGATGTCAAACTTATGTCTTGTTTAAGCAATACACAAATTAAACTTTTCAACAGGAAAACCTGCTCACTGCTGATTCATGGTACATTGTCTGTCTCAATAGTTGTAGTATTATTTTTTTTTTTCTTTTGACTTTATCAATAGACACTGCATGTTTGGTTGAAGAACAAAAATTCTTTAAGATTTTTATGTATTTTTCTTCAGTTTGGACTTTTTTTTTTTTATTATTATTATTATACATGTTTCCTCATTTCAAAATGTAACAGGTAAATCAACACCTTCATATAGCCTCTTCACCTTTCAAGTAGTAGTTTATAAGTTTTAGTGTAGCGAATTGTATGTTATGCATATTTAAATTTAATGTTATGTATACATAAGTTAGAATATAATATGAAAGTGTTTATATGTGGATTGATATAAGAATGTGTATGAAACAAATACTATTAAAAATATTGTAAAAACAGCTCTGGCTCAAGAACTAGCCAAATTTTAATGAAATTTGGCATTGCACTTGGCAGATGTTCAAGGTACAATATACTTTTAAATTTGTTGGGTATTATGTATCATTTAATTTGTATCTTTGGAACACAAGATTAGTTTTTGTATTATATAGATTTGTGGGTTTTTGATGTTGTATACAGTATCATGCAAACATTCAGATATTTCAAATCCTCAAAAATTTCTAATAATTTACAAACTTATGAGTGGAGGTTTTTTTATTTTTTTTTATTGCATTTTCTACATATGAAACATTGGCTATATTGAAATTATTTCCATACTTAATTTTCAGATTATGTAGGAGGAATTTTGAATTGAAGGGATTACATGGTTCAGTCCCTAAAACTGACCATGCAAAAAGCTCTTGGTTGCTTCATATAAATCAACCAGAAAATGTTTTAAAACATATCTATAATTGAGATTTATTACATAATGTTCATTCTTATTGATATTTTGTGTAGATTCTCATAACATGAATAATTGCTTCAATGTCTCTATGAAAATCCTTCAGTCTTTACATGTATGAGATGCTATTCTCTGGGGCTGAGCTTGCATATATCTTCAAGATTAAGTGGCTTCTCTTGACAAACTTTTTCAGTTCTGTTTAAATTTATTTGATGTTTAAATTAGGTCTCTGAGCTGGTCAATCTTTCAATACAGTGATATTTTCATCAACTAGACTGTTTTGTGTCACACAATCTGTGACATGAAGCCCTGACATGTAGAAAAATCTCTTTATCCTAGTATGAAATGGTCCTTCAACAACTGGATGCATTTAACACTATTCAAGCTACTGTTAATTTTAACTTTCTTGAATTGTCACTCCAACATCAGATGCTTTTACCCTCCCTCAAACTTCACTGTTTCCATTGTATAATCTATCATTATACATTTCTGTAGTCCTTATGATAAATTCTCATTTATTAGAATGCAGTTCCATCTTAGTTTCATTCCTGAATGTGATCTTCTTTCAAGCATTTGCATTCCATCATTCATACCTTTTTGATTTAATGATTTCAAATCCTTTTTAATGATTTCTTAGCTGAAATGCACCTGATTCAGTTCATATTCTTGAAGTATTATGTACCTAGTGTTTATCTACTGCAACAAAATTGAACTACTTGCACTTAGCTGTCACTTGTTTGCACTCATCTTTTAGCTGTTATGATCAGTTCAAGACACTTCCAGGGCCTTTATTCTTGGTTAGCTTAACTCTCTTAATCATGGTTTCTTAATCTTTTACCATGATTTCAACAAATGCAGAAATTCAATGTAAGAATTTCGATATGATTAATGTACGTAGGAAGAAATTCTGCTGTTATGAATATTTTGTTTTTCACATCAGCACCAAAAAGTAGTTGAAAACTTCTGCATAGCCATTTTTGCTGCTTCTAATATTCAGGGCACCTGCTACAAAATATGTAATTTAGGTATGAAAGCTTGCAATTATCAATTTACAATAGTGGCCAAAGATTCTTGTACTGAACTTATCTACTATATGTTTCTTCCATCTTATCATAATTGTGCTAGTCTCTCCTTTCATTAGTTTGCATGACCATTAATGAACTATTTCATTTTGATCATGTAGAGAGGAAAAGACACTATTTGATTTAAGTGCAAAAATGAAGGAGAATAGAATAGGGGAATATGTACAGATATTTTGTCATAGAACTCTCTGAGCTTACTTATTAACTTAATTTTTAAGTGACATTCATCAGAATATTAAAATAGGAAAATTGAAATTTTCACATAAATAATTAATCCATATATTTTATTTAAATAGCTACCTACTGACATAAACTGTAACCATATTTAAATTGAATCAACTGCGACTTTATTAAGTAGCAGTAACTGTATTGCCAAATCATTGGAAGCAATATTTTTTAAATTACAAATAACCAAAAAAGTCAAACCTTTCAAAGTTTAAGAATTGTAGTTATGAATTTAATATTAAAATTTAATGAAATCATAAAATTTGAAAAGAATTACTATTTTATTAATATTTTACCACTGTTTTACATGATTTAAGTATCTGAACAAATTCAAAATTTTAAACATTAATATTATGTCATTTACAGAATTAGTTAAAAATCTTGTGCCATTATGAAAACAATTTTTTTTTTTCCTAAGAAAGAATACAGTCAGTACATAAATTACTTTAATTCACTAAGAAATCCACCAAAGATTGAATATATATGAAGGTAGACATGAAACTTAGTTTGCCGATATATAAAATGGCTTGAGCAATTCCACTAAAAATGCCTGCAACACACCCTTAACATAAAATAATCTTTAATTCCAGACCATTTTTTTCCCTCCAAAGATATGAATGCAACAGCATTGAAACAATAATTCTCAACCAGTTGTGAGACTGGGAGATTTTCTATGGGAAAGCATTCACAGCACAAGCTTTGGGAAGAACTTATAATGGAGGATACGCCTTTTGAGGATGAATATCTAGGGCATGCTCAGATCAAGCGTGATCTCGAGGCACCCACTGATTTGCTAACTATTTTGTAGTCTTGAAAATGTGGTGTATGTGAGTGCATGCTGTTGTTGAGGGCAGGTTATATAAACCATCTGAAAGGTGATGACAACCAAAAACAAGCCAGCTATGCCAACTTGCCTTATTGTCCTGTCAACAATACCCATGTTGTATGCAACAAGATTTGCAGATCATCTAGATTGAGAAGGTACATGGTGGTACAGTTGTAGGGCATGCAGATTCAATTAACACCATCAAGGATATAGTTTCTGTTATATATTTATGATACCTATGCATGTGAATGCTGGTCTAAAGTCATCTTAGGAGGCCATAGATGCCAAAACAAGACTAAGCCATTACAAGTGATGCAAAGGTTGAGGAGGTGTCTCATCTGAGTAAGATGTGGCAATCACCATTTAAATATCTTATATTTGTGGAGGGAGTGCTCAATAGCAGAAATAAAGTGTTTGTAGATACAGTGTGGACATAGCATAAGAATCACCACTGCTGTGTTACTGTCAGTTTCACACCTGTGTGTGTTCAAATTGGTGTTATGTTTTCTAAGTTGATATTATTTTTGTATCATTGTTGATTATTTGGCAGATTTGTTACATTAGTTGGTAATGTGATTTGAGTTATATGGCAAGTTAACCAGCACAATAATGTAATGATCTTCTAATCGATGTATGTGTTGTTTGAATTCATAGATTGATGATCATGTTAGTTTTTTTGTAATGTGATGCACATTACTCTTTTTTTTTTTCCCTCTAGTTTGTGGTTGTGTTGTTTATATATATATATATATATATATATATAATGTGTGTGTGTCTGTTATTTATTTAGAAAATTTATAACATAAACATGTTATAAAATCACAACAAAAATAGCCATTTTGTTTCAACACTCCCGGTGTCTTATCAAGTGATGTTGAATGCAAAACAAATGGTTTCAAAAGTTTCAAATTCGTTAATGATCTTTCACAAGAGGAAAACGTTGTTCCAAAAGCTAGAATGACCAATATATATATATATATATATATATATATATATACACACACACACACACACACCTTATTCTCCAATCATTTGGTTATAATAGTGGATGCTTATGTAGGACCACACATACTTTTTGGAAGAACTTGTAACAGAAATAGTGTGCTACAATGTTTCCAAACAGCTTGCTTCTGGTTTCAATTAAGTGCTGCTTCTAGACTGGTTGCCAATTGAGGCTAGAGAGCTCAGTTTGCCCTGCTATTTGTTTGTGTGTATGGGTGCACCTACAAAATACTAAAGTATAAATGTTTAAAAGATCACTTGAATTTGGTTTTAAATATGCAAATCTAAAAGTGGGAGGAGATTATAACAATTACAAAGGATAACTAAAACTGCAAACCTCTGCAGTAAGCCTGGCATAAATTGGCTCTAGATATATAGTATAATAATCAAAGAAAATTACTAGACTCTTCCTCTAAAATAAGAATTAAAAACTGAAATTTGTATTTTGCTTTGTGCTCATTCAATAGATAAATGTTGTAATCATGACAATCAATACAAAGTATTTGATGGTGAACAAAGAAATAATCAGAATAAAGGAAGAAAAGAAATTTAAGTTTTAGTGTTGTCTGATGTAAACCTGTTACTATGAAATTGCAGCCATTTTTGTATAGAGAAGTAGTTGACATGTTATTTATTCAGGAAATCTGTAGACAATTTGATGAGAATATAAAAAATAACATTTTTTTTTTTTTTACCTGCTTTTCAGTCTTTTATTCTCTTGGTTCACTAGAGAAAGTGTAATTTTTACTAATTAATAATGTTCAAGCTTTTGTGTTCAGAGGCAGTCATACTTATGATTAATCAGTTTCATTCTCTCTACCTGATGGTTAAGCTTGACTTTTTGGCCTCTTGTTTTGTACACTATTAATGAAATATATTTTTTTTTTTTTTTTTTTTTTTTTTTTTAGACTAAAGATATAAAAATATTAACTTTATATTATAGAAAAGTCTATTTTCAAACTGCAAAATCTAATGGATAAATGCTCTTTCTCTCTCTAGGCTTTCCATTCACCAGAGTTAGTTCGGTCCAACTTTTCTCCAGTTGGGACTGATTCTCCACTCCGCTTACAGGCATCTGTTGCCACAGTGGATGTAACCACCAGCTCTGGGATAGCTAGCCTCTGTGATATGTCCACTGATTCCCCAGTCACTTGTCTGACTAAGCGACAATCAAAGGTCTCATCAGACATAGTGACTGATGCAAGCACTAATTTTGCTAACTCTGGAATTCGACGTGGCTCTTACACGCTGCTGGAACCATCAATCAACTTGGTTAAACTTGCTCAGCTTACACCATCTCCAACCACAGACAATCACAACAGCTCTAGTATTTCAGAAAAAATTCCCTCCTATGCAGATTTTGAGACACAACTACACAAAAGGATACCATCTAAAAACCAGAGCCCCAAATCTGTTCGACCAGATATTGCTACCCCTAGTAGGTTGGCTACTCCAGTCAAGCAGATAAGTGCAACAAAATCTCTTTATTCTGATTCTAAATGCTCTATACAAAAGAAAGCTCTTAAAAGATCAAAAAGTGTGAATCAAATTAAAAAAACCAAGGACTCATTTCACATGACTCCTCAACTCCCTAAGACCAAAAACTCTCCCAAATGTTTGCAAAGTGAGAAGTCTAAGACACAGCATAAATTATCAACCATATCTCAGCCAAATATTGCCAAGAAGACCTCACCTAAAACTTTTAGAGAATGGCGGCTCTCAAATATTGATAAGATTTCTGCAAACTCTCTTAAAAAGGATGTTGAGAATATGCTTAAAGATGAAACCTCCACAAATGGTGAGTAGGTTTTTGTAATAAATTATGAAATACTGAAAACAATACTTAATGTTTGGGTAAATAATTTCAATATAAAGTAAATTTATAAAATTACAAAAATGAGATTAATTTAAATCCTTTTTGTTTATAAGCTTTATTTATCTTTAAGATTACCTTTCATTTTTTGCAAATGATAAATAGATTTTAATTTTTTAAAATTAAATTTTCTATTGCTATTGTTCAACTAAAATTAAAATTTTTATCGTGCATATTTATTGTGATTAAATGTCTTTTTTTTTTTTTTTTTTTTTTTCCCCCCTCTTAACTAGAAACAAACCTGGTGATATTAGTTAAAATGATTACTACTAATATTCTGAAAGTTGCTTTTCAATGCCACTTAATATTTGGCAACCAATTTATTTACTTTTATTTGGAAATTATCAAGGATTATCAAAAGAATTCTCACATCTCATATTTGGAGGTATTGTTGGCCAAATGTGAATGGTGATCGATTAAGATACCTATGTTGTTGGATCATAAATCATTTGGATTTTGACTAGAATGTTGAAAACCTGACTTTTCAAGAACCTAAATAGCTGTTGAAACTTCAGTTGTCTTCTAACAATTGCTAATTAAATATATCTGATTCAATATGAAATGTTTTTTATTTTGACCTAATAAAAAGGTTAATTTCTATGCCCCAATAAATATGATGCTGTGCTTAAAGCACAGCATCATATTTATTGGGGCAAAGTTTAACATTTATACAAACAAACAAAAAAAAGGGATCTCAAAAGACAGTTTTTGCCTTGACACTATTACTGTATACTCTTTTTTGACAATTTTTATTGTTTTAAAACCCTATTTTTACAATTTCTATAACATAACCCAAACATCAGAAGCTGTATTTATGCATTTTTATTTCTCAACGCAAGTACTAAGCATTATTCTTGTAAACCATCTAATAAATAGTATTTAACTTTTTTTTTTTCTTTTTTTTTTTTTTTTTTTTTTTCACAATGTATTAGTTACTTGTCATTGTTTAAATTTTCTTGTTCACAAAAAAATTTAAGTTTATGAATTAAAAAAAAAAAAAAAAAATTGTTTCCATACTTATTTATATGATAAATGTTGCATTGTACTTAGTTTACATACTTTTTTATATACTTGTAAATAGAGCAATCTAATAAAATAGTATTTAATTCTTTTGTCAATTCTCAAGAAAAAAGAATGCATAAATCCAGTTTCATATTTTGGGGTCTTATTAAAATACCTTTTTAAAACAAAAATTGCCAAGGGAGATTTATATAGTAGTGGTGTCCAGGGTTGGGTACATCCTTTTGCAGGTACAAATGTCAGATTTTGCTCATATTGTAAAGATCAGGGCTGCATGTACCTTTTTACTTGATGAGTAAATGAAAACTCCTTTGCCTATGCTATTGTTCAACTAATTCTGATAAATGCTTACATCCTGTTTCTTTCAGTTTCCGTGGACTCTCCACTCCCTTCTCCATCTCTCACCAATGACAATCCATTAGACTGGGACAATAAAATTGAGGATCAAATGAAGTGTTTCTTTTCTGAAAAGAAAAATTCTTATTTCCAATTGAAGAAAGACTTCAATGATTGGCAAGAGAAAATGGAGGTAGCAGAACAAAAATTTAAAAAAACCCTTGAAAGTATAACTTTACCCAGACAAGTATCTGAGAACTGGAAACCAGGCCTTGATTTCTTGACTCCTGACATCAGTTTTACATCTACAGAGCATGGGCAGATAGAAACTCCAGTCAAACAGTTATTTGAGCCACAAACTCCAACTGTCTCACCTGTTTCTTCCCAGGTGTCAGGGGAAGTGCTAGCTGATAATGTTCCAAAGCCTACCAAGGTAAGATTGAATGATTTCAATTTAGGTGAGAAAGATTTTTTTAATATATTAAAAGCTTGAAAAACTTTACTTTCATTCTTTTTTAAAGTGCATGTCTTGTGGTTAAAATAATTGTCTATTTCCCAGTGGTACCAAAGGTTGTGATTAAGCCAGAATTTTGGTGCTGATATTGTAGGCTGATGAAAGAGTGGAAATCGACTATTAGGTTGAGTCATAATTTCCGCTTTTGTTTATCAACTTTTATTCTTTGAAATGCAATTTCTTTCAATTATATTCACTATTATTTACAGTGACTTCTAACCACTTTTCATGCAGCTCTTCAATACCTCTTGTGAGTAAAATTTTGCAGGTCTCTGTTCAAGTTTTCAATGAAATTTTGAATCTGGTTTGCGTTGAAGGTTTTTCTCCATTTAAAGCTTTTTTGCAGCAGTCAAAAAACATAAAAATAGTTGATGCAAGGTCACATGAATATAGCATGTGGGGTAGAACAGACCAACCAAATTCCAAAATTTTTCCTGTGTTATTTTTACTGTGTATGAACTTGTCGTGTCCTGGAAGAGAACATTCTTCCTCAAATCCACTTTGTACGCTTCAACTACCATGCAAGCACTAAGGTATGTTAGTGTACACCATATTTATTTGTAACTGTTTTCATCATTACAAATGGTACCCCAAAACGGAAATTACTTATGAAACAACCTAATATTAAATGTATTTTCTCTTATTCTCATCATCTTCTCTTTCTCTTTGAAGTCTAGAAATCATGGCCTTGAGAAAATTTCAGCTGCTGTTAAGGGTTTTCTCACCAGAAGACTATTGTCTTGTCCTAAAGTAGTATCCTTGAGAAAGACCATACAAGTAAGCATTTTTTTTTTTTTCTTCCTTAAAAAAAAAATATTGTGCAAGTCTCCCATGACCTCAATGGATCACATTAATTTATTTACTTGCTAAATTTGATATTATAGTAAACGGTACTGTCTTATTTGTTTGCGATCCAATTAATATAGCCCTAAATCAGAATGTTAATTTGTTCATTGTTATTTATTACATTTTATATTAAATTTTCATGCTTTAAATCTATAAAGTCTTACAAGGAAATACAGAGGAATGGAAATATTTGAACTTGTGTGACCTGGAAGAGAAACATTTCTGATAATGAAAGAAAATTTTACAATTTTTATGAAGAATTGAAATCTTAATGGAATTTTTATATTAAGTTACCGTTTTAATGATACAAAACATTTTCCTTAAACCTTTGTAAATTCATAGTTTACTCCCTTGAAAGATAAAGCATAAATGTTTTTCTTATTTTCTTGATTATCTAAAATGAAACTAAACTTATAGATATTGAAATTTACAAAAGGTACCAAAGTAACATTTAATTTCTGCTTGGACTCTTCTTGCAAGTTACAAGGATGGCTTCAAAATAAACAACTTTTTAAATTCTATGATTTGTCAAGAATATGTAGACATCATTGCTCTTTTTAAAAATTGTTTCTAAAGTTTTATATTTTTAAACTTTAGTCTAAATATAAAGTTTATGATAAAAGAACATGAATTTTTTTTTTATAGGTTATTTTTTATTGTTTCCCTCTTCCCATACTCCTCTTTCATAGACAATCGGTAACTATTATTATTTTAATCCCAGGAATGTGTGAAACTTTTGGAGGATATCGATAATTCTCATACTGACTTTATCAACAGAATAAACAACCAGGTATGAAATGTTTTCATGTTTTGAAATTAATCAGTGAAATTTAAATACCTGTTTTATCACTTTTTCTATCTAAAGAGTCTTCTCTTCACCTTCAGTTGGAGTCCTCACGGCAAGAGATTCATGCTATTTTCTTTGATAAAACACTTGAAGAAAGAATGGTATTGATTAGACAATCACGTGAGTTACCAAAGAAAAAATCTATAAAGGTAAGTAGCTTAAATTTGGGAGGTTGATGAGGGATTATTCCAGGACTATAAAATCTGAAACTTTTATTTATCTTCATTCAAGATCTGAATCCAGTAGTTAGTCTAGGGTAGTGTATTCAGGACATCTGTAATTGACTAGTTTGGGGGTGGGTGTTAGTAATGCATGAAACTCCAATTGTCCTTTTTTTTTTTTTTTTTTCTTTCTCGCCTATCTCTTTCCATCTTTCCAGAGAGGTCAATTATTTTTGCCTCTTTCTTGGAGCCTTCAGTCTCTGACTTCCAAAGTGTATTGTTTGATCACTACTTTTTTTCTATACATGTAAAAATGCATGATCCAGTGAATGCTTGCAGCAATTCAAAATAAACTATAGATGTTTTCTAAATTACCAAATATTAAATGAGTATCTGTCTATATTTCTGAGATGAGGTACTCTATTTACATTGTTTGGACTGTTGTCTTCATCTTTGTCATATTCCCAAAGTTTTGGCTGTTGTATGCTTCAGGTTATATACATTAGAATTTCAAACCAAGCCCTTTTACTCCGTGGGGGTAGATTGTTCTAATTCCACATACCATGCCTTTTTGGGATATCTGTTTCAGTTAATTTCAGTTAGTAACTCAACTCTCCAAGTTTTTGTTCTCTCTGCTTTGGCCAACTCTTTGGGTCAAGTCACTTTATGGATTGCTCAACCAACACCTTTATCCAATGGAACAATTGGATAAGAACAATTAGAACAATTAATGGTCAAAACATTCTGAATATGGCAATAAAGATGACAACAGTGATGTAAATAGTTAAATATGAGTATTTGAGCATGAGGAAAAGAACTATGATCACTCATGTTAAAATTTTTATTCTGAAACTCTGCTACTGAAAAGTTAAGGGAAGACCAAATATTGTGGCTAATGAGAAAATAACTTTATAACATTAGTCTGTAAATTCAATCTAGGTCTAAAAATACAATAATTAAGTCAATACTCTGTTTATCTCTTTTTTTTTTTTTTTTTTTTTTTTTTTTTTTTTTTTTTTTTTGTTACTTATTATACCAAAAATTTAAGCCCAGTTAATACAGATCTTTCAATATAAACTGCAAATATTTTAATAAAGAGGTACAAATATATCATATGTAATGCAGACAAATTTATTTCAATGTTCAAATAAGATTGTAATGCTATCATTATTGCTGTTCACCATTTGCATAACTTCTGTTCAAAATCTGTTTTAAAACGTATTTTCTTTGTTTCAGAATAAAGTTCCACAGTTAAGCTATGCCACACAAAAATATCAAATGCGTAAGAAAGCAGAGTATCCTTTCCCGTAACTTTAATAAATGTGAATCTTTGTCAATCACTTTAATAATGAATTTTATATGGCTATAAAAATTTATCTGAATGCTTGAAAGTCATGTAAATTAGATTTCTACTTTTGTTCATCTCCACAAAATTAAACCTAAATTGAACACTTCAACTTTTTTATCCAGTTCATATTAGGTAAAGATAAGAATTTATAATTACATTGTTTTGAAACAGAAAATTTACACAATATTTAGAGCACATGTTAACACAAATGCAATAAGCTTGCCATGAAAAGAAGCTCATGCTAGGGAGAACAAAAATGATACCCACATATTTTTCTGTAGTGGCATAAAACAAGTGGACACTGCTATTGCATTCACTTGCAACACATAAATGAACTCAGAAAATTTGTACTATTTTATTGGTCACTGGCAGTAGCCACAGTACTACTCTGCTTACATCTCACTAAACTTTGTTGAGCAGTTTATTGAAAACCCAAATCTCTTTGCTCAATTGACTTTGGCCATTATTTTTTTTTTTAGTTTTGTATACGGAGGGGAATAAGGAACCTGGTAGCTGGTCATTGCTTCAGATGTTCTAAGTGTTAGATTCCAACACTGGTGTGTGGGGGATCCTAACTTTAATCTATGTTGAAGTCAAAGAAGACAAGAAAATTGGCAATATTTACAAAGTTGGAAGAAGAGCTGATCAAGTGGGTGAAGCAACACAGAATTGCTGGCATGGGGATTAGCACAACTAACAAGTCTCAGGGCACTGAAAATCCCAAACAGGGTGGGAACAATGCCTGCCAATTTCATGATCAGTATTGGGTAGTGCCACTGCTTTATAGAGATAAACATAATTTATAATTTCATCACTAAATTTCTTGCAGATTTTCTAGACAATTTACTGAAGATAGTGACAATGGCAACATCTACAACACTGACAAGATATGTAAAACTGTCATGATGTTTATTTTGACACACAACCATGAAGCTGACCAAAATAGGCTTAATTTTCTTAGGTGTACAAAATTTTATTATGGCCATAAAAGCAGATATAATTAAATTCCTTATTGTTCAATAAGTTGTCTTTTAATTGTCATAATAAAGTGCTTAATATCTTACTTTTTTTTTTCATGTTACACATTCAGTTTGGACCATAGAGCTTTTGATCATATAGTTCCTGGATTGCATTTTTTTGGTTTTTAATCAATCAAGTGCTGCTGGTTTTTTCCTTAACTATATTCTTTTCAGGAAAGCTCCAATGCTTGACAAAAATATTCATGCTGGCAAAGTTGCATCTATCAAGCAAATAGCAGTTTGTTCTTCAATAAAATCTCCAAAGTAAGGATGAAATTCATTTTTTACTTTTTAGACATCATCTTAGAAATTTCAGCTGTTTTGGGAGATTTTTTTTTTTTTTTTTTTTTGTAATTACACTTTGTTTGTAAATACTTGCATCTACCTCTCTCATGCAAACAGTACTGAAAAGTTCTTAACTAAGAACCCTTTCTTTAAAAAAAAAAAAGGGTACAATTTTAGTGAGTAGATAACTTTCAGCCCCAAACCCCCCCACCCACCTTGTACTCAAAAATGGACATTTTCATTTTACTTTTTATCTTAACATAAATCAAGTGGTTCTTATTTCTAAGATAATCTGTTTAATTCAAAGATATGGGGTAGGAAAAATTTTTTTTTTTTTTTTTTTTTTTTTTTTTTTAAATTCAAAGACAATTTGAAGTTCTTGTTTTAAAAGAACTTCTAGGGTGCAAGGCTAGGTCAGTATAGCAAGTTCTGTCATCATCCTGATGGAAGATGATGCCCTTCTTATTGGCTAATTCCAGACACTTTTCATTAATTGCTGCCTTTAATCAGTCCAACTTGAAACAGTAATTGGATGAATACAGTGTCCAACTTTGCAGAAGGAGCTTGTAATGCACAATGCCCTTCCAATCCAACCAGATGTGCAACATCACCTTCAGATGTAAACCCACTCTTGAAGTGCTTAACAGTGACTCATTTAATTTTCCCCAGGACCATTTTCTCTTCATTGTCATAAAAAATCCACTTTCATCACCTGTGATCAGTCTCTTAAAAATAGGTTGTTTTTGTTGCATTTAAGAGAATTGCAGATGGAAATGTGGTTCATGAAATTCTTTTTCTGTTAAATCATGAGGCAACCAAATATTGTAGGGATTCACATCTCATTGTTTTCAAATGCCTTACAGCACTCATGAGATATATACTATCTGCAATGTCTAGTGCCTCATTTGAAGTAGATTATTTTTAATCAGCATACATTTTCTCTCTATCTCTCTCTTTGCAGACCTAATAAGGATACTGCGAAAGTAAAACAAGAAAATCGGTATGTTCTTCGTTTTTGTGTTTTTTGTTTTTTTTTTTTTTCTCTTTCCATCAGCAGCATAATTTTAAAGACAGTCATTGTTTGTGAAAATAACTATCCAATAAATATCCAATTAGCTTGACTTAAAAATTGGAGTATTTCCAATTGATTTACCAATGTTTTTAAGATTTCAACAATTTAAATATTTCCTGAACATTATTGTTAATTGTAAATTTTTATATTCCTTCATTCTCTGTCTATTTATTTGCTACTCTTTTCTTTCTTTTCCTCAAGCCTTTCTCGTAAAACTCAACAAGTAAAGTAAGTTGAATCTCTCTAGACAATCAGCACTTCATTTTTACTCAAGTAGCACCCAGTAGATGACAAATTAAATAATTTGTTCATATTTGTTTTATATGTATAAACATACATGAAATCATTCCACTTATAATGGTGTGGAATTCTTTACTACTTTTATTAAAAGAATTTTTATAATAAGATTCTTTTAATAATTGGGAAGGGATACAGTTGGTTACCAAACTCCTACTAGTTGCACAGTAATTTTAATAGATTTATTTACCATCAATGTTTGTTTCAAAGCTACCTGTCTTCTTTCCCCACTTAGCCCTTCAATTGACTTTTTCTGAGCCAACCACTACACTTATCTTTTTACAATATTCCAAGTAAATGAAATCTGAAATTTATTAGATGTGATTTTGAAACAACATCACTC
Organism: Acanthosepion pharaonis; assembly: GCA_903632075.3. Taxonomy (NCBI): domain Eukaryota; kingdom Metazoa; phylum Mollusca; class Cephalopoda; order Sepiida; family Sepiidae; genus Acanthosepion; species Acanthosepion pharaonis. The sequence continues at coordinate 169,211 of CAHIKZ030000764.1, forward strand.
ACTAACCTTCATACTTTTCACATCAACACTTTAAAATATTGACTTGGTGATGCCTACTTTTAAAACCATTTTCTTCTGTAAAACATATTCCTTTTTAATTGTTTTTTGAATCAGTGTTTTTTTTTTTTTTAGATCTGTGCGTAAAATTGCTCCACCAAATGTACCAAAGAAGCCCAACAAAATAGGTGAGTATGTTTAAATTTATATATGTATACATACATACACAGACTTATCACCTTTGCATGGCAGTTTGAGATATATATTTTGAAATTTAGTCTGGGTCTAAATCTTGCTCATGTTTATTGTCAGCACCAAATAAAGAATTATTTCAAGAAAATTGCTACAGATAAAGATGTAGTAGCATTTGTATGAAAGGAAATAACTGAAAATATTAAGTTAGCTATAGTGTATGTCTTATAAGAGTTCAAATAAGAATAAGTCTCCTGCATAGTTTAGGACCTACAAAAAAAAAAAAATTAAAATCCATATTTTAGATAATTTTTATAAGAGACAATTTTTTTTTTTTTTTTTTTAAATTTCCCCCCTCCCCCTTTCTTCAGTCTCTTAAACTTTTTTTTTTTTCTTTTCAGTTTCTGTTGCAGGCAAAATGACTGCCACTCGTATTGTTGCAACAAAAGCAAATGCTGGTCCCCTGAGGAATAATACTTACAAACCATGGCGTTGAAGAGGTCTTTCATCCTCAATGGGGAACAAGGATTGTTAGCGGGTAGGGGGTGACTGTAATTATTAACTTGTGTATTCCTTGCCTTACAATGAACAATTATTATAATTGGCTGTGATTTCAAACTCTTTCATCTGTAATTTTATTTGCTCTCTAATTTATTTAACACTTTCTTCTCATATTACAGAATTTAAATGAACAAATTTTTCATTATTCATAAGATTTCAGTTTGATCAGTTAAAGTATTACATTTTCTCCTCAAAGTTCTGGTCACAAGCTTTTTATTCATTGGAAAACCGATTTAAGCTACATTACTTTTTCTTTAAACAATTCTATCACCAATATTTTAAAATTGTTATTAAATGTTGTTCCATCTTTTACCTTCATTGTTTTGATTTTTGCTTGCATCCGTGTTTTGGTTTGTTTGATTTTTTTTTTTTTTTTTTTTTTTTTTGCTATTAAAACACAAATGACTTTTTTGTTCTACAATTATACTTTACCTTCTAATTTTATTGCTTGTAAAATAACGTATACTTAAAAGATGCTTTTTTTTTTTTTTTTTTTTTTTTTTTTTTTTTGAAAGGTTAGATTTCAAATGTCCTATAATTGCCTTGGAAATAGTTTTGAATTATCTTATTTATAAAGTTAAACTGTGATTTTAAGTAGTTAATAACAGAATAAAAAGTTCTTGTAGAATATAGTTTTTATTATAGTGAAAATTTTCAATCAGAATTCATATTGCGATAAACTAATATTTTCTGCTGATATTTTTGTACATTGTTTCTTTTAATTTTTCTTCTGATTTCCATAGTCATGGCTTTACTAATTAAGAAAATTCCTTGAAAGATCTCCAAAAATAAAAAGCACAATGTTAACAAAGGTTCTTAGAAAATGTTCTAAGTTCCCAGCATCTTTTGATATTAAATAAAAATCCTTCCAACCATGAAGCATCAAGAGTTTAACAATGCTTAAGGATAAAATGAGTTAAATGATGGGTTCTACTTAATGTTTTATTTCAGACTTAGAGTTCATCTTTATAAATTCTACTTGTAAATCTTTATTCAGTACCTCTTCATGAATTTATCTAGATATTACATAGGATTTTTTTTTTTTTTAAATAATCAGTTTGTGCTATTTTTTTTTTCTTTACACTTCATGTTTCATTTTTCTTCTTTTTCTAATAAGCACAGCAAAAGGAGGGAGGGACTCTCAATTTTACTTCAATAAAATGTAGGAATTAAATAGTGATTTTATTATTTAAAAACAAATTTTTTTTTTTTTTTTTTTTTTTTTTTTTTTTTTTTTAATCGCACAAAAGAATTTGAATAATTTTGTAAATTTCTCCCATTTTGATATTACCATTGTTGACTTCTTCCTTTACTGTGTTGATCAGAACAGTTTTGCTTTGATTCTGAAGTATTCTTTTACTTTATTTTTTTATTTTCAGTGTTAAATGTAGATATTTTTTAAACCATATTAAGGATTGAATTCTCAAGCAGTGATCAGAAAGGCTTGCTAACATAACCCTAAAGCAAGCATTTTTCATTCTTCAATATCTTTTAGGGCAAGAGATGGTCAAATGTTAGTTTATTATTTATTCCTTGTCAATAAAACTAATTTTATTTCTTTGGCAAGTATCTTGTGTGTTTATCTTCCATAAGTTTCTTCCAGTTGTGATTAGATTTAATTAAAAAAAATTTAAAAAAAAAAAAAAAAAAAATCATTGCTTCTCTCTTTACAAATTATCAAGCTATTGATGAAATAATGTAAGATGCAAATAGGAAAACTTATTTTATTAAGTGCTCATCTTTTAATTATTAGGACTCTCATTCTTCTTTCTTTACATATAACTCCTTTTGGTTTAAAGGGATTTTCAAATTTTAATGATTGACAAATCCCCAATAGGGATTTAACAACCAGAATAAGATTGGAAACTGATATAAAAAGTTTGGCAAATGCTTATGCACATTTGAATATATCTACAATGTTGCAAATGTTTCACCATCTTATTTACTCACAAAATTATAAAGACTTAGAATAGATAAGATTTTCTGACTTAGCCTTATCAGAGTATTAGTTTCATATATACTACATTGGAAAGCTTTGTGTACTTGTAAGAATTTAATAAAATATTTTCATACACTAGTGCTTACCCCACCAAGAAAAAAATATTTGATTTGTCAAGATTCATAGATATTATTGCTGTTAAATCTTTGTGAAAATTAACTCATAATTATTAAATAACTTTCTTATTGATTAATCAGCTCATGGATAAAACTGGGGAGTTTCTTATACTGTTTCAATTAATTGAAACATTAGTATAAGAAACTCCCCCACCCCAACTGATTTTAATATATTCACACATGCTTAGGTTCAGAACACAATTTTAAAGCATGACTTTCACTTAAGTTATAGAGATGCCTGCTTGTAGTAATATTTAAACCTTAGTTCAGATATATATCAAGTTGAATTTTGTCTGATATCAAACTTAGTTTCAATAACTTAGTCTGAAAAGCTTTTTCATGAATCTGAGATGCTAAAAGGTTCTCATCTTGGCCAAGAAAGAAAAAATTCACTTCAGTTAGATTTTTGAAAATGAGTGAGACAGGAAATTGTCCTGATTTTTATGTCTTAGCATTTCTAAAATCTATAGAGGGAATTAACAGAAACCTCTTCCTTGATTTAAGTTGTTGTTACTTTTTTTTTTTGCTGGTGCATAAAGCTAGCAAAATGTTGCCCTTCACAACTGCAAAGCTTTTTTTTTTTTTTTTTTTTTTTTTTAGTTTAGTCCCTTAACTCAATAGGCAAATACAGATAGGTAGTCTTATCAGTGGCTAGGTTTATACTAACAGCAGGGACTCTTCAAAAAAGGAAATGTCAATATCTTACAAAACTTTTCTGCTTATATGGAAAAGTGCCTAATTTACTATTTTAAGTTAAGTTTATAGTCCAAACTTTTGTGCTGGGCCTGCATTCAGTCCTTGGCTTTATCACTAATCTGCCTTAAAGCATAAGTAGTTTATTTACTAGTAATGACAGAAGGCATTGCACTGAAAACCATTGGATGTTTTGATAGATTTGTTTATACCATAAAACTCATGCGTAAAGCAGTCAGCTTTAACTGTTTTGATCATTTCAGGTACCTCCACCTTTTCACAATGAAAAGGTCCCTTTTTTTTTTTTTTTTTTTTTTTTTTGACAAAACTCATTAGCCTTTCCTCTTAAACACTTTTTTTTTTTTTTTTTTTTTTTTTTTTGTGCACAGTTAAATTTTCATCCAAAAGTTTTAGTTAAAAGCAGGTCTTTTAAAGGACAAATGTGAATGTAAGTCAATTTCACCCCCTCAAAACTATTGCTCATTTCTCTGAAAACCTGTTCTGAATTATAAAATAAAAAAAATGCAATGATTCTCTAATTAGAAAAGCTTTTAATTGCTTTTATAAATAAGACTTAAGGACAATATTAAGTGAAAATTCAATTTACGAATCAAAAACTTAAAATCTTTGTGCAAAATAATTTGTATTAAATAACTTAAAATGTTAATATAAAATATTACATAATGTACCCCCCTTTTTTTTTTCTTTTAAGTATGGTCAACCATACACATCATCAAGAAATAAAAGCAATGGCTATAGTAAATTTAATGTCAACATTACTGAAATTAGGTTAGAGATTATTTTCTAACATTTTTAAGATTACTGAGCATATATATATATGGTGGGGGAGTGCTTGCATCATTTTAAATTGTTTTAAGGCTAAATTCTCTGTAGAACCATCATTATGTAAAATATGGAGATGTTGGTTAAAAAAAAAAAAAAACAGCTATTGTTTTAAAAAAAACTTTTTTTTTTAAGTAATTATACTTTAGTTTTGGAAAAAAAATTTTACGGAGAATTACATTGTGATGAACAACTAAAAAGGTGCTAATCAGCTATTTTAGAAAAAACAAATTGATTCCAGTCAGTATAATTTGTTTGAAATAGTATTTTGCTTACTGGAAATAGTACATTTAATCCTTTTAGCTTTCAAGAAAGCTTTTTCATTTATAAAAATTCATTTTAAACCAAGGTATCAAATTAGTAAAGGCACCTAATTTATTTAATATATGGTGTAATAAGCATGATAAATGTTCAATGACGGATTAAAGGGACAGAATAGAGAAGGGAGTCCCAGCTGTAATGCACAAGTCTATAAATAATGGCATCACCTCTTGTTCTTTTAAACTTTTTTTTTTTTTTTTCTGAAAATTAAAAATTTCGCAAATGAAAATTGTTAGATTTAAGTTGTACAAGACCCAATTGGAAATTACTTACTAATTTATATATTCAGTTATCTCCCTTTTAAGTAAGAACTAAATTGACCAAGAGATAAAACATACACTGGTAAATATGATAAAACCATTTATTTCATGTCAATTTTATCACACAGAAAATAAAATTAATATTCAAAGGGTGTCAGGTACACAGAAACAAGCTTTATAGATCTGATTTGAGAAACTGGCCAAATACAATCACTGCAGAGCTTTTTTTCTTTTTCCTCTTTGACTTCAGTGATATTTGCCATAAAGATTTGTTGCAGTTTAATCTCAGTTATTAATCTGTTCAGTTCATTTATTCAGGGCTTTGTTGCAGGTTATGCTCATCTTGAAATCTACTCTATCATTAAATAGTTGCATTTCTTTCAACTACACCAGACTATCATGTCAAAATCCATTTCAGATTTTTTTTTTCTGGCTTATATCACTACATATAATTACTCTTCATAGAAGGCCCTCAGGCCTTGTGCCTGACTAGGCTGAAGTAAATATCTACTTGTCAGTAAAGTCTAAAACATTTAACTCTGTACCTTAGGTTGATCTATTTGATTGAACTATTCTGAGTTTTACATTAAGCAAGCTCCAAAGAAACAGCTACTGTAATTTAACATGTTTGTCTCAACTATTCAACAGTGCCAAAGTTTTCTTAAAATAGTTTTAGATATACATGATCCTTCTTGACTGATCAAAGGGATCATGTAGATACAGTTCAGACTATACATTAAGAAAAAGGGTTTAATATTTTACTGCTTTATTATTTTTTTTTTAATCATGATAAAAAAAAGTTACAAAGTCTGAATAAATCTGGTACAGCCCCAGATACTTGAGTATAAATAGCCAAAATAAATATTCACAAAGTTAGTTTAAAAATATAAATTTTCATATTTACAATGATTAAAATATATTCAGTTGAAAAAAAATAAACACTCCGTATAAACCAATCTTACATTTTGTAACAGTGTAAAGAATGTCACTTATGCAATATTTTTTTGCTCCATTGAAAATGAAAAATGTTGTTTTAAAAACCAAATTATCAACCCAGACATGTTTGTATATTATATAAAAAAAAAAAAAAATTGAAAATAATCATGTTCTGTGTCACAAGATGACATTTCTAGCAGACTATATTTTAATGTAACAAGTTATAACTTATTTCTATGGTTGAATGAATGATTTAAAAAAAAAAAAAAAAAAACACCATCAGATTTTTACATAACCTTGTTTAAAATTTGCCATACTTATGAGGGAAGAATGCTTTTACTATAAGGGATGGTGTTTGTAAATATAGTGTTGACATTGGCTATATATATATAAACTCACACACCAAGTTTAGGTAGCGATACTTTGTTTTAATTTTTTTTTTCCTAAAACAGACAAGGAATATCTTAAGTCTCTTGATTTCTGATGGAAACTTAATACTGTATGTAACGTTCTGAGTACTTTCAATCATCTTCAAGGAAAGAAGGTAGAAATAGGCAGTGAAATGTTTTCAAATGTCCATTGCAAAATGCTGAAAGATGCTAACTTTCAGCATTTTGCAATGGACATTTGTTGTAGGTTCTATTTAATAAAAAAAAAAAACCCCTGTAGAATGTCTATGAAAAGCAATATGAATAGAAAGTAGTTACTATATCAGCATACTTTAGACTAGGCAATACAGTAGAGATATAGGGTGTGGTGGAAATCTACCCCCCTCCCCATAGTAAGACATTAGCTAGATAAAGGCCTCATTGCCACTACATAATGTAAAATGGGAAGAGAGAGAGAGAAAAAAAAATAGAAGTATAGAGTGTGGAAAGGGCCTGGAGATGCTGACTAGATATGAAGAGACAAGTAGGGAAAGAAAGTCATGAAAATGATATTTAAAATTCTCTATAGGCACTTAGAGGATGCAATAGAAAATTTTTGTGCATTCCTCATTTTATTTACTTTTTTTTTCGTATGAAATTTATCTATTTTTTTTTTTTTTTTTACATAAAAACATGGAGAGGCAACAAATCCTGAAAGGGATAAAAGGAGAGAATGAGAAGATACAAGTGTCAATTTATCATTATTCAGTGGAGATCTTGTACAAACCCAAAAATCTGACCTGTGTGTGTTTTTTTTTTTGGAAGGGCTTCCTGTTAAGACCAACTTTTCAACTTCCCATCATAAGGTAGGGAGTCTCAATAGGAAGCAGATCTTACTTTTTAATTTTCATTGGAGTCCATATATGCAATTTCAATTTGTTTCAAGTTACTTTGAAAATTCCAATTAGAGTATCTCAAAAGTATAATTTCTCATATTCTCACAGTGTACATCAAAAATATGAAATTGATTTTGTTTTAATAATGATAAAACTGGTAAAAGTTTTTTTTAGTCCACTTAATATTTACTATTAAATATACCGATTCTTTAAACAGCTGGATTGAGTTTGAGCATATGGAACACACATTAATTTGTACAATAAACTGATTTATCAACTGAAAAATCTAGCAAGGAAATGTTTTTTTATTTCCTCACTCTCTTAACTTTCAAATAACTCGTGGCAAATTGGTAAGTATCTAAAGCTGGATCGGTTAGGTTCAATGAGATCTCAAGACAAAATATGATTCATCTCTGATGTCCTATACATTCTAACAGATGAAATGGCGGGAAGGAAATGAACAAAAATACTAATCTGGATTTTTCAAGAAAACATTTTTATATTTTTTAAAAAAAAAATCAATCATGAAATGCTTTTCAAACTTAGATTATTTCATTCGTCTAAATTATGTAACAATATTGTCTATGATATATCATCTGATACTTCCCTTACTTGACTGATTGTAGTAATATTTGTTCTCTGATCACACCACGTGGTAAAGAACTATAGTTCAAGATGCAGTATAGTTTGATTGTTTACAAGTTGTTCTGACATCTACTGTAAGGCTCTCAAATAAGTGCTAAGAGTTGGTGCCATAGTCATCATGAGAATATCCAACACTAATATTCACTCAGCTTATCTTAAAATGCTAAAATTTCACTTGTTACAATAGTAATGGTCTGCAAGACTAGCTTGCCATCCACTGGTTTATTGCAAGGCATGTGCCAATATGTACCAAGCTTAGCTTAGTTTAATACAAGGCCAAAGTTGGAGTTCCCAGTGAGGATCAAATTCACTCAGAGTAATGGCCTGCAAGATCTATTTGCTAACCACTATCCCTATACCAAGGCATTAACAATAATACCTAAAATAGCTTACTATTCACTATAATTTTCCAATTGCTTTCTAAGAAAATTTATCGACCTCAAGACTTGTAGCTAAAATAGTAGTTACTTTGCAAAAATCATTTTCAATGATATAATTTTTGTGCAGGTATAGAATGGAAACAAATAGCCAATATCAAAGTGCTCAATTCTGTACAAAAGAGCACAACTAAAACAATCTTTGAGTTTCTAGTTTAATGTCATATAATAAAAATTGCAATATATAAGTACTTGTAATTCCTAGTTGGTAACTTTTTGTTTTCTTTTACTTTCTCCCACTATTCTCCTGACTGCAGGCGTGTAAAATGTGGTGTGGCGCAATTGTAGCTCACTTGTCATAGAAGGTAAACATTCTAAAAAAAAAAAAAAAAATCCGAGGTGACCAAAGCACCATTATAAATCTTAATTTCTCTTCCTTCTTCAGCAAGTTATGAACAAACAAAAATGTATATCTTCCCAAATTATTTTAAAATATTGCTATTTAAGACAGGTGATGATAAAAATAAATACCATTTTACAATGTCCTTCAGATGTTAAGATATAGTGAAATATTGCTTAAATTAAATTTTTCTTATCTCATGAGTTAGTGAGTGGAGAGAGTATTGCTCAGATTAAGTGATTAATCCAAATTGACTTTGGTTCAAACCCCATGGGAGCAGATGGTTGAAATTTCAAGTTTTTTTTTTTTTTTTTTTTTTTTTTATATGTAATCATTATCACATTGAGAATAATTTCTTTCCAGTGTCAGAACAGAGGTGGTTTTTAAAAACAAAAAACATCACAAAATATATAACAAACATGCAATATTCTTATTCTTCGTTGTTTTCTTCTTCTTCTTCTTCCTCCTCCTCCTCCTCATTTTCTTCCTTCTCTTCTTCATGATCATCATCTTCATCACTATCTTCATCCTGGGGCTGCTCACCCACAAGAACAGTAAACAAAACTTCACTGCTCAGACTCTTTTGTAAGGTATCAGGGAGGGGATTTCTGTAGAGATTCACTTCTTCCAAATTTGTCATGTCACGAAGCAGGTCAGTGTCCACACCTAAAATTAAGTCAAAATAATCCTTATGTGAGAAAAATTTGATTTTATTTTAACTTAAAAATTATATATATATCTCAACCTTAGAGTTTTTATTACATTTTGATTATTAATTTTTTTTAAGTCTTCTTCAAATGTTAGAAGTATGTTGTGGTTTTTTAATACTTAATGAGGCCTCTATTTTGACATTAAGGATTATAGTGTTCTTGACTAATTTTTTATTGATTCTTGTAAAAAAAATTAATTCAGATTGTCCCTTATACAAATATACTGGGATCAGAATGATCGTGCAAACTTTGGAGTCACAATCTCTGGTTAAAATAATATATCTTACTGAAATAATGATTGAACTCACTATTTAAACTCTTGAACTGTATTAGAATAGCTGGTTGAGATAAATTTACCTTACCAAACATTACTGTGCACTCAATATGGTAACACTTTGTTCATGAGTGTAAACACTATCTACATTTATCTTTGGCCTTAAAAGGTGAGAGAAAATAAACGTCTCAAGTAGATGTGATGTCAATTTCACAGATTATCTCTAGCTGTCCTGAAGACTTATATTTCATGCTTCTAGCCAGACTTTTATATGATGCATTTCTTACTCTTTGATATGTGCATACATTATAGTCAAGTTTTGTAACACTACAAGTAACCCTAACCACCATCACCACAAAAATGGATTTTAAGCAACTTGCCACTTAAGGTCAAAGATCTCAAGATGAAGAGAACATAACCTGAACAAATTTGTGCATCTGAAACTGAAAAACCAATACACAAAAATGTACAGAGCAAGTAAACAGTTAAAAAAGGTCCATTCACATGTAGAAAAGAAAGAAAAGTTTTTGATTAAGTTAAAGTCATATTGCAATAACATAAGATAATTAGTAATACATGTAACCAAAATGAAAAATCATTAACATTGATGTTTTGCCATTTAACATGATGAGACCAATCACAGTCTGTTCTAGCATTAAATCATTGGAATGTCCATGATATACACATAGCATCCAAAATGACAGGCTTCAGCTTATCCAAAGAGATATTCTGGTCTACATTTTTAACATGGGGATGTTTTTGAGGTTCTTGTTGATGTGCACATGTGAAAAGCTCATCAAATGACAGAAAAGAACCAGAATGTGTGAGTGTCTTCCAACTTTAGTTTTTTGATACTGAATGCAGGTCTTTGTTCAAAGCCAAATATCTGACTTAGTGTATTGCCAAACAATTCTGTCCATGATTAGCAGAATGGAGACATTATCATAAGGATAAAACAAGTTATGAAGTTTGAAGGTAAGTCATAGAAACTCAGAAATGAAAGGACATAAGTTTCAAGAACTAAGAGTTATTCAAGAGAAATGATTGTAGTTGCTGATTCTTTGTTTGCTCTTCAACAAATTCCATACTAGGATCCAAAAGAAGATCATTAATGCACCAAGACAGTGGCAGCAGAAAGGTTGTCCACTCCATTAATAAAATGGATATCTGAGGTAACCCAGATAAGATAATCCAAATATTATCTCTCCTGCAAGGAGTATTTGTCCAAAATTGACTAGAATGTATCCAGAAAACTGACTAGAATGATCTGTCACAATGTGGAATGTGTGCCCTGTCCACAAATTGGTAAAAATACTATACTGCACAATAAACTAATAGTATTTGAAGGTAATGTATCTGCCCTCTAGGTAACAATTCTTTAGAGAAGAAAAAAAATGGTTTCCACTGGTTGTCAGTCTTTTGCTTCAAAACAGCATTCATGCCAATGGAAAAAGCATCAACTGGCAAAAACAATTCTTTTCCTGACTCAGTATGGGGGGGGGGCAATTTTACTGTATGAAACAAAACTGATTTAATTTTATGAAAAGCTGCTAGGGAAGTCCCTTTCCCACCACTGTAACATAGCTTCCCTGTGCCTTTTCTATAAATATTTTCATGGTAATTGTTCTGGTGAACTTTTCTCTATGGTACATAGACTTTATGAACTTAAGCACAGTACTAGATTGGCAGGATTCTATGCTAATAATTTCTCTCGCACTTCTCGCTTGTTGAACTCTCTTCTAGGACTTTAAGTTTAAATGCATTATCTTCTATCTTCTTAAATCCTGTTTTTTCTTTATTGTTCCTGTTCCTTAATAGTACAGGTTGGTGCTGATAACCCGTGGTAGTTGGGGTCCAAAACTTCTATCTGTGGTTTAGATCAAAAGTGAGCTGCGACGTCAGGATTGCCAGCTTAGACCACCAAAACAAAGCTTGTTAAGTCCATGGAGTTATCCGCGAAAATGGGTAACATGGCTAAGTATGCAAAATGCATATTCAATACTAAGAGTTGAATATTGGCAATTTTAAAAAACATTTATTAAAACTATCCTTTAATTTCACATAAAAATCTGCATCAATGTGAATAAGTTTGAAAGATGACGACCTAAAATAATTCCAATTATAAAACGCCATGTCAATAGATCAATCATCAATGACAGCAAAAAATGGCAGAAATCGATTTTAGCTCTGTCGTTCTCAGCTCACTTCCAATGACTGATTACTGAAGTAACTACCTTGATCTCAAGTCTAACCTACGCATGTTATGATTTTGATCTTAGGTTGACAAGATCAATCAGGCACCAGGGCTGTAATGCAAGGTGAGTCTAAACTGGAGGTGACGTTGCACAAGCAAAAAGAAATGAATGAAAACCAAAAAGATTTGGGTATGTTTAAAGAAAGCAAATCAACTTTTGTCAGTTTGTTCTATACAGGAGTGTGTTTTTTTCCCCAACTGGTTTCTTCTAGGCAAATTCTGGTCTGCTAAGTCAACTGGTTTAGTTTTTAAGTGCTGGCTTAGCCTCGTTTGTCAGTATAACTTACTGTTTGTAGGAAGGCAAAGTTGGAGGCAGGAATCTTGGAATCTGTCAGCTCTCTCCAACTTCAAAACATGGACTCCTGCGTGCAAACTGCCTGAGGGCACTCGCTTATATGAAGCTCAACCAAAAACCGGTGTGGGGTTAGACGCAGCCTGGGGTTTTCGGTGAATCCCCGATTTCCAACAAGGGTCTCATCCCATTTTTGGAAAATTAATTACTTCCTATTTTTGGGGGATCGCTTCATCCGGGAGGAGCGGTTGCAGGATAGCTATCCTCCTAAACTTCCTCCTCCTCACATTAGTACCTCACACCAATTCCTTTCAGTGAGCATTAGTAACTTCTCCATCTTTCTTACTATTTTACCTCTGCCTATCACCACTGCTACCACATGACCAATGGCATCTCGGTCGTGGTGTTTGTTTTGTTAATTAACTCTTTGACACCATTGCTTATTCAGGATTTCTTATCCATGCAGTTTTAGAATTATCAACTGGAACTTTGTTTACGCAATTCCTCTTTTTCCCTACCAAAATTCTTACAATTAGCACATGGCTCTATTGCCTGGCCAGTTCCTAATATCTATACATTCTCAAATGATATCTTTTTCACTTCTGGTTAATTTGTGTTTTCTTAACCAGCACTTTTAACGGACATCATTAATCAATTGTCAGAGGCCACCACATTGCCTTTTTGCGAAATTATCGTTGACACATTTCTTCAGTTTCTTGAGAAAAGTAGACTTTTTTGGAAAATAAAATCTTTTTATGTCGAACGGTATATCCCTTGGGATAATTTTTAACCCTTCTTTTCCGTTTTCCACATTTTCCTGTTCAATTTTTATGGTTAATTAATTAATTACCATAGCTAAATAGCATCACAGTAATATGAAACAATATTTTTAATAAATTTACATGTACATAATGGAAAATAAAAATAAAGTTTGTAATAACACTTTCTTTAAGAAAGTCAGTAATGGAGCATTGCTTCTTCTTTTCTCTCTTCTTGGCATTTTTGAGCATAGTATGTAGTCGTAAAACCTTTACTGAATCACTGACACTCTCATAAAATTCCAGGCTAAACAATAGTAAATGCCTGGAAAAATACGGATATAATGAAGGTATTAAAACTCAATGAATTTATTAAGATAAAAGATTATACAGAACAAAAATCAGACTTTAAAAAGTGTCACAATCAAGTTTGAATTTATTTCAAATTAGGATCCACTGATGATTATGATTCTAATATGAACATGACAAAAAATTCTGGGGTCCATCATGCAATTTGCAGCTTAAGCAACATCGGAGTTTATTGGGGCGCGGTTTAATGGCACTGACCTGTATTTTTTCTCCTATTCTCTCACACTCAGTAACCCATTGTTTTAGTGGCTTTATTGCCTTGTCTGGAGTGAAATGATTAAAAATATAAATTTTTAATTAATAAGAATTAACATCATTTTCTCATAGTGAGAAATAGAAAATTAGAAATAGCTGTTACTTTTGAAGAAGGAGAAATACCAGCTGAATTAATATATCGTAAAAAAAAAAAAAATTTACCAAATACACATTTATTTGGGGGTGATAACTTCAATTTTTTTAAAATCCTCTAAAATGAGCTGCATCTGTTACACATGTTCTTCCAATAGGGAACATGTTATAAGAACAGCATCTATATAAGCATAAGCAAAATGTAAATCATGCAACACATGGTTAATGAAGATCTAGATCCAACCATCCAGGAAACTTAAATTTCTAACCAAACTGTTGTTACACTTTTTTTAGCTTTAGATATATGCATAAATGAGTCAAAGTTAAGTTTTGTATTGTAACCAAATAAAAGGAACCAAGAATTTCAACTGAACCTTTCATAATACTGAATTGTTTAACTAAAGTATTTCTGATTAATCTGTTTTCTATACCAACCTATGATTAAATGTTCTGTTATAATTACACATTAAAACTACATAGGAACAGCAATAAGTCCACAGTTTAATGATAAAATGCATTTCTTTTACACAACAAATATTTATTTTTCAACATAATGCAATGTGTTAGTTCCAATCTAGACTATGAATGACTGCAAAACACTTTCTTCTCCCCATTTTATAGGCAAAAGCAAACAAATGCATGCTGGGATTTCTTCCTAGCCAATAAAACAGGCCAGTCCTCAGTTTCATATGACTCAGTCCCGGTCTGTCTTGCCTTGATGTCAGAACACTACGTTCGCTTATCCAAACTTGCTCTTGTGTGTCAACCCCAATTCTTTGTGAACTTTTTGCTATATTACTGTTGCTTTACTTTTTTACTGTTAATCTGCCTTGCATATATCATTTGCTTACTTTATATTAATTTTTGCCCTGTCCTTTTCTTTGTTGTTTATTGCAAACTTTATCAATTCTGCTTGCTGGACACTCCTGCCATTCATTTACATTTAACAATGGTCACTCACTCTTCTCCAATTACATATATTGAAATATTTTACAGTAAAACCTAATACTAGGTGTGTGTGTGTGTGGGGGGGTCTTAATTAGATGGAGGTGATCAGGATTTTTATCACTATGCAATATTAAGGGTGCCTTAATAAAAGAGTAGAGTAATGGATAGTGGCTTGAACTGAGGAATCAGTAGAGCCGAGTTCAAATTCCAGTCGAATCCATTACATTCACTTACATGCTAATACCCTTGGTAAAGGTATGAATCCTCTTCTTCTCTCCCTGGCTATGGATAAATAGCAGGACAGACTGGGTTCTATAGCCTTGGATGGTAAACTGGTCTACTGCAGTAAGAAATGGCAACCTATTGTGGGAAAAAATCTACATTGTCAGTTATGTATCGAAAGATACATGATTGCCTAAGTGGGTATCACACATGGCACAAAACTGACTAATAAAAGAAAGAAGCCAGAAAATCATTTAATGGTTGAAAAAGTACAAAATTAATAAATAAATAGAGTGGTCTTAAGCTTGGTGAGGTGAGAAAATTTCCTAAAAAAAATAAAAAAATGTGCCTTCACATTTAAGGCACTGAAGTGTACTATTATATTTGTAAAAAAAAAAAAAAAAAAGAGAATATTAAAAGAAAACTCAGTCACAATTGATTAATTAGAAAAAAGATTAGTTGATTCTAAAAATAGACCTTTAAAGAAAAATTTAAAAAGACAATAATAGTTTAAGCCCAGTGGGGTTAGGAAGATTGTGTTGCACCAATCTTTCAAGTTGGGAGGGTCTGTTTGTCAGCATTCAAACTTTTTTCTTTATCTCTGCTCAAACACCAACCATTGGTACCAATAGAAAATATGTAACTATCTCACCAACCAATAAAAGCTGCAAACACTTTATAATTGTCATTAATTAAAATTCTCTTTTCTCATAAAAATTAAAATTTATTAAAGGTTTTAAAAATGGAATATTTTAATGCATTTATGTTACAGGTCAAAATAACCTTCAATATAGAACAATATTAAAATTTATAATACAATTATTTTTACAGTAATAATAAAAAACATCTTTCAAATACAAGATATAAAAGAAGAAAATAAAAAAAAACTTTAAAGATTCTTTTCTTACTTGTTATGGAGTTGTTTTCAGCATTCAGGAATTTGAGTTTTGAAAATTTGTAAGTGACATTTGGTAGTCGAGTAAAATTATTATAGGAGATGTCCAGCATCTCTAGACTTGTAAGCTCCTTTAGCTCATCAGGCAAATTACTGAATTTGTTTCTTTGTAAACATAATTCTGAAAAAAAAAAAAAAAAAAAAAAAAAAAACTGAGAAAGGGGGGTAAAAGCAGCAGATAAAATTAAGACATTAAAACCAAAAACAAAATGGTTGATGAGTTATTTACATTCAGGCTATTGTCCTTGTCTTAGTTGCTATTATCACTGTGTTTTGGCTTATGTTCTTTGGCTTTTTTTAAGTGTCTGTCATTTCATGTAACCTTCAAAGAATTTGAAACTGAACCCATTATTCAATTTATGAGAGTGGATTGTTCTCATTTTGCTACTCATATCTAGGGATATCTCATCTTGTTCTTTTTAGTACTGTAGCAATATCAGCCAGCCGAGGTCTTGTTAATTTGAAAATAGCTGGACCTGTCACAAAAATGGATGCAGATCATTTATTTTCCACTGATGGTTATCAGTATCCTTCACAACACTGAATGAAGATAAATTGCTTTTTTGACAAAGATGACAGGACAAAAAACTATGCTAGCTATAAAATTGACCAGTACCCAAAAAGACAGAGAGAGAGGAGGCAGGCCTTGGGGAACGACAGACAAGGAAGACACCTGCTAAACTGTTCACATCACCCCTCACCTACACCTCATCTCAACTTCAAATTACAATAGGTTACAAACCCAAGAATAAAATCTGGTTTACTGCTAGCAATTATTTTATTTTTCATTTGTGGGTAATGATCTGGTCGAAGGTAATTTTAAAGCCACAAGCATTTGACTGGAAGAAGCCGCACCATGTCAACAAACCTGGTGTCTGGTCCAAGCTGCAATGCAACAGTACTACTTGGTAATTGCTAGCTCTCTTTTCCACTCAGTCTAAGTTTATACTACCTGGATTGAACTCATAATTACTATGTCACCAAATTCATGAACCAAAACTTTCATCCATTAGATTATATGGGTTATATAATAGAATGGCCTAGTGGATTAAAGGATTTATTTGTGAATTGGGTGACATAGTAATTGCGAGTTCAATCCTTGGGTCAGACTTACACTATAAATAATAAGCAATAACTAAGCAGTACTAAATAAGAAAAAGATGAGATTCCTCTAGACATGGACAGCAAAACAACTCTCCACCATAGAGTAAACAAAAGGTTCAGTTTTAAATTTCTTGAAGGTTATCCAAATTGGCAGATACCTGAAGAAGGCCAGACAGCGCAACAACCAGAAACAGTGTGATAGCAACAACAAAAATGAGGAATATAGTTTGAATGTAAATAATGATAATTCCTCATCCAGAAATTCAAACAAATAAGAGTCAATTTTTATTTTTGATGAGTGCTTTTTTTTCATCTCAATTTCAGTTACTTTTTATTGTATACTCTCAGACGGTCCTACAGTAAACAATATCAATCAGAAAAAAAAATAAACCTCTGTTTTTTTATTGGAAATTAATTGTTGAGATAAAAAGCAACTGAAATTAAATAAATACTAGTCAAGCATTATTAACTGTCAATGCTTCATCTAATAATGGTACAGCAATTGATGCACTCAGACAGGCTTTCTGAGGAGAGAAGGGGATGAGTTCAAATCTCATCAGGAACTTGATCTGCATTTCTGATCTACACTACTTACTAACAGTCTGTGAAGTTGTAATAAAAAGTAACTAAAAAAATACTCAACAAGCATTTCTAAAATAGAATAAAACAAGAGGTACACCTAAAAAAAAAAAAAAAAATTTAATACTGTGTCCTTGTTCAGCAATGAAAGCCACACCATAATTAAATGTACATTTGTATGACATGCATCTTGCCAACATGTTAATGTATTCTGATTCTTTCAATTTTCTCATCTAACATTTGAACTTCATCATAGCAAATCATAATTTGAAAAGAGAAAGGTATACAGTAACCTTTTGGGAAAAAAATTCAAATAAGAGAACACCACTAGAAAATGAATAAAATTGAAAGAATTATCTCAATGCATGTCAGACCAATATAGAATTCAATGTGGTTTGGCTCAACAGGAACATGGTATCAAACGTTTTACTTAAAGAAAGCAATTAAGGACATTTTTATATATGAATTATAGAAAAACCTATATTACAGGCATTGTGTGAATGTCATGAATTTTCTGTTTGCTACAGT
Organism: Acanthosepion pharaonis; assembly: GCA_903632075.3. Lineage (NCBI taxonomy): Eukaryota > Metazoa > Mollusca > Cephalopoda > Sepiida > Sepiidae > Acanthosepion > Acanthosepion pharaonis. The sequence goes on from CAHIKZ030000764.1 coordinate 187,156, forward strand.
TGTACTATTGAGGAAAGAGACCCACTTTTTTTTTTCCATATAATATCGTTGCAGAAAGCTGTAGAATGGATTGGATGGAATATAAGAACAACAAAAAGAATGAGTTTAATTTTCTTAATAAATCATGGAAGACTTGGTTTTTTTTTTCATTCTTTTTATAACTTATGTACCATAGAAATACAATACAAATGATTTACTATAGAAAGATATCAGAGTGAACATTATGTCAAAACTAATGAAAACTTTACTTTTACAACTACTCTATTTTAAAATATATTTGGGATTTAGGTCAACCATGTGTAATAACTAACAAAGCCAAGGTATGTTTTTTCTAAAACTGCTATTAAATGTGAGGTTAAATATACTACCTCTTATATATTCTTGATATAAAAAAAAGATAAGAAAATTGTACTATAAACTGTTTACTAAAGAAATATTATTTACTATAGAAATTCACTGAAAATAATCAACTAATAATTATTTACTATTAAGTAGGATGAGTGTGTATAGCATAGTGGTTATTGGAGCGAAAAGTGAAATTGACATACTGAGTTCCAATTCCAGTCAAGGTCATTACGTTCACTTTTGTGCAAATAACCTTGGATATGTATGAATACACCTCTTCTCTCCTTCAGCTTAGGGTTAATAGCAGGGTAGACTGATCATTCTAGCTTTGGTTGGTAACTAATCTAGAAGAAGGAAAACTGAATTCATAACCTATTGGACATGAGACTATCAGCGCCACCTAGTAAAACCTACTTGATACAGAAATCACAACAGCAACATCTAGTGTGGTGCAGCTTTGACCCTATACTCTACTGGGGATGACAGGGTTAACATACACACATACATAAATCATAATTAGCTACAGAAATTGAGTTGGTAACAATTAGTCAAAGAAATAAAAAAAAAAAAAATTACTAATATATATATTAGAACCATGAATAAGTTCTCACTGTTTTCCAACAGATGGTGTTCCCAGAATTGCGTACGTGTAGTTTCAGATGGTAACGCATCTATAAGGAAGTACTATAAGCAAGCTTATATCTAAATCCAGTGTATATCATTTTGCCAAAGTGTAAACAACTTTGTTTTTCATGGTATTAAACAGGTCGGATTTCATGTCAAAGAAAGTGTATTTGTGGGGAATTTTACTGCACTACTTTATTCAAAAGAAACCTGCATCTGAAGCACACAGAATTCTTGTTGAGACTTACGACGAACATGCTGTTGGAAACAATATACAGAGATTGATATAGACATTCAAAAATAATGATTTTGATGTTGAAGATAAAGAACACTGACACACCAAAAAAGTTTGAAAATGAGGAATTGGAGGCATTACTTCATGAAGACTCATGTCAAACGCAAACTGAACTTGCAGAATCATTAGGAGTTGATCACACAACAGTTTTGGGACATTTGAACAGCTGCTTCAACAGCAGAAAAGGAACGTTTTTTTTTTTTTGCATCATATCATGACTGGCAATGAAAAGTGGATACACTATAATAGCCCTAAGTGTAGAAGATGATGGGGTAAGCCCAGCCATGCATCAACATCAGTGGCAAAGCTGAATATCCATAGTTTAAAGCTTCTGCTCGGCATTTGGTGGGATCAACTGGGTATAGTTTATTACGAGCTGCTTCCTGTATGAATGCTTCCCTGAATACTACATTCTTAGCCTCTTCAACTCAAGGGTTAATCGTTAGCAATTCTTATCTTTATAATCTTCACTTCCTACCACTTCATCTTTCATACATATCTCACATCTCATTCATTATTTCTATTTTGATTGTAAGCCTCCACCTTGAGTGGCTCTCGAACCTTATGTTGAATACTAAATAAAAATTTAAATAAACACCACTTTAAACTTTGGGAATTAGTAAATTTTGAGTAATTTGTAAAACGTGTTGCAGTTAGTGAGGTTGGTAATGTCCACTTCAAATAAAACAAGAAAAATCATAGCACTGTCACCCTCACTATCATCATTTATTCCTGAAATGGTTCCTTTTATCAATACACCTGTCTCTTTTTTTCACCTTCATTAACGCTCGTTTCTTATTTTATCAAGTACAAAAGCAACTAAACTGAAAACAGATTACCATTTTGGCATTTAGTAAACTTAACTTCATCTGACAAAGGTCAAATCAGCAAAGCAGCAAATGAGAAAAACTTATGGCAGACATCAATAATAGTTTGGTAGACTAGCTTACTAAACACTGCTCCATGGCAAAGCAAATAAAATATTATTTTTAATTCCCAAACAGTAATGACAGATGTAGTGATATATTCAGGTTAAAATACTATAGTAGATAATTTATTATTACTATTTCTCATAAGTGTTTTTCTCTCCACACTTTGTCTATCTACTTTTGCCTGTCTCTCTACATACTTATCTCTAGCTCTCTATTTTTCACTCTCTTTACACACTTGTCTCACTTTTTCAACTTTTGTACACATCTCCCTATTTTGCTTCCTTCTTTGAAAACACAAGATTAAATGTTATTAGTGATAAAAAAAAAAAACAACTTTTAGAATCATTTTTGTCAAGTGATTTAGCTTTCTGATTATCTTTTAAATTAGGAGTATTTACAGCAGAGTATTGATGACACAATAAATGTTTCGATTTTGTGTACAAAAAATAAATTCTGGTGATCTTGGTTTGGTTTGTTTCATGGTTATTTAATGGGTTATTTAATGCCAACAAAATTTTTATTGCTGTTAATATTTTTTCTTAAAAACTGTATTGCTGGTAAAAAAATTTTCCTCAAAAATTCATTGCTAGTAATAGTTTTTTTACAAAAATGTATTGCTGGTACTAAAACCTATTTTTATACTTTCACAGTGTTTTGACCCCAGTTTGGGGTTAATTATTTGCCCATAGCAGAGACCCTAACAGGTGCTACCACCCCGGGTCAGGGTGGACCTGGGAACACCAGCAATTAAGAGGTGGTTCCATGCTCCTCAAATCCTCCTGATCAGAGGACTTGCTGTCAGATGTAGTTTTATCATCATACCCAGAATGCTCTGGTGATCTTGAGTCAGCTAACAAAATTATTTTCCCTCCAAATCCACTCTTTAATTATTGTAACTATGTCAGCAGTAGTTTGACAGGTGCAGTTCCTTGTCCAAAGATAAGTTGGAACTCTATAAAACAGATTCGAAGATTGAATCTGTTTTGTAGAGTTCCAACTCAAGGGAAACATGAAAGTACAAATTTGGCTATCAGTTCATTGCCTTTCCTGAAGTTGAATACAGGATAGAAGTATGCTTTCTGACAAAATATTCAGAGAAAAAGAGAAACAAATAGACATTCTATGAGGAAATAAACATTTCAGAAGATATCCTACAAATACCCTGATGTTACTGAACTGGCAAAAAAAAAAAAAAAAAAAGCTTTGTTCACTTTAGAAAGGCAAAAATGTAACTCAAATGCAAAGAAAAAATATATTTAAATTAAAAAAAAAAAGATTTCTATAGTTTATAGAGAAGGTACTGTGAAAAACTGAACACGCCAAAAATGGTTTGTGAAGTCTCATTTTGATGAGTTTTCTCTTAAAGATGCTCCATGGCTGGTTAGACCAGCTGAGATTGATAGCAACTGAATCAAAACATTATTTGCACAAGATGACTAACATACTCAAAATATCCAAGTATTTAAAATCATTTTCATCGACTTGGTTACATTAGTTGTTTTGATGCATGGCTTCCAAAATGTTAAATGAAAACAACCAGCTGGAATATATTTAATTGTTCCATTTTTTAAACAGATTATGGCCAGTGATGAAAAGTGGATGGAATGCAAAAGAATGTGGCACAAGGGAAATTAACCATCATTAATTATACCAAAAGTGGTCTTCATATAAAAAAAAAATAAAATAAAATAAAATGATGCTACATTAGATAAGACGGTTATGGGTTCCTTCCAAACAAGCAAACAATTGAGGAGTCAAACAGTTACTGCTCCTAATTCAACAATTTGAAAGAAGCAAACAATGCAAAGTGTCCAAAATTAGTTTTAAAAAAATTAATAAATAAATAGGCATAATATTCCATTAAGATAACACTAGACTGCATGTTTGCTTTTTTTGAGCAGTGACAAGTCTAAAATTGCTGGAGCTTAATGTGAAATTTTTAATCCAGCCAAAAAGCCTTAAAAAAATAAATAGATAAAATTCTGTTTAGTCCTTTGGTCCAATTTTAGAAGGGGGTTAGGCCAAGAAATTTTCACATTTGTTGATATTACAGATTTTGTATATAATGATTCAACGGCATTCATTTCACAGTTATGAAAACTATATATGCCAAAGTAACCTTAAAATTAACAAGAGAATATATGAATCTAATTCACCTGAAAATTGATCAGTTACTTTTGCATATATTAACTTGAGGTTAATATTTTTTATAGTAAATGAGTGCAAATGCTGTAATGGAACTGATTTCATTTAGATTATAATTTTTAACTTACTTTGAATATTTTAATATCAAAGATGAGTCAACTGATATTTAATCAAAAACATGTTCAAATCAAAGCTAAACCTGGAAATACTATCAACATTTTATTAAGTGTACAAATGATCAAAACTATCTACAGTGTTTTAAAGACTGAGCAACCTCACAATAAAAATGTGAGGAAATTTATGCCCAACTGAAGTGATTTCCATTGTTCATCAATTAAACTACTTCTCCTATGTCACAGCTGCAAAGAAAAAGTCAATACTCTCAGACAAGATGGAAAGAATCATTTTTGCAAACACTTACTTTTTGTCTCCAAACAGTCAAATAATTATCCCTTTGTTAATCAGAAAAGCAGAAACAAAAATATCCAAACAATGAAAACACAAAGCTAAAAGCAAAATAGCTTCTTTTTACTCCAACCACCATCTTAGAAGGTATATATGAAATAAAAAGCTAATGAATCATGAAGTGAGAAAATTCTTAATGTCAAATAAAAATTTTACTAAAATTGTGACATTACTACACATCCCTGTTGAAAAAACACCAGTTGTGCAGTCATTGGTCAATATTTGTTACCTGATAGTTGAGGGAAAATAACAGCAAATTTGGTTGGCAGTCGAGGAATTGCATTGTTGGTTAAATTGATAGATTCTACACCAACATTCTTCATGAGAAAGTAGACAGCCTCTGGGACTTGAATCAGCTTACAATCTGATAAGTCTGAAATAATCATGAAAAAGAAACAAAAATTATTAACAAGTAAAACATATACAATATATACTGTAGTTTAATTCTTTCTTTCTTTTTTTTCTGTTGTTGTTCACCCAATTCAAAGCAAAGCCCAAAAGCCACTCAAAGTAAAGAGTTAAGGAATAAAGTTGCAGTATGTAGATAATGGGTGACCCTAGACTTGAAGAGATTAAGATTGGAGTGATCAGGAAAGCGACCTAATGGAATACAAAAGGAATTAGGATAATTTGACCCTGTGAACATGGCATAGTCGGTGTAAGCTATTATGTATATATGTTCTATCCATACATGAGTGTGTGTATATATATATATATATATATATATATATATATATATACACACATGCCGTTGTGACATTCGCCGAGCTGGATCTGTTTGATGTTCGATTCCTGCGGCTGACCATTGAATGGATCACTTTGATCCAAGCCTTGCCCCACATATTTAATTTAGATCACAAGCCTGGCGAGGATCAAATTATTGACAGGAATCATTGAATTGGTCTGGTCCAGACAAAGTGAAGCCACAAGTGATAGGATAAATCGTAATAAAGAAAATGTTTTATATACTATTTCTTGTACAGAGCTGATGGTACAATATCAGTTCTTTCGGTAGAAATATATGTTCTTCATGTCGGAATATATTTGTCATGAAAAGTTATTCAACCCTTTCCTTCTTCAAATATTTTGTGACACTTTGCTGTGACTAAGTCTAGACAAGGGTTCTGGAACACAGTGCAAAGTCAGATGTCTTCTTCAGCAGCAGGAAGTCATGTGAGTTCAGTGAAGCGACTATCTCTCACCTGGTGGCTTCTCTCTCTAGTTGTCACTTCAATCTTTTGTTTATATGGACTTTCATTCAAAACTGGCATAAGGTCTGATGTGGTTTGGGATTTCAGTGATTCCCCTAATTTCCACAGAGTTCTTTGTTTGACTCTGGGAAATTCCTTCTCATATTGGTGCCTTATACCAATACTGCCCAAGGGGTGTAAGCAATTCCTCCACCTCCCTTGGTGTTCTACCTAAGCCTTTTACTTCTATGGTCACCTGACCAATCTGATTTCTAGACTGCGTGGCTTAGTTCCAATTATTAATTTTAATTAACGTTGAAAATTTTCATCAACAGAATTCCTTGACCCCTTCTGCCTTCCCAATCAGACACTCACCAGCTGTTCCCATGGCAGCTTCTTCTTGTCACACCTTGAACCTTATCTAAAGAAATTTCACTGCTTCAGTGATTCACACCTTCTCTTACCTGCTTTTTTTGACAAGAGATTTAAAAAAAAAAAAAAAACAAACAAATTCTCCAATTTTGCATTTGTTTCCAAAAAAACCCTGAATATCACCTAACCAACTTTCCTTAGTGGGTTATGGCAAGGAAAGAAAAACAATTCTTTAACTAAGTCTTTGTTTCCAGAACACCTTAATTTTTATCTCAACCAAATTTTCCCTGCCTGGTTTTGGCCAGCAGATAATTCCATGAACTGGATTTTAAACAGTGTCGCCATTTCATAGTTACTTGTCAACTTCAGCCATATGAGAAGAGATTTCTGTCTTTCACCTCTGCTTTTATCCAAGGAAGACTAAAAAAAAACAAAAAAAAAAAAAAAAAAAAAAAAAAACTCTGAATTTACTAAAAACTGGTCTTGATTCTCAGTATGTTTATGGATTTATTTTTCAACCATCAAAGTGTCACATATACATACATACGTACGTATATGTGTGTTGTCTCTACATACACACACATGTGTGTGTATATATATATATATATATATATATATATATATATATATATATATATATATATATATATATAGCTGACACTTCGCATTCGAGGGCAACTAGCCAATCCCAAGTGCAGACACTCATTTAGGCACATTTGTGCTTGCTCAACACCCACAAAGCCCACCTGTGGTTTATACTGCAATTATGCTAAGTAGGCCTTAGTTACAGTTTCTGGGAGAGAGCTTTTGAATTTGCACTCTCACACTCGCCACAATGACTTGTGGATTTGTTCCATATATATATATATATATATATATATATATATATATATATATATATATATATATATAGAATGGCCTAGAAGAATGGACCTGTATGCCAATAGATAACCTGATGGAGATACTGACTTTCTGTACAAACAACACACTTCAGAATGGGATCAGACATAAATTGACAGGATGAAGGATCAGCAATGGCAAATATATACATGGAATACTTCAAAGAAATGGAAAACCCTATCACTGAGATATGTATATGACACGCTCGTACTCTAACCACACTAAGAAGAAGATCATCAATACAGTTCACAATGGAGAGAGGAAACGACAACAAACTCACATTCCTAGATGTACCAATGCCTCAAACAGGGCATGGGTTCATGTTATGGTGAAACACACCTATTCTATAGTTAATAGACTCTCCCACCTAATATAAGTAGGAGTAGTAATGGTAACTTACCTTGTTGGTAAGAGAAACGAAGGTCAGTCAATGTTGGACGGCAGTGGTCAACAGTTAGTCGAATACGAAAGTAATCAGCGACTACAACAAGATTACTCTGCGTAATACCTATTGTATCAAGTTCCTAACGTTTTGTACGTCAAACTATTTAGAAGCAATTTAGTACAAATACAAGCCTCCGCTGCAAAATAACTCCGCAAAAACTTTGGCAACGAGGATTCGCACTCATACAGAGGAAGAAAAAATTCGCTTGCCACAATAACTTCGGCGACAAAGTCTCGGATTCACACTTAAAAAAAAAAAATCTTGGCAAAGTTTTTCACAAGCCAAGACGTCAACTTAGTGACGAAAAAATCTGTCATATTCTCAACTGAGAAAACAAATTCCCCCACCTGATAATACAGTTTGCTCAAATAGGTCATGAATTGCAAATTCGTAGGACACCCCCCCCCACCTCTACAGTATTTAGGCACTGTGTAAACTTTTTGCAAAAATGGAGGAATGCAAAAATATATTCCGGGAATTCCAGTTGGAACAACAGATGACAACAAAAAACATTCCAGATGCAGCTACAGGAAAAAAACTTTCAATAGACAAATGCAATTCCAACAAAAAAAATGGAACAGATGCATAGGGAGTTTCAAAACAAAATTCTGGAGATAATTGAGAAGAGGAAAGAGAAAAATCTACAAAATGATTCTTTCCCAGAGAATACAATATGGAATTCAATTGAAATATTCACATACAGTCCAGATGAAGAGATAACTTTTGAAGAGTATTATAAAAAATATACGGATATGTATAATGAGGACTGCCACTTGTGGTCTGAAGGAAAGAAGGTTAGGCTTCTTTTAAGCAAATTAGGAACTGCTGAGCATAACAAATTGGTAAACTACATTTTACTGAAAAAAACTAGCAAGTTGACATTTACCAAGGCAGTAAATATATTAAGTGAATTATTTAGTAAAAAGACATCTGTTTCACAAGAGGTGGAAATGTTTGAATCTGATGAAAGATGACGAACAAGACTATATAACATACGCAGCCAATGTGAATAAGCATTGTGAAGAATTCAAGCTGGCAGAGTTAAGCACAGACAATTTTAAGTGCTTGGTGTTTGTTTAGGGGCTGGTATTGGAAAGAGACACAGAGTTGAGAAAATTAGTACTGGCAAAATTGGAAAGCGATCCAAGTATTACGGTGCAGAAATTGGCAGAAGACTGCACAAGATATGTTAGCGTAAAAAAAGATTCAAAAAAGATAAAACAGTCTGGCGTTTTGCATGTAAGGAAAATACGCTACAAAGAAGAATGTCTACCAAAAAGAATTCTAAAATTGGGGATTATCAAGCAAAAAGTGAAATACCAGAGAAAAATAAACAAAAACTCCCAAAGCCATGTTTTGCTTGCAGTGAACAACACTGGTACAGATATTGCAATTTTAGGAATAAAAAATGTTTCAACTGTAAAAGAGTGGGTCATAAAAGCTTGCACTGCAGGTCAAAAAATAAAGACAACAAAATAAGAAAATTAAAGTCCAACGAGGTAAAAGATGGAATAACCAGAAAATTTGTTACCATCGAAATAAGTAATAAAAATATAAAAATGCAACTTGACACTGGCTCAGATCTTTCTATCATAAATTTGCATATGTGGAAGAAGTTGGAGAAACCAACTTTAATGAAGACAAAGAAAATCGCAAGGTCAGTGATAGGAGAAAAAAATACAATTTATTGGAGAATTTGTTACAAACATCACATTAAATAAAAAAAAACGTGAAAAGCTAAACTATTTGTCATAGAAAATACTACAAACTTACTTGGTACAAATTGGATAACAGAATTCCAATTATGGGATCTACTGATAAATTCCTTCTGTTACAAGGTAGAAAGTTTAAACACCGAAGCCCAAAAATTAATAAAGAAACTTAAGGAAACATTTCCTACTGTTTTTCTCCAGGGTTGGGAACGTGTAGCAAGATGGAGGCAAAATTCCAGTTAAAAGAAAACACTCAGGCGGTATTCAAAAAGAAAAGGAATGTGCCATTTGCCTCAATTGAACAGAGAGATAAAGAATTAGACAGATTAGAGAAAACCGGTGTACTTAAAAAAGTCGAGTATAGTGAATGGGCAACACCGACGGTATATGTGAAAAAAAAGTCTAAAGAAATTCGTGTTTGTGCTGATTTCTCCACGGGTTTAAACGCGGCACTCAAAGACTATAATTATCCTCTACCAACAGCGGAAGAAATATTTGTGAAGCTTAATGGAGGCACAATATTTTCGAAGATAGACCTCAGCAACAGATATCTGCAAATACCGGTAGAAAAAGAAATGTCAAAACTTTTGTGTATAAACACACATCGGGGTCTGTATAAATTTAACAGACTACCTTTTGGGATTAAGGTTGCGCCCGCCATTTTCCAACAAGTAATGGATTTGATGTTGAGTGGTCTAGATTTTGCTGTAGCGTATCTGGACGACATCCTCATGAGAAGTACAAGTATAGCAGAACACGTGGAACATGTAAATGCAGTAGTTTCAAGAATACAGGATTTGGGATTTAAACTCAAGGAAAGCAAATGCAGGTTTTTTATGGAGAAAGTAAAATATCTGTGGCAGATCATCGATAAGAATGGTAGAAGGCCAGACCCAGAGCGAGCAGCGGCTATAAAAGACATGCTGGCTCCAAATGATATTACCACATTACAAAGTTTTTTGGGATTAGCTAATTATTACGAAATATACATCCCTAAAATGTATGATCTGCGGGCACCATTAAATGAACTACTGAAGAAAGGAAAACCCTGGAAATGGACTAATGAATGCCAGAAAGCATTTGAAAAGATAAAGGAAGTGTTAACCCCGGAATTATTTTTAACTCATTACAACCCAGATTTAGAGATCATAGTAGCTTGCGACGCAAGTGCGTATGGAGCAAGAGCATTTATCTTACACAGAATGACAGATGGTCAAGTAAAACCAATTGCTCATGCTTCTAGAGCACTACTTCCGGCTGAGAAGAATTACTCTCAGATAGAGAAAGATGCGCTAGGAATAATATTTGCAGTAGCAAAGATTCACCATTTTCTCCACGGTCGACATTTTAAGTTACAAACCGATCATAAGCCTCTAATTTTGATTTTTGGACCGAAAAAGGGTTTGTCGACACATACAGCCAACCATCTACAGAAATGGGGTACAATATTGCTAAATTATAACTTCAGCATGGAATATATACCATCGAATAAATTTGGCTATGCTGATGGGCTGTCCAGGTCAATTCCTAAAAGGCACCCCCAATAAAATTTAACCCCAGGCCAAAAACAGACCTACCATGGTCTAGGTTACATGTGGATTTTGCAGGTCCACTGAATGGATACCATTACATCATAGTAGTGGATAGTTTCTCGAAATGGCCTGAGATACAAAGGATAAGAAATCTGACAACGCAAAGTACTAAAATCTTCCTGCTGGAATTGTTCGCAAGGTTTGGTGTAGTAGACACAATTGTGACAGACAACGGATGTCAGTTTACGTTGAAACAATTTAAAGATTTCTGCAAGGAATACAACATCGAACATGTTACCATAGCTCCATATCACCCAAGATCAAACGGGTTAGCTGAAAAATTTGTGGACACTCTGAAAAGAACTCTAAAGAAAGCTAGGGAAATACCTGCAGATGAAGCCCTACAGAAGTTTCTACAGGTATACAGAATTACCCCAAATAATGGAACACCAGCCTCACAATCGCCAGCCAAGGTGATGTTCGCACGTCGGGTAAGATCTGTCTTTGACAAATTATTACCAAAAAAGACAAAGCCAGGTAGAGAAAAATTTATTCAAGTAAAAAAAATACAATCCTGGTGAAAAAGCATACTTTAAGATCTATAAACAGAATAAATCATTCTGGGAGATTGGAAAAATAGAAAAGCGAATTGGCAATATGATGTACTTGGTGAAAGGCGAAAAATTCACGTGCAGATGGCACATTAACCAGATCAGACAACTCTCTTCAGACGTGGTTGACAGCAGTCCCACGGAAGAAACGCCGATGGAGGTGATTTTCGATATGTTTGATCTAACAATGCCTGCAACAATTTTACCTGAGGTACGCCAATCCAGGAGAAAAAGAAAGGCAACTGATCATTTAAAAGTGGATCCAAAACATAGGAGATACACTACGATGTTGCTAAAAAAAATAAAGTTTTTTTTTTTTTTTTCATATTTCCTGTAAAAAATAAATAAAGAAAATTGTTTTACTCCTATGGAGTAAAGTTTTAGGAGGGGGGTGTTATGGTGAAACACACCTATTCTATAGTTAATAGACTCTCCCACCTAATATAAGTAGGAGTAGTAAGAGAAACAAAGGTCAGTCGATGTTAGATGACAGTGGTCGACAGTTGAATATGAAAGTAGTCAGCGACCGCAACAAGATTACTCTGCGTAATACCTATTATATCAATTTCCTAACGTTTTGTACGTCAAACTATTTAGGAGCAATTTAGTACAAATACAAGCCTCCACTGCGAAATAACTTCATAACAGTTCAAGGCATCCATATACCATAATAACTTCATAATAGTTCAAGACATCCATATACCATAATAACTTCATAATAGTTCAAGACATCCATATACCATAATAACTTCATAACAGTTCAAGACATCCATATACCATAATAACTTCATAACAGTTCAAGACATCCATATACCACAAGCCAACATTCACTGGACAATATCTCAACTTCAACACCCATACAGTGTAAAGAAAGGGATCATCTGCTGCTTGCAACATCAAGCACAAGTGGCAATGCAGAGACATATGAACAGGGAATGGTCAGTATAAGCAGTACCCTACAATGAAACAACTACCTGGGTACATGGTAGCAGCTCTGACAAACTGTGATAGAAGGATACAAGAGGATAACAACACTCAGAGCTTCAGTCTGTCTACCAGAGAAAATACAAAAGATCTGTGGTCCAGATAACATCAGGACAACCTTCAAAAGTGGTTTGACACTTCGCAGACAGGAATTCAGTTCAAAATTTCCATCACCTGAAGAAGGCCAGAACATACAATGCCCAAAACATTGCGAATATGACAATAAAGATGAAAACAACAGTCTGAACAATGTAAATTTATATATATATATATTAGATACATATATACTATGTATACATGCATATATATATGTATACATACACACTGAGTGCAGAAATGTTGGGCTCAACCCACTTCAAAAAGTTTAACCCAATGTTGAAACATCAGAGGTTTTTTTTTTTTGAAGAAATGCTTCTTTGTCAGGACAAAAATTTCTCAGCAGCCACTTCTATGTATATATGTGTGTATGCATCATCTCATAATCCATAAACTCAAATGAAAATAAACCTTAGAAATGGATAGAGCATATCTAAACAACAGAAACTTGTACTGCAGTAGTTATTCAAAACATAACATTAATATTCAATATATTCTTTACCCTGTACCATTTATTACTAAAGATATTTGATAGTTTTGGGTTTATCTAAATTCTATAAAATATAAAAGCCTATTTTTATCATGATTTCAATATCTGTTTGCATTATGAAAAAATTAAAATTTCAGTTTTAATTGCATAAAAATGTAATTTTTAAAAAGAACCACTGGAAAATTTCATACAATAAAGACAAATATAAACTGATTTTGAATTATAAACTTAAAGAAAAGGAAAAAATATATAATGTTCACAATTCAAAATTTAAATCAAATATCAACTTTAAAGTGTGATTCATGAAACTGGTGTTACGTCAAAATACACAAATGTTTTTTTCTTACACACACATAGTATAATGAAGTGTTTTACTATTTTTTTTTATTGATCACTTCCAATTTTTACATTTCCACTTCACCAATTAATTCATGATAACCAAATCCTTCAACTGACAAATATTGTCAAAGTTTTGCAATTTTGGTCTTATTACTAACATGCATTCATCCTGTAAACTATAGTAGAGTTGCAGGGGAATCACATGAACTACAATGATAGTTTAAAGCAATGGATGTGTTCTGAGGACACGATATCCAGACAAAATCATCTCTCCTGAGACTGGTTTTGAATTCAGAATTGTGGTTGACCTACCAATGCTAAAGTGATCATTCTCCACTACTATTTCGCTTTTAGTTCGTAATAAAAGAAAAGATGGATTCATACCTTTCTCAATGGCATTAGAGCAAAGTGGATTAGAATTTGAATTCAGCTTACTATAGAATTGGAAACAAATAATAAGAGTTCAACTATCGTACAGTTCAAACTCCTCCCCAGCCTTTTAAACAGGAGTAGAGATTTATCTCTTATTTCTGGTTTAGGATGGGATTTCCAATTCCTTCTACAGTCGACTTCACCTCTATACTTCTAACATTGGTCCTTTTCTACACTAATATAACTCCACACAGTAACCCTCTACCTTGAAGGGCCTTATATTGGGTCATTATTAGTAAAAAAAAAAACAAAAAAAAAAAACAACTACTGTTAAAAATGTCTATAATTGGCAAAATATCCATAACTATAGTTTTAATGGCCTGAGTCATCAATAAAATTACATCATTATTTAAAGAGCTTCTTTTTATCTTATAAAATTTGAAAATAAAGCCACCAGTACTTAAATTATTTATATGCAGACTATTGTCCTTGTTTTTGTTGTTCTTATTACAATGTTTCAACCATTGTTGCCCTTCAGGCTTCATGAAATGCCTGTTGATCTAGTTAAGTTTCAAGCTATTTTGAAACGAATCATTTATTTAATCTACAGGTGCAGATTAGTACCACTCAGTTATTGCTCACCCCATTTTCACTGAGTCCATGTATACACTGCCCAGCCGGAAGGCACAATGGCCAAAACCTTGTAATAACAAAGATGACAATAGTCCACATATAAATAATGATAACTCCTCATCCTAGAAATTCAGACAGACAGCCACCAATAATTTTAGATTTTCTACAGAAGAATCCACAAGTTAAAAAGTACAATGGTATTAGAAGACTTTGCAAGACAAAATGCTGAATTGAAGGCCTAAATACAAACTGTAACATTCTATAAATAAAGAATTTTAAATATGACTGTTTATCATTGAAATTATTATTTCTTAAATAAATATGAAACACCTGTTGCATTATCTCAGTCCCACCTGTCAAAGGCAGCTATGCTTTCTTCTAACATGAGAAAGAAAGATACAGCAAAGGTTTGAGAAATATGTAGCTATTTTGCCTTTCTTCCAGGATTTGTAGGCGAGTACTGTATAATATAATTGATTTGATAGCATCAATGTAATAAAATACTTAGTTTTCATAGGCTCATTATCTTTTACGTGTCTTTTTTTTCCTCTGGCGGTAACAGTGTCAAATAAGTGTCATTAAGGCTGAGTGTTCTTGCCTTGTTGAAATTGTTTGGATGAATGAAATGTTTCTCCTTCAATCAAAGAATCCATTTCACCTGACCACCTGTTGCTTTTTTGTTTTTACTCTTCCTTTGTTTCACACTCTGCTGTGGCAAGGTGGTTACTATTTTTAATACTCTTTCATAGTTAAACTAAAGTCATGTCATTGCATGTCAATGTAAACGAGGTGACCTGATAACATGCTTTGCCCTCAATTAATCAGGTGTACTACTATAACTTATGGTCAAGCCACACTACTAACTATATCACATCTTTCTTTTTCTGGCATAACTTTTTTTTAATAGCCAATTTTAATATTGTAAAATGAGGGTTTTCAATCTATATCTATAATTCTCAATGTGTGTGTGTGTGCGTGTGTGTTTTATCGGATGTTGTTTATGCATTTCCACAGTTTTCATCCGATTTCGATGAAATTTTTTTTTTCTTTTGATAGATAACTCTCCAGTGCCGGTTTTTGAGCCCAAATTGTTGGCGACAATGGCTCTCCACTACTTCCTGTCCATTATAACCCTCAGCAACATTTTACTACTTACTATCTGTTCCTGGATATATATTTTTCATAAAAACTTTAATAAAAATAAATAGTTTAAATTATTACAATAACATTATTTATTATTATACAGTTCCCTTTTCAGGGCCACCCCCCCATTCAAATTTTTAACCCTATTTGGGGATGTGCCTCAGTTACACCCAAATGTTGTTACTTATATTGATTTTTCGGTGGGCTGACCTAAAAATTAAACTGCTCCAATTGAACAGCAAAAATTCCCAGTAATGAAAGACCCAGTCAAAGACGGGTTATACTATGGTTTAATGTATATTAAAAAAAAAAAAATTTAACTTCTTAGCAAGTTTAGATTGACGGGTCTTTGCATAAATAAAAAGAAAAATTAGGTTAGGGTAAATAATTTTTTTTTTTGGTATATTAAATAAAGCAGATTTTACTCTATTGTGATAAAAATTAAAATAGTGACATTTTTTTGGTTTTATTCATTATTTCATAAAATCTAGAAGTTAAATCCAAGTGGGTATATCACTGAAGGTAAGCAACATTGAACCTGGCCAATACCTAAACAGGTGACCACTTGAGAATACCAGATGTTGTAAGCCCTTAATAACATACATAGGCTCAATGCAAGGGTAATGGCCCATTCCTCCCAATGAATGGCAAAGATGGAAAAATTTTTGTGGAAGGCCACATTCAACAAAGGACTTTCAAAGACACTATATTCAAATATTCAGTAATTTTTTTCATTGGTAATAAACTAGTGAAAAAAATAAACAGAAAATACTTTTTGTAAAATATTGTATAATCATAGCCTTAAGAAATACATTTATTTTCTCTCTCTCTTGAAATAAAGACAATATTTGTCTAATTTATAAGTCATTATATATGAAAACATAAAAAAGCAGAAAGCAAGAATTGGTTTCGATTGAGTTATCCTGTATTTATGATTTTTCATTTTTCCTTCTACAGTGAATGTGTTATAAGAAAATAGGGAAATAACCGGCAATTATAGTTCAAATCAGTACTTTGATAAAGTTGTTTTTAAAAATTATACTGTATGAAGCAAAACGTTTTTATGTTAGGTAAAGTAAAAGTCTAAAATTGGGACCATAATTTGCAAAATGGCAAATTAAAATTTTATATCATTTATTTAATTGTTTTTATTTTCAAATTGATCTTTTGATTCTCATTCGTTTGGATGCTTGTTGGTTCCATTTTCTCTGAGAAAAAGATGAACCAGATTGTTTCATTATGAACTAAAGATTCATTAAATCATCAAAAATACAGCCTTTTTTATGACATCTCCAAATACATCCATTAGAACAACTTTTGAATACCAAGGTCATAATGCAACAATAATCTTCACAGGTTCTTTGTTCTGCAATTAACTGGTTTTCTTTCAGAAAGTTAAAAGGTTCTCCTTGTTCTTAAAAAGTTCTAGCAAATTTTCTTCCAATTTTGCACACACGAATATGGCCCTGATTATAGACTTTTACCATAACCATGAATTTTCTATTAAAAATACTTTCCTCATCTTGGTTTTTTGTGTCATACTCAAACTCAACATTTCAGCAGTTGTGCCCTCCAGCCTTTTTGAGTCGACTGTCGTACCTTTCTAAAATTTAAAAATCATATACGGTTTTCTGGCAATTGGGAGTTCAGTGCCAAGGTCATATAGTGCGGTAAAGTCTCATTCAGTGACAGAAACAGACAGGCGATACAAAAGTGAATAGATCATAATACAACTTGGAGATGTTCTTTCAAAATGGTATTTTCCAAGTAAATTAATTCATTTTACCTGAGAAAGAAATTTATTGAGTATCAGATGTCAACTTAAAAGAATTGTTCCTACATACAGAAACTTTATCATAGTTAACTTGGGATAAAAAGAAAATTTGGTTATAGTCGGTTTTAGCGTTTCAAACTATTTTGCATGCTAACAGTAACATTGATTTATCCCCCTTATATTGTAAACTTCTTGAACGTGACTCATCTTGTGCATTTTCATTTCAATATGAGAAAGTTATGCATTCTAGCATTCAAAATAAAACAAAAAATAGCGTATTTTTTCCTAAGTAAAAAATGAAATTTAACATTTGGGACAAAAATAAGTAAAATAAAAATGTCATACCTGTCTAAAAACAATTTTGACAGTGGGATTTTTTTTTTTAATACTTAATCTGAAATTGAATCAAAATTCAAAACCTAACTTTAAAAAAAACACTGTAATGTAGTGTATCGTTTATCAGATCTCTTAGACTACTGATGTCAGTATTAAAAGAAAATTAAAACTTTTTTTTTTTTTTTTAAATCTGTGAGAAAAGAGAGAACATTAATTAACAGACACAACGACTGTTCATGGAATCCAGTAGATTTTTTTTGGGGGGGAGGGGGGCTGTCAAACGATGAAGAAAGGAACATTTATTTTAAAATGTCTTCTTCTTAACTGTTCTTGTTACGAAACAGAAAGCAGCTACAATAAATTTACTAACTTGCGTAATAACGTTGGAGATTTTTAAAGCAAGTTTTCGCGAGCCAACTTCATCATCAATAATAATTTTTTTTTTAGATGGACCTTTCCTTTACTTACGACAACAAAAATTATCCTCTCCGATTTTCTTCTTCAAAAATCAAAGTCTCAAAAATCAAAATAAATAAATAACTTCTACATTCCGTTCAGAATTAACACTTTAGTGGAATTTATTCCGTTCAGAGTTAAAGATTTATGGGGATTTTTTTTTTTTTTTGTATAGTTGTATTTTTGAAAATGATCCAGTTTTAATTACTGGACATCATCTTTTTTATAGAACAAAGTCCCCTAACAATAATCTGAATAAAAATAAATACAATCTGAATTATATTATACAAAAAAAAAAAAAAAAAAAAAAGGACAAATCTTTAAATAAATTCCACTGAATTTTTAAAAAGTGTTTTTATAATTTCTGGACAATAAGTGTAGTGACGTCAATAGTCTTAGAAAAAAAAAAAAAAAAAAAACATTTTAGAACTAAAAGGTTACTTTTATGTCGTAAAAGGTAAAACCATTTGATGAGATAGTTTATTTTTTAGCTCCTCAAAAGTGGGATATTTTAGCCTAAAATATCCCACTTGGCAACACTTAAAAATTTTAAGGTACATTTCTTGCCATCGTTCCCCAAACAATTTTCAACTCCAACGACTCTCTAAAAAATACAAAAGCATCATGAATCAAGCAAGATACTTTTTAAAATTGCAAATCTTATTGATAAAGGAAGAGATATTTTCCTTAATTTTTTGTAGAAATCGAAGAGATCTTGGAACATCATCATCATCAACAATAAAAACAACAACATCCAGTTTTGCTCTAAAAATGACTTTTCTTCTGACGCAGAGAAACTCTTGGCATGTCAGAGACTCTTTTAAGAATCTCTCCATTAGAATTAAAGAAAACATCAAACCTGTTTGAGAATTAATCATGAAATACTTGAAAAATTAAAAGTATATCTGCGGTTCGCTTACCTACATTATAATTTTTTGGGAACAAAACACCTCTTAATTACTTAATTCAATAAGAAATCGGGAGTTTTACGCAAAATTCTTTTTATTTTTTGACGGAATATATTAAAAATAACCTTTTACTTACCGAGCCTCTTATCCTCCTTAGCACTTCGACAGCGATTTACCACTTGTGCTACACCTGCTCCAGCTTCTAATTGCGACATTATGAATTTATTGTCCTATTTCAACTATCACGAAAAGTTATAGCGTGTTGTTAAATGCTAGGTGACGGTGTTAATATTTATTAGTTCCCTGTCGTATAGATTTCCGAGTTGTGATTACCTACCTACCAAAGTTTGATTTATTTTTGTTTTTTTGTAATGATCAACTCAAATACAGTATACGAAAAGAATGGCAGATGGCAAATACTTCCGAGCTTAGAAGAAAACAACAGCAAACAAACGGTGTGAAAAACTTTTTTCAGAGTGCTCAGTTTTATTAAATTTGTCATAGGCAGGCCAAAGGCTATTAGATTGAGCATCCACTGAGGATCAAACTCTGTAGTCAGTGTAGTAATTACCTGTAAGATGGACTTTCAAACTAATTGCTTTTAATATTCAGTTATCATAGAAAAATTCGGATTTTTCGTTTGATGCCAGTATTTTTTATTCTAAAAATTTATGACAGACAATAATGCCGACTTTTGATCAAATGAAGCTTTATTTGAATTATGTTACCTCAATGTTAGTTTTAGTAGAGTTTTATACAATCCCCCAAAATAAAATTATGATTGTTAAGAGGAAAAAAGAAAAGGGAGAAAAAGAGAGATTTTCAAATCTATTATCCTTCTCTTTATAAGTTTTTTAAAGGCACTATCCACAAAACAAGACTCTTACTCAAAGTGAAATTTGCAACAAAACAAACATTTATTAATGATACAAAAATATTTTTTCACAATATACAGAATGTACAAAATACAATATAGGCCTTGTACAAAATTTCCCTTGTCTGTCTGAAACTATCAAGGAATTGTAACAACTTTCTTTGAGAGCAACAGTTCATGAAAATCAATTTCTTAGCCACAAAAGAAATTTGCTTCAAAAAGTTCATAATTCAAAATATCAATGGTTCAAAGGTTGAAAGTAGAAGGGGATGAGAAAAGATTGACCTAACTCAGACAATGATGGTTCTCTGTGTCCTTTAGACAAAATATTCAGGGTTTTGAAACAGGCATTCTCAAATATGAGATTAACTTTCACAGGTTTAGAAAAGACATTCAAATATAATAAAAATCTGTTTTAAGAAAAGACATAGGTTTTTAAGGGTCCTTCTCCCTTTTCTTTCTTTCTTTATTTTTCCTCAGCAGCAGTAACATTAGTAGTAGTCTTTCTCATCCCAAATCACAGCTTTCTCACCCAAGTGTGGTCTATTTCTTTCTGATTTTGCAGTTAAAATCTTCCCTTACATAACAAACAAGTGACTTCAACTGGATCAAAACCCAACTTCTTAGTGGGTGTATACTTTTTAACTACATTGGTTAAACATCAAGAATCACTGTCTAATCAACCCACACCCATTTACAATTTAAATTTGACTGTTTTTGACAATGTCAAAATCAAGCCAATTTTTTTTAATTTTAATACTGAATGTGAAAACTGTCAGTTTGTTATAAATCAACTAGCTTCATTTTGGCATGTTTTTATAACATCAACTTGGAGCCTCTTTATTTTTTACAAATCTTTTTGTTTTATTATATATAAACTATCTGACTTCATTTTGGCAGTTTCTGTTTCTTAATTAGTTTTTCATACAATTCAATATTATCTGTTTTATTAAAAAATAATTTTTATATTTTTACACATTCCAACATTTTAATTAATTTTTCTCGAACAATTTTAATATTATCTTTTTTATTAAAAAATAATTTTTATATTGAGTAGGGTACAACTTAATATTTGATAGTTTGTCTGAAACATTGCACAAAGTAATTATAAATTTTTTTTCACTCTTTGTAGGTAAATTTTGTGTATACTTTAACATTTTTTAAAATAAAACTCTCAACATCTGTTTATATATTTCTCTAAACAAATAACACATTATACCCCACTTTTGCTGCATATAGTAGTGATGTGACTTTTAATTAGTTCATAATTAAATAACAATAATGTAACCTTGAGTGAGAAAAGGTGCATACACTTCTATGGTACTTCTCAAAACCAGTCCAAACTTTGTAAAACAAGTGCATTTTATTGGTTTTACCTTTCAACCATGTTTGAGCAGGACTTTCCTTCTTGAGTGATTGTAGAAGGGTTTTAAGATACCTGTTCCTCCAAACAGCAATAATATTAATGATTCTGTATTCTGAGACATCTTAAGCCATATCATCAGTTGTAAAAGTCAACATTTCACTATTTCCTCACTCATTTATCAAGAAAGCAAAGAAAACTAATAATAATGATTATGATTATGGTTTCAACACTCTCTGTTATTGGCTTTGCTGCAATGACTTGTTATTTTATTATCTTATTTCTTTTATGAATGTTTAATGATCTGTGTTCTTGATGAAAAATAAAAATGAGATATACTTAATATTAACTTGATAATAAAAAAAATATTCTTATGCATTTTTAGAACATTGAGATGTAGACATGGAGCAACAACGAGAGCAAAAATGAAGAGCAGAGAATTGGACTGATTTAGACATGGTTTATTTCTACCAAGATTCAAAATTTTTGTTACTTTCAGCACATTTAAGCTGGTCAATTTCCCAATGTTTATCAGATAAATGGTGTGTCCAAATAATCTTAAGCCCTCATTTCAGACAATACTTATATTACTATGTTTAAAACATGGAGTTTTAAGAAGTACAACTTCAATATCATTCTTTGAAACATATGGTGTTTATTCATATCCATGACTGCCAAATTTGAATTAAAATTTACATCATTAGTTGAACTGCTCTAAATTTTTCAGTTAATGATTTAATAAGTTATCCAAAATGGTATTCATCTTTTGTATATGTTGCTTTTAACATATTAAACTACTAATTTCCCTCGACTTCATTAGAAGTTGCTATGCATGTAAAAAAAGTAAAAAGAGACATTCTGCTTACACCATTGTCAACAGCTAGCCTGTGAGCTAGTTACTAGTGCTCACATCCAGTTAACATGTTGAGTGAATCAGAAAGAGATCTAATTGCAGTGGAGTATAATATATTTAAACTCAAAATTGCAACTGAACCCTTAATAGACAATCAATAACTGAAGAAACAATGTTTGTTTTAAATCTTATTATTCAAATTTCATCAGACTTACCAGTTCATCCAAGCAATGATGAGTATATATTCTTTTCCAAAAAAATCAATTATGGCAATTGTAATGTCATACTATTAAAAGTATACCCTAAAAACTAGAGTTATTGCCTCTGATGTAACCTTAGAAAGGTTAGTGAATAGAATAATCAAATGAAGGTTGGTAATGAATGATAATACTTAGGACAAGAACAACACATATAAGATTCACCAGTGGCACATAGAAAAAGTAGTCAACTGCTAGAAGTGAGTCAAGTGAGTTCCACAATGAATCTCCAACTGCAGACCAATATGTGAATGGGAATATACCCATTATTGTACGTAGGTATGCTACTACTGCCTCGTATCTGTATGCTCATAATTCCTTTAATCATTGTACTAACCACTGTTCCGTAGAACCGACTCCTAAGAGGATGCTTCCCTGATCACTATAAGCTTAACCTGCTTCAGTCTAGGGTTAACCATTACCTTCCTCTCTTATCCATACAAACTGCCTTTTAACATAACCACCTCAAGTGGCCCTTGGGCCTCGTACAGGATGAACGTTACTGTAAAAACAAACAAAAAACTTAATCATGTTGTAAGTAAAGCCCATATTTTTACCCTTTACCTTATTTAAATCTTCATCTTTATATTCAAACTGTTACAACATAAGTTTTACTATTCTTTTCAACATTTTGAAGTTGTCATTCATATTGACATCTTCAGTCTTACAGAGACTCCTTTCAAGTCAACTAACTGTAACATGCAGAAAATGCAAATACCAAATCTACTACAATATTACATTTATATATCTTAAACTTCTATTCCATGCGTGTAGTTCAGACCAAGGCAAAGCATGTAATACAACTTTAATAATTAACAATAAACTATTTTATATTGTATTTCCATTTGATACTTCTTTTGTCTCTGTATGTATGTAGATGTGCATGTGTCCATGCTTACTTGAATGGACACATGCACAAAAAAAGCAAGATATAATAAAATATAAAAATAAAATATATAAACAAAAAAAGAATTAAAATTAAAATAAGGAAATTGCACATTTCTTTAAAGCATATACGTGACACTATGCACGACATAAAATATTTCCAATCAGTTAATGACATCAATCAATTCATAACTGATTTGAACAAGGCATAAACAATCAATTTAATACCTGAGCTTTCACATCCGAGGATGCAATCTGAATTTATTAAAATCATGAAACAACTTCTCGACAAGGGCATATTCCAACAGATGAAATATTCGCAACAGACCACATCCTCATATGAGCAGTTGAGGTACTTACCTGCTAAGAACCTACAGGAGTCAAATGATGAATTTTCTGCATTTCAGCCAAGCATGGAACTTGCAACAATGTGACAATGAAAAAATCATGATCTGAGAAGTAGCAGTTTATGTAAAAGCAAAGTTTCAGACAGACAACAGCAACTCTGAAATGAGCGCCAACACTGTTTGTTGTCTCATGTACGCAATGCTCAATAGTGAAGAAATTAAGGCCTCAGCTTCAAACATATATGTCCACCTCATAAAGATAATGGACAGCCACTACTTGGTGAGTGGTATAGCAAAAACAAAAAACTAACACTAACCCCATCCTGGCTGCAGACATAATATACGAGTAAAATAGCGACCACATACACAAGTGAATCAAGGTGTTCATCAGGCTCTCGCCAACCTGAAGTGTCAAATGCAACAGATACACTGAAGAATAAATCACCCAGTAAAGCATGGCCAGATCACCTCTACAAAACTAGGGCACAATGATATAACCGCAAGATGAACCCAAAAACACACACCCACAAACGACTCCAATAACAGAGTCAACCATGCTATCTGCAGAAACTACATGAGGGGCCTCGATGTTTCAGTAACTAAAATTACTCTTACTTCCACCCACCACATGCTCAAGTACACATTGTGACCGTATCCATTGTAGGTGTATAACACACCTACAACAACCACAAAACAACCTGAAATAATAGACATAAACCGACTTCATGAAACGGATTTTTGGTTGGGATCAGACGAGATGTGATGGCTCAGTCTCTGATCCAGAACATTAACAAACATCATCACCTCTTCAACTTCCAACATCCAGAACTTCAAACTTCACAGACAGGCCACCGATACATTTTTTGCCTACCATGCTACCACAACCATCAGAGGCGGTATCTGATCACATTAACATCACAGCTGAACTAGCTTCCAATGATATGCTGGAGAAGAATCAAAGCTCTACAAGTGATGGACTCAGGTGAAGCATCTATACTCACTATAACAACTGATTCTAGTGATCACCAGGCAGTGATCTATCACAAACATCTACAACAGTTCTATGTAGAACCAGGAACATCCATCTTGATACTAAAAGACTCCCAAAATACGCCCAAACTTGTTGTACCATACAAGCTCACAGCCTCCACCAAATCTATAACTGCATCAACCACTCTAGCATCACTCGGATGTGCACCCACTTATCAAATTACTGGTGGGAGCTGAAAAACCACAACTTACGTCAAATCATGCAATACCTGTGCTGGACACAAGGGGAATTACAACAAGCATCCAAACTAGCACAGCAGACATTGCAAATGAAGCAAAAGACCTTTCATGGTCATATACACAGATTTCATCATGATGCCACTCTCAAAGGTAAATACTATATCTTAATGATTAAAAATTGACATAAAAAACTTCATCAGACTGAGAAGCAAGTCAACAAAACAAGTCATCACCAAGAAGACCTTTACAAACAAGTAGTAAGCCATTGCTTTCTCTTATCTATCTATCTGTCTATCTATCTATTATTTATCTATCTATCTATCTATTATTTTTTCCCAGTCTATTATACCATAAAAAAGCATGCCACTAGAAACACAAATGCAGCAGGTTAGACTTAAAGCTCCCCAATTTATGGAAACAAGCATAATGGTATGGTTTACTATCATAGAAGTGCAATTTCACCTTGGGAAACTTACAGCTGAGGATACAAAATTTTATGCAGTCATAAGCACCCTACCACCCAACATAGTTACAAATTTTACCTGCATCTATCTTGCAGTCAAAAGATTGCTAACAATTAAAGCAATCTATCCTATCAGTTTATGAAAGGACTAAAGCAGAACTTTTAGAGAAGTTGATGAAAACCACCACAATAGCTGGTTGTCCATCAGTTTATCTCCAGAACGTGCTAGCCATAGCTATGCATATAGGCATGAGTGAAAAATTGTTAGGCACAAAATTGCTTGTGCCCTGCCTCAACAATTAGTGCTAGTTATAGCTGCTCAGATAGAGATGCCTTTAGTAGAATTAGGGAAATTATCTGATGAGTTTATGCCTTTCATAGTTAATAAGACATTTGTGTTAAAACTGTCAAGTAATGAAACAAATGAACAAATAGTTCTTCCTGAGCAAAATCAAAGTAGTAGAATACCCGTGGCTCTACAATCTTTTCATCCAAAACAAAAGCTAAAAGTATGTAGAGAACATATATACTATACAGAACAGGCTAAGACATGTAAACCATGGTGTAAATGGAAACAAAAGAGATACAATATGCAAATATCACAAAATTCTCATCTTGCCTCTCCCGGCCCTAATGAGTTGGTAAAACTGATAATACAGGGTTCATCAGGTTCCCCATTTTTAAAAGTCAGCTACTGAAAGTCTTCAAAGTCTTCTGATAAAAATACTTCAAAGAAACAAAAAGAATTTTCTCAAAGGGAGCAGAAATTTTCTTCTGCAAATATACCCTCTGCTTTTCCCACCAATTCAATGACTTCAAAATCCCAATCCCATACAATTGTTGCTGATTAAACTAAAATGTATGCTAAGCCAAATGGCCTGATCTGCATCTTTGCAATTATCTAAGTATAAGAACTTGGAGGTTGCAACAGACAAGTTTTCATCTAAATCCCGCGAAAATATATCCAGTCTTGGAGAAGATTTTATCAAGTATGGTTTTGTTCCATACAGTAGGCATAAAACATCCATCTCAAAATCACTGAGTTCCCATGACAAAGTATGGCTTAGGGTTAATCGAGTCAGAAAACCTTTAGAAGTGCCCTATATGGGGCCTTGTCAACTAAAAATTTCATGATTGATATGAACAATGGAACTCATACACAGGGATCAATTGATAGTTTAAAATCTTATATCAAGCCTACTAAGGATAAAATAAATCCTAGTAAAACACATAAAGCAAACAAAAATGAGTTTGCGGCTGACAAAGATAATAATACAACAGTCAACAAGAATTTCGATAATAACAATAATAATAATAGTAGTGAAAGTAATAAAACTAAGGCTGGAAGAAAAATAATGACTACTTCTATTTTTAGATATTTCTTTCCACTCACTAACTTCAATTTTTGGTGGGGGACTATTTGCATTGAGTCCCATTAAAAAAAATGTAAAATAAAATAAAATATAAAAATAAAATATATAAACAAAAAAGGCATTTGCGCTTTCCTTTAAAATCTCTCTCTCTCTCTCTCTCTCTCTCTCTCTCTCTCTCTCTCCCTCTCTCAACTAATGAACAGGCAACCCTCAAATAAAATAAGGAAGAAAAAGAAAAAACTGAATCTGTCCACAAAACAGTGAAAGTTTGCTAGACTAGAAAAAAATATAAAAAAGAAAGGAACACCAGAAAATAAAATAATTTTGGCGAATCAAAAAAATTAACACAAAGAGACTTGTGATGTTAGCCAAAACCAAGCTTTGTGACAGTAATCTGGCTAAAAAGAACATAAACTGACAGCTGAGAGACAGAAGAGAAGGGACCACGAGAGAAACTAGCCAAGTGTGTTATGTGAAGTTGTTAAAGACATTTCTGCCCTTATTAGGACCAAGAAAAACACAGCAGATTTATGCTAACCTATTTCTAAAATGACAACTACTACCAAGGTCTGACTTTTAAACTCTCAACTACTGAGTCAAAACAAACATTCTCCCAACTGCTACCAAGATCTGATTTATAAATCGCTTTCACTACCCCAAATTACAAAGAAATCACCACAATCTAAATCAAATAAATAAATATATATTATTTGTTTGTACCACTGAGTCAGTTTGTTTTATTTCTGAAGTTCCAATAAATATTGCTAACATTTGTTGGCACTTCTCCACAGGTATGCTTAACACAGTTGTCCCTGTTATAATATTTGATTTAGTATTTTTAGATAGATCTAAAAAATTACTATAAACTTTAATGTTACCCTTTATTTTGAATATTGGGAATAAAACTTTTTGTTGTTATTTCAAATAATGCCTTATGTTTCATTCTTACAACCACCTCAATTCATATCATTTGGCAAGTATTTCTCTACTTCATTGACACAAGCCCCACAACAGACATCAGCTTTTCTATTGATTGCTGTTGGCTTTGATGGTCAACAGAAGGTGTTTACTGCATATACTAAATGAGGAATAGAATGTTGTAACACAAATTTGAATACAATTTAATAACAATGATGGTGACAATTAATTGAAAAAGAAAAGGCATTCTCAGAAGGGTTAAAGAGAATTCATAAAGACTCTAAGAAATAAAGTTTAGAAAAATCAAATGTCCATGTATTTGAAAGATGTACAAGTGTGTATGTAATATATGTAGGTGTGAAGGTATGTATATATGTATCTGTATGAGCATATGTGTATATATTTATAGATATAAGTAACTTGGTTAAGAAATTCTTTTTTCTGTGGTTAACATAGTTGAATGTTCAGGAAAGTATTTTATCCCACTTGGGTCAATCTCTCTATATGGCATGTGTGTCCAAATAAGAAAAGCTTTCTTCAGTGTGGTGTGATTAAGTGAAGGTACTGTGTGAACTCTTGTGTGTGCTTGCTGTGAGTTTCCCATCTGGCTTTTGGTACATTTTTATATAGTAGATAGACTCCAAATAAAGGACAAAATTTAATTTTTTTTTCTCATTGGTTTCATGTTGTGTGTTTACTATGATGTCCACATGGAGGGCAACACCAAGTTTGGTTTCACATGTAGATTTTTTGACTTGATGACAATGTAGTTGTAGAGGGAATTTGAAAATGTATTTTTATTTATTTATTTATTATTCTGTATTTTCAAAGCTCCAACACTATAATCTATGTTCATACATTAATATAGATCAATATGATCATTGGTGTAATGACTTCCCTTCAATTCTACAGATACAGTTTCTGTTGATCTACTAATTATATATTTTGTTTGGCTGACTTTTTACTAAAATCTTATTTCTTTATTCTATCTTTATCTTTTTGTAATTATATTTATTCTATAGTGTTTGTTTTTTTTTTTAATAATTTCACCCCAAGCAAGGTAATAATGCCACTAAAATGCAAGGGGTTACTGAGAGTGAAAGAAAATAAGAAAAAGGGAGGAGAAAAGACATTAAAAGAACAAAATTCAGAAACAGAAGATGGTGATTAATGTTGCATTTAAATTTCTAAAGATCATAATTGACAGGTAAGCAGGAAGAGATTTTCACAGGTGAGAAGTGTGAGAGAAGAAACTACTAGAATGGAACTTACAGTTGCATCTAACTATTTCAACAGTAAAATCTAGTACTACACTTAAATTTATGAGGTTGAGTTACCAAAAAGGAAAGCTGTGAGGAAAAACTTTAAAAATCTCTATAAATTAAGATATGGTAAAATGAACAAATTATATAGGGTGTGATGGGTATATTTTTAACTTCACACATGCAGGTTGTTTGTTTTTGATTTTGTTGACTGCACAGTATGGTAAGGTCAGTTGGACACCATTTATGAGAAAAAGAACACCATGACACAATTCACTCCGTGAGAAATTTGGAAATGGCATGTTGCACTGCTTGGCATTCATGCTGGAAGCTCCAATACAAACCTTTCAAAGTGTTTGGGTGTCCATCTGAGGAAAGTGCAGAGGATTTGGAAAGAGTTGGATGAGTCTAATGGTGATTACGAAGGAATTTGGAGTGATCACAAGTGATGGCGACATTATGCCTCCATTCATCTTCCCACAGGGCCTCAGACTCAATGTGGAGGCCTACATCTAGTGTCTTGAGGGGGTAGTGCTGCATTGGGTCAAGAGGGTGGCTGCTGAAAGCCCCTATGTTTAGCAACAGGACTCTGCACTATGCCACACAAGCAGGAGAACCCAGTCATGACTGTCAGATCATTTCTGTGACCACATCATCACTTACATCTGGCCACCTAAGTCCCCAGACTACAACCCCCTTGATTATTATGTGTGGGGCACAATTGGATGAGAGACCAACAAAAATCCTTGTGATATCAAAGATGATTGGCAGGATTATGACAGCATTCATCAACTTAAAGATGGAAACTGTTGCAGGAGATTCCGAAGTCATCTGAAGGCTGCTGTGGTTGAAGCCAATGGTGATTTTATTGAATAAATTTACTCTTTAGTATTTCAAGATATTTTTGTGTAATTTTGGTAAATATATCTGTTAAAATGAAATATCAGTGGGTTTTTTTGTGTAATTTAGATGACAATTTATCCATTGCATCCTGTACAGATTCAAATTATAGCATATACATTGTTAGAATAAAATTTATAAAACAGTTTCACAAAAAAATTATTATTAAGATATGATACTCCTACTGAGTGTAATCCAAATTAAAATAAAATTCAAATAATTTTCTAAGTGTAAAAATTATACATCATTTAAAATATATATCAATTTATTAATCTATACCTTTTCACCTTTTAAGTATGTACAGTTATTAAGGTATTATAAATTTTATGGCCTTCAAGTAACACGCATTCAAACAGAACAAAGCATTTTTATGTTAAATATTTGCATGCATTTTGTGCCTACTACTACATCCATGTGCTATGTATAAAAAAAGGATGAGCTTTCAAGTAGGCAATTCATAGCAGGTGAATATAACAGTCTAAGTTGAAATCAGCAAGAAATCTTCCTATGTCTAGTCTATTTTCTGTTGTGCGAAAAAAAAAAAAAAGAAACTGGATTAAAAAAAAAGAAAACCAAGATTTGTAAAACATGTCAACAATTTCTGGAATATAAAAATTTAGCATTTACATTTTATCTGCTTTCTTTATTTTTATTTTTCTTTATTGACACATTGAATATTTTTACAAGGTCAATAGCCACCCACTCAACCTTCCACAATTCCATAAAGTACATTTCCAATTTAATAGTAGATTACTCATATATGATGAAAGCTCACTTACAAATTTACAAACCTCATACAGCTGAAATATAGATGACCAAAAATGACAAAACTTGATATTGCCCACAAGAGAAAATGTATATTCCCAACATGAAAACACCAACATATAAGTAAAATTTAATATTTTAAGCAGTACAAATTTATTAGAAAAATTATTACTATTTTGGCTAATATTTCTTTAATTTTATCAGATAGCCAAGTTCAAATTCCAGTTGGGTTTGTTACATGTTACCATT
Organism: Acanthosepion pharaonis; assembly: GCA_903632075.3. NCBI lineage: Eukaryota > Metazoa > Mollusca > Cephalopoda > Sepiida > Sepiidae > Acanthosepion > Acanthosepion pharaonis. The sequence continues at coordinate 217,994 of CAHIKZ030000764.1, forward strand.
GAAAAAGGTATGAATTCATCTCCTATAAATTAAATATTAGAACTTGTATCTGAAAAAAGCATTGTTATTATTAAAAAATTGTTAATGCAATATTCATTTGCATAAAAAGAATTATCCTTAAAATCCAAAATATGTTTTGGCTTTAAATAACCCACAAAAGGTTGATAAGTTTAAAAAACAAATCAATTAATCAATCAATAAATTCTTTAATTTTATTTCTATTGCTATTTATTACAACTTCAAGAAATGCAATGAAAAAATACTCTTCAAAAATTAATAATAATCTGTATTTTGTGTTTACCATAGATTATTAATTTCTCTTTTGTTTTGTTGTTTTGTGCAAACCATATCAAACTTGTAAAAAGATGACTTCCCAATATTCATTTACCTGAGCCTTTCAAAAGGCCAAAATATACAATGTCTTTGACTGTTCAGTTAAAATAACAATAATGCAATCAGGACTGAACCACTTTTATCTACTTTACATTATTGTTATTTGTATTCTTTTCTTTTTAAATCATTTCACCCCAAACAAGCCATCAAAGCCACTAATATACAGGGAGTACTCAGTGTGAAAGAATACAAGAAAAAAGAAAAACATTATTAAGGAGCAAGAACAATAAAAGATCAGGAATAAAGAAGACATATGATAATGATTGACATTGCATTTTAATTCTTAAAGATCAAAGTTAACTGGGAAGCAAGAAGCCAGAAGAGAGTTCTACAAACAAAAAGTGCAAGAAAAGAAACTGTTAGTATAGAACTTACAGTTATATTCAGTCATCTCAAATCTAACAAGGAATAAAATAAAATAAAGTCATAATAAGGGTATACTATTTGCTGATACCAATAACTTATGATATTCAAGCAATACAAGATTTCACAAATGTTGTAATGGTTTTTATTTTTGAAAGCTTAAAATTGGTGCTTATTAATTATTTTTATTTATTTTGGATATGTAGGTAGAGTAATGGATAGTGGTTGGGAATGAGAAATCAGAGGGGGGCAAAGTTTGTGGTGCAGTGAGTGTGAAATAATAATAACTCTTTTCACCCAAGACTGAGGAAAAAGACGGAAGGAATTTACGAGCCTATGCGAAATCTTCTTTGCACCAATGAAAACTTTGCCTTCACAGAAATTGATCAATGAACTGAGAAGAAAAGGAAAGAAATTTGTGAGCCTATGTGAAATTGTTTTGGGACCTTGCCTTCACAGAAATTATCCAGAAAGAAAGTAGCAAGCATATGCAAAATTCTTTTTGATATAAAATGAAGAGAAAAATTAAATTAATAAGAGAAGAATGTCTGAAGTCATGTGAAAGGTTTCATTAAAGTTCCTCATGATCAACAACCAACATTCAAGTTCTTGCCAGTGTAAAATTATTCACCAATTATAATATCGGCCTTTAACCCAGTACATAGCATTTCAAAGAATTTTCTCTCAACAATCCAAGAAAGCTAAATATTTCAAACTATCTCTCTTTGTCTAATTTTGAAAGTATGCAACCATATATACCTTCTGTGAGCAACAAACTCTCTTACATTTGTTTTAAACATTTTTTAATATTATTTTGTGTCAGATCATTTAATCTGTTGTATGAACATTTCCTCTTCATGACAATTCATTAAAACTATGAACTTTCAAAGTTTCTGATTTATTTTCATGAGACAAGTTACTAACACAACAAGCTTGTAAATTAGTAAATAAATTCTTTATTTGTTTGATTAAAATTATCTATGTGTTTCCTCGTCATTATGATTCCCCATTGATCTTCTTGGCATGGATAAACCAACTGTTCATTTTAACCCAGAAACCCCATATCCCTATAGCAGTTCAGTCGAGTTTTTTTACATTCACTTTCGCACAAATACCCTTAAGAAAGATCCAAATCAAATAGTAGGACAGACTGGGCTCTTCAGCTTTGGGTAGCAACCATTCTAGGACAACTCTGAATTCAAAAATGGTATCTAGCTCTGGCAAAGCACATACTATGCAGCTATTCAAAGGATCATGGAGTTTACAATGACTCTATGATCCCGACTGTAGCTGGCCTTGAGTTAGAGCATTTATTTTCTAAAATTGAATTCATGTATGTACTGAAAGATTTTTCCCTTCTCATATGGCTCTGTATAACATCACACAACTTTCATATTCATTCAATAAAACAAACTTGGGAGTTGTCAAAACAGTTAACCAATATACAAACAAAAGTTAAAGTCAACATTCAAATTATCTTGATTTTTGAATTTTATTTTCTTCTAATCTAGAAAGCCAAATACAAATTCTGTATAGTTTTTCTTTCTCAATTGCATTAGCATTAATTATATGATGCCAACATTAAATTGCCACTAAGGCATGACTCACAATGTTGCAATAATCAAAAATGCTTATATCATCAGTGGGAAATCCCTTTTATTTCTTATGACAAATAACTAAATATAGCAAAAATAAGACAAGTATGACTTAGCCTCATTCTGGAATTTTGATAAAGAAAAGATTAGCACAGGTCAACCATGCCAGTTGCCACAAGTAGTCACATCAATGTGTTTTCAGTTCAATAATTTATACCATATATGCCACATATATACAACTGAAGTGATTATAGCCTTTGTTAGTCAAGCAATAGTTATAGTTTCTGAAGAAAATATAATCTTCATAATGTTGGAACACACACAAACACTAAAAAAATAGAAAAGAAAACCAAAATTAGTAAAAAAAAAAAAAATCAGACTTAACAAATAAGAAAATTTTATGCAACAAATCTGGCACTAGATTATTTGTTGATAGCCAGACTTTAATTTTTGTAATGAAGTAAATGTGCCAGTTGATAACACAAGACTTGAATCTTTCATATTTAACTTTACATTTTATATCACTCTAATACTTCACCAGTTACTTTTAGCCAGTGTGTGAAGCAACTCCACAGAGTTCTTGGTGTAATACACAGACATTTTGTCTGTGATGTATGAGAGACTGCCCAACTCCTCCCTAGAGCAGTTGTTTATATATTTATCTGTCCAACAGTTTTTATCATGTGTGCACATATCAGACACAAACTTACTGACAGGTGTTCACCTCTCAGGGCCTCTACAGGTAATGGGTGAATTGCAGATCTCCACCCCTGGATAGGGGTCATATCACATCTGTCTTGCACTTGGCTTCTTGGTCTGAGGTGAAATTGAGTGCAAATTCTATTCTACATTTCTGTCTCAACAAAAAGACAATTTTGATTGTTAGTTGAATAATGTTTATTGAATAGAAATTGTGATTCTCTTACCTAAAGAATCCATGGGAACCACATGGCTTCTGCCAGATAAAAGTTTGTGTTTCTCATGCCCTTTCTAGTGCCTCATGTAAAACAGGGTCACTTTAATATGTTTAAGCATTTTCACTGAAGAAAATGCATATTCTTAGTCATAAAAAACTAAAGGGGCTGTTTCACAACACTTTCTTAAAACATGTTCAGCACCAAAGGATCATATTAGAATCCGGTTTGTTCCTCTGTTCGTTAGCATGTGTGTTATGCCTTGTCATTACCTCAGATAAATAATGGATCATTCTGGTTTGATTGCAAGGGAAAATGGAAGAAAAAGATATATCTGAGATGCTGTTTGGTTTTAGTCAGAAAAAGAAAGCATACATAACAAACAAGAAAAAAGAAAGAAAGAAAAATAAAGAAAGGAAATGTAGTGGATGCAATAATGCTGCCATGCATTTAATATCTGCTTCAGTGAAATGGAAAATGTTGTCAATTTTGAATCTTTTCATTTGTATGCCCTTACTTCTTTAAATAATGACCTGCATTCATATTTATGATTGTTATTGCAATATTTTCTTAAAGTTGTTAAACTCAATTATTTAATGATACAATATGGGAATTTCTATGTATAGTTGTGGAACTTGCAAGGAGCTTATACAATCATTAAATTAACAATTATGATTCATAAGAAAATTAAAATAGGAAAATCATGAAATTTTCACAGGTACTGTTAGTGTTAATTAATTTTTCTTCTACTTTACCTGTTATGGGCAAAATTAAGAAAAAAAAACATTGGAGATGTTTAATCTTGATTAAAAGATTACACTATGTGATATCATATATTAGAGATACAGGGTTTCATCTCAATTACAAGACTAGGATAGGCTCATTACTATTAACAAAACCAAAACAGTCAAGAGAATTAAGGCTAAAAACAGAAAAATAAGTCATAAATACAGTAAGCTGAATGAATATATTGAGCATATTTACATAGCAATGAATGAGAAAAATAGGATCATAGTTGGAACTGATTCTCTGTACTTGGTTCAATAATGTTACATAATAAACAATTTATCAGATAGTGAAATGCAAATGTCCCAAACAGGTGTCACAGCTGTGGAGTGAAAGCCCAACACTAAACCAACTTAACCTTCTTTAAAAGATTTCCAGTCAATCATTGTAGATAACTGAAAGGTGGCCATCAAACAATTAATCTCTCCTAAGTGACAAATAAACATATGATAAATTCATAATTTGACAAGATCATTTTTTTTTTTACTTATTACAATCAGTAGCACAAATTGATGCTGTAGATAGCAATCTGTAAAATAAAATCCATAAGTTAAATACAATTCTGATCAAAACAACTGATGCTAATTTTGTGTTTTGATACTCAGGAAAAGCAGAGATCTGGTCTTTTTCATACTTAATCCCAATACAAGTCATCCTGATTGTAGTCTTATCTTGTCATTAACAAGATATAATGGTAACTAATGAAGAAAATACATAAACAAGTTCATAGCCAGTTTGGTCTTTTTATGGTTATATTCACTGCCAATCATAATATTTGACAATTAATTATCTAATTTATTATCCAGGCCACTATTTCTTTCTAACAGAAAAGAAGAATGGGCTTTTGAACTGTCAAATAATAATTAAAATTCACTCAGAAAATAGATCAATAACTAAAAAAATAATTAAAAATTGTTATTTCTATCAATTTTTATAGAAGTCAGTTTAGGACATTATTAAAACTATTTATTTTTCTTTAAACACCAGATGGAGACAAACAGAGTATGTGAATACTAAAAAGCCGAAGACAAAAGAGAATTGAAAATGCTTCTAGAAGTACTACACAAGCTTATGTTGGTTTCAAAGTGGCAAAAACTTTTTATCTTCTCCACTTAGTAATAAAACTATTTTCCAATGGTTGTTTTGGTTCTTTTATTAATACATCTCCAACCAGAAGTTGACATCATCATCATTAGTCCCATGATTGGGTGTAGTCATAGAGTCACTGCACAGCAAAGCACCTGACCAGTTCCCTCTATATGTCTTTGTTGCATGCTAATGTCTGAGTCTCAGTGAAAGATTTTCCAGCTTATTCAGTAATGCTGCCAGGCAATTTTTTCTTGTTTGCCTCTTCTTTGACCCAAGGTGGTAACTTGTAGGATGGTAGTGAAAAGATTATTGGCTCTTGTAATATGTCTATACCATTTCAATTTCCTTTTCTTGATGATGATTATGAGGTCTTCCAACAGACCTGTTTCTTGGCTGGTGGTGTATTGCACTGCATCATTTGTGATGCAGTCTATGTTGGAGATACTTAGCATGGTTCTATAACATCTCATTTTTGATGCTTGGATCCTTCACTGAAGTTCTTTTGTAAATGTTCAAGATTGGCAGACATACAGTAAGTTTGAGAAAGTCAATGCATGCAATAATCTGATCCCTAATTTCAGGCCCATGTTTTTGTCTTTCCAAGTAGTTTTGTTACAGAAGTAGAAAAAGACAAAAGGTAGTGAAGAAAGAAAGCTTGTCTTCTTTTTTCTTACATAAAGTAATAAATGTTTAGAGCTTGAAAAGACTGTTAGAAGTCAAGTAATAAGAAAAGGTCTGATAATGAAGAAACCCAAGAACCATACAATAGTAATAAAAACAAAGGAGACAGAAAGAAGCTTTATTTACCTTTTTGCCAGTTGAAATGGCATTCAACTACACACCCACTCAAACAGAATGTTTAAAGTGGCAGCCCTACACATGCATGAAATCAGAGACCAAAATTAGTTTAGCCCTCCCAGCCTAGTATTTTTCCTTTTGGGGATGCTTCAAGCATCAAAAATTAAAGGGAGAGATACTGTTTGGGGAGCCAGACCCTCAGGATTCCCAAGTATAAAAACAGTTTAAAAGCCAACAGGAAACTTGCTGGCAGAAATAATGATTTACTAAGTGTAATTTAGATGTGGTACTAGGCTGCAATTATGGAGCACCCAGTAAGAATAGAACTCACTACAAAGTCATAATTAATCTAGTGTGACAACCATTACACCATGTCAAATTGGACCTGCTGACAGAAATACTCACCACAGATTACATCAGCAGTTATTTATAATGAATGGTACAGTTCATTACTTAGGAAGATGATCTCACCACAACAATATACGACATTAAATCACCAGGAAATCTATTAATCATAATGCACTTTTTAAGAATACTCTGAACATATTTGTCAGAAGCTGAAAGCATTTATTATTTATGTTGTGTAGGTGGAGTTCAATACAACCAGAAGAAGTTTTCTTAAATTTTTATTTTAAAAAAAGATAAAGAGATTTTTAAAGCAGTTTATTTATTAAATATTACATTGTATCAAAAAAATTTCAGTTTTAATCAACTCTTTATTCTACAATTATAAAACAACCATTAAAAATCAAAATACAATCCATAATGTTGCATTGTTTTCATTAATTTTTCTTGCCATGTCTTCATTTCCCTCACAAAACCACTATTTCAAGTAAATAAAAAAAAATCCCTGTTCAAGGTCTTTCATATATAAAAATTTCCATTCCTGTAAAATTGTTACCAGACTAAAAAGCAAAGCAAAATATTAAGAAACAAGAAAATTTCATTAGAAACAAAAAAAGTGAGCACTGAACTGTTATGTAATGTTGGCCCTTCTTTCTGGCAGTGAATGGTGAACAATCTCCTCATAGATAAAGAAGAGGCATGAAACAACAGAAACGTGGTTCTATGCTGAAAATACTATGGACTGAACATGTGAGTAACAAGAAAAGTAATGAGAAAAAAGGACTTGGAGAATCTGACACTCACAGGACATATTGAAGTCAAGAGGGACAGAGGTAAGTAGTGAGTAACCTACCTAATGAGTAAGTAGATGACAGAACAGTGATTGGGAGAGATATAATGAAAAAACAAAACTTACTAAGCTACTAAGGATAGGTAGTTGTGGGGAGCTATGAAGGGAAATAGTACATAGAAGAAAAAGACAAGAGTATATAATAGTCACCTTAGAATTATGAGATCAAACATTGTCATATTGCAGGAGAGCTCTGCTATTGATCAAAGTGAGGTATTTTTTTCAAAGAGACATGCTGTTCACAGTAGAGGTCCAAATTAAAGGTTTGACCATCTGGCACTATTTCAAAGTGGCTGATTTGCTTGACATTCCACTAAATACTAATCATAAACTTTTTATTACTGGTACTTCAGATAGTCCACAACACAATTTAGTCATTGTTTCCAATTATTGTCTAAGTTGCATAAGTAAAACCACTTTTCATTAGATGCTTGAAAAATTGTATATCCAATGGATTTTCAAGCTAGGTTTCACAAATGTCCACTTTACACTGTATTTACATTTTAAAAGATCAACTAGGAACCTCTTGAAAGATTCGATATGTTTTCAAAGTTTATGTAATGCACTTGTGGAAAGTTGAGGGCAGGGCCAGTGCAAACTAGCCCCAAAAACCCTGACTGGGGAGGATCCAAGCATGATTGAGGGCCTTGAACAGTACTTTGGGATCCTCGCTATTTTAACAACATTTGCTTTTTTCTATATATATTTATATACATTACAAGTTAAACTAAGCACAACAGACTATTAAAGGATGAAAAATTTCCACAGATTTTGGCATCATTCTGGGGTCATTCTTTCCATCCAAATTTGTGAATTTTTTTTGCTCATGCTAAGTCTTGAAAAAAACACTATATAAATTCACTGTTTTTTAACTATAATGCTGAATGTGTTAAAATTATTCAACTTTTTAACAAAAAAATTCTCAAGTTGATGTTAAAAATTGGCACAAAACATTGATTTATTTAAGATGGAATGATTTATGATATGTCTTTAATTTGTATTTAGATACATTAAGTTTATTTTTATTTTTTCTAATTGGATTGTTCACCTATATTACATATGATCCATTATTATACATAATTAAGTTACAATAAAATTTGTGTTTTATATGAATACTACCTTATGAAAACCATCAACAGCAAATGAGACTAGTGCAGCAGGAACTTATTGGGAATAGGTGGTGGGAGAGGCTTAAGGATAGCATTAGGTCCTTCACCATTGAATATGGCCAGTGGCTTGCACTAGATAAGGCTAAAAAGATAAAGACACTTGAAGATAGTCTGTCCCAGATGGAGGCTGGGGGGACTCCCTAGAGCTAGGCAGGCTCTGGAATGTTCGGCTAGTGAATGCTACAAGGGTCAGTTAGTTAGGCATAGGTTAAACAAGATGTCTAATGAAGCCATAAACATGGGTACAGTATTGCACAAGAAAGAGATCTGTCAAGGTTCCGATCGGTACATTCGTGAGGTCAATACCACAGAGGGGTGTGCTCTGAGGTCAACTGATGATATGTGTAAAGTGTTTTGGTGGCATTTTGAAAGCCAGTTTACCAATGAACCTAGTCTCAGTGGCAATGAGTTTCACAGCTATTTGGCTGACTTTCCTCAGTTATCACTGACTGAAGTGGCTAGCTGTGAGGGTGAAGTCTACTTGGCATTGAAGGGGGTCAGCAGTAGCAAGTCTCTAGGGACTTGATGGTTTACTCTATGAATTGTACATGAGGCTGTTGCACATCTTTGTGCCAATTTTGACTGTTATGTTCAACAACTTTTTCCAAGAGTGTGATCACACTGTTGAAAAAGGGCAAGGATGGTGGGCAGGAATTAGATGATTACAGGCCCATAACTCTGCTAAACACAGAGTTAAACATTTTGGCCAAGATCCTGACAGAGTATTTGCAGTCATTTGCCAAGATTCTGTTGGGACCTGATCAGACTTGTGCTGTGAGGGGCTGACCAATTCAGAGCAACCTGCATCTGATCTGCACAATTCTAGAAGTCGACAAGCAAGCCACACTGATCAATTTGGACCAATCCAAGGTATTTGATAGGGTCAATCATTGGTATCTGGCTGCTGTCCTGCAGGCCACCAGATTCAAACCTGACTTCTGCAAATGGATAGCCTCCTGTATCACTCCCCAATTGTTGTGGTACAATCTGGCCCTACATGGAATCACTGTCCCTGGTGGGATTTGAGCCAGGGTTTCCATGTACGCCAATGACATATCCATTTTTGGATCATGCTGCAGCAACATTGAGGTGGTACAGAAGGTACTTGAATGGTATGAAAAGGTTACGGGGACTAAGATTAACTGTAACAAGTCTTCCAGTTTGCAGTTAGGTGCCTGGAAGTATAGGGTTGATCTTCCAGGGCTCTTTGGTTGGACAGATGGTCCTGTCCACATTTTTGGAGTGTGGTTTGCACCTGACCTCCAGCTGGAGAAAAACTGATCAGAAGTACAGGCAAAGGTTGGAGTGTCAGTCTGGACTTGACTCCAAAGGAGGTTGTCCTTGAAGGATAGTGCTGAGGTGTGTGCCACTTACATCTTTCTTCTCATCCCTTACCACTTGGCTGTATTTCCTCTTTGCAAAGACCATAGGAAGGCGATTAGCACTTGTCCACCCTCTTTTGGGGAGTGGTCACAAGCAGAAGGTCTGTAAAGAAGCCTGTGTCCAACATCCATCTCATTGGAGCTGGGATTGCCACACTTGGTGAGTCATCAACATGGCTCGAGGTTGGCTTTCCTACACTGTGTTTTGACAGAGGATTCAACTTTGGTGGGAGATGTTAGGGAAACCTTCCCTAGCATTACTATCACTCCTCCCATTTCCTGGGCTAAGTGTCATCATAGGTCCGGGAAACTGTTAACTTTCTTCAAAAAGTGTCAAGGGGCCTTGATGGCCTTTCCTCAATCCAGTGAACTTTCATGGCCTTGAAAGGTCTTGTATCATGAATTAGTGACGGGGGTTGTGAAGGATCCTCTCTGTGGGTGGCTTGGTTTGTCACTGGCTGAGTTGTGCTCTTTCTGGTCTTGAGCACCAGCAGCAAATTACTTCAGTAACCCTGAGTTTTCGCTTACCTGACAATTGATTTGCAACATGCTATCTCTCAATGACATGGCCTTCAGATGGGGCAGACAGATTTGCCTGATGGTCACTGGTGTGACCTTGGTTTAGAGGAAACTGTTCACACGCCTTCTACAATTGTCCTCAGGTGCACCCTTTCTGTGATTATGTCGGTGAGTTGACAGCTCGTATTGCTCCCAATAAACTTGTGCTCATCAACCTTGCATACACACACAATAATGTGTCACCACCATATTCTGGGGTGAAACAAATGGTGTTTCTAATGCTGCTAGCTGTGGCAAGAATGGTAATATGGACAATGCGAATGGAGGAAATTTTGCGATATGAGTGCTATTCTCATCAGGCTCTGATCAGATTCTTTCAGCATCAGCTGAAGGTGAAGATCAGAACTGATAGAAAGTGTTTGGTGTTGACAGATTTCAGCAAAAGGTTGGTGAAAGTAGCGAGCTTGGTTCATGTGAAAGGGGTGTCTTTGAGTTCCTTTTTTAAGTCATCTTCGTCACAACAGGGCGGTTTCCTGGTTAAGATAGACACTATTTGTTTTCCTGGTGTCTGGCCTGTTCCCAGCATTCTCCATTGTTATGATCCCTGTCAAGGTTCCCAACCTCCCCAGTTTGTTTTTGTCCCCTCTTTTAAACTCAGCTGGATCAGACTTTGATTTTCCAATTCTGTCATTTATTTTACCCTTCCCTCTCCAGTAGTAAGTGTGCTACTTGATTCTGTCTACCGACAGAATACAGCAGCCGTTCTTATTATTTTGAAGGGTGGACGGGTCCTACTAACATCTGTTTTGTTTAGTTTGTTTTGTTACAATCTTTTCTTAGTTCTCATGTTCATTCCCTCCCTTTCATTTCATGATTCATGAAATTTTTATATATTTTTTTTTATGAACTTTCATAACATTTTTATACCATGAGGTGTTTTGTAGGTCCCCTGTGAATGTGTGGTATTGTGGTATATGCAGGATTGAGTGGTGAGGAATGCGTTCTTGTGGTAAATGGATAAATTGTATTGGATGAATGGGTTGTGATTATGACTAGGACTAGGATAGTTAGCAGAGACCAGCCCTTCCTCACTTTCCTTTTGGCCTTGTGCCACAATTACTGTATTTCAGTAATAAATATAACGACTTTTGAGCTTGGTGGGTGAAAGTGAGTGTTTGCTGCTGTGAAGTGAAGGTTGGATTTCTGACCCCGTTTTTCATTACTACGTTTCCTGCTGGACTGTTATGACAGATTTTCAATTGAACTTTGTGTTGGAACATGGATTCTTTTTTTGGTTTTGACCCCATTGGTTGATACCCAAACAGCTATGTTGAATTGGCTACAAATGTTGCAGATGAGAGAGACAAAAGAAGCCGATTGCAGGCATTAATTGCTACAATAAGTTTAAAGTTTTTTTTGCTACACAAAGCTAACAAAAACATTTAATTATAAATCTTAATTGGATATGAATTAATTCATATAAAACTGAGAACAAAGATTTCATGAAATCAATAAAAAGTTGATAAAGCAAATGAAATATCAGTGGTAAGTTCACAAGTGGATAAAATGCAATATTTTAATCATTATCAGCAACAAATTGATAAAGCAAATGCGTATACATTGGAGCAATACAGCAAAGAAACTTTAAAAAATTATTTCTCAGAACTCAGAGAAAAGTATTTGTATTATGCATAAAAAGTTAGCTGCACAAATTACAAAAAATGATTGAGGACACAGATCAATGTATTATATAGGCATTTCTTAAAAGGCATTTGTAACAATATGTTGTCAGAAATGGATATCAAGTGACAGAAATGGAATTCAATTCTTTTTAACTTCTAATAAACCAAGTGGTGCAGAAGTAAGCGGAAGGTTCATGTTCAATCATATCAGGGTTACCATTAAAGTAGGTATGTCTACTGAAGAGGTATCTATACCATCAAAAATGTTTTCAACAAGACAATACAGAACTAAAAGCAAATAGACAACAGGTTAAAATTTTATGAAATATTTATTCCATAAAATAGGATAAAAGTAATAAATGTCTGTCTGTGGAAAAGTTAGGCTTTTCACTAACAGAGTCTGAGTTCAAATGTCTACATTTTGAACAAAGTAAAATTTTACTTACTGACCATCTGAAGAAGTACTCAAAAGTCAAAAGTGTACTTCTCCCTGCTGGTCAGTAAAATTAGTAAAACTATTGTCAGTAAATATATCAGGATAATTATTAGTAAGACTAATTTATTTCATTAAAATTTCTAATGTCTGTTCATGTCTTTCACCCTATACAAAGGCAAAGAGAAGAGAGTATGTTTTTTTAAGAATATAGGTTCTTAAAGGCATTGTATGCTACTACATATGTCTTCTACAGTCACTCATCTGTGTCTCCTGCTGCCATTGTGGCATAAACTCACTACACAGCAAAATAGCTTGTGTGTCCCTTTTTATTTACAAGGCACAAATGTAGTAGCAGCAATTATATTTCTCTAAACTTTCTGCCCATGTCCCTAAAAATTTGTTTATTTTGAATTGTGTTCTCGAACAAACTTGCTATTAGGTCAATACAATTGCAATTTTGCAGAAAAGAGACATCACTTTTAGTCTTTATGTCATGCTAAGAACACAGTAGGAACTGAATAAAAGTTTTGTCTCCATACTACTTTCCTGGGAATGATTGCAGGTGTCTTCTTAAGGAAAATTAAGTAAAAATGAATTGGTAGAACAGGACAAGTATAGTCATCAAATGATTTCTTGGCATGCAATATAGTACAATATTGTATTTGTATGATATTAAATACTGTAGGTACAAGACCAGTGATAGAGGAAATAACAACAATGATAAAACTATGCCTTATACGTTTTGAGACAGCTAATAGAGGTAGATTTCACAAATATTTGACAATAATGGCAAAAAGAGGAGACTGAGTAAAAATTGGTTTCTCTATTGTTCTGTGTATGTGTGTGTGTGCGCGCGCGCGCGCACTCACTCACATAGGGAACGATAATAATACATATTAAAACGCATGCATGCAAAACCTTTACTTTGTTTATTTAGGTTTTCAGCTTCTGCCAGATGTTTCAATTTCAGACTATTTTTCTTCTCTTCTTTGACGACCTGTAGGTGAAACTACAGCTGATGTAAAATAGAACTGTAGTGTAAATAAAATAAAAATACTTATCAGTTTCGGCTTATTACAAAGTATAAATACATATATCTAACTAGGTAGGTGAATGAGTTCATAAAATTTTTACGCATCTCCCTAAATGAGGTTTGCAAAATGCTGGTTATTGCTAGGTTGGCCTATGCCATGTTGTCTAAATATCATTATGGGATGTGGGCGTGACGTCACGCGCAGACAAGCTTGTGTGGCTGGCATAACTGACGTGGCACTGATCGTTGAAGTCACTCCAGCGAATTGATAACTCTTCCCTATTTCTTGTCTAACAACTCTTAACACCGATCAGGTTCGCCTGTCTGTGTTGTTGTTGTTAGTTGTTTATAAGAGCGCCCTTCGACGTTATCTTCAATCACAAGTTTGTGACGATCAGGAGAAAGAAGACACGAACATTGTCTCTACGTGTTGTTTTCTACGGACTAAAACCCTTACAGTTTTTTTAAGAGACTTAGAATATAGAGAGAAACTTCTAGTTGGATAGTTTTAATACTGCTTATTATTCTCATTTGAAACCTGTACGTTGCTTAAAGAATTATTTACAAAAATCAGAAGAAGGTACTATCTCTTCCTGGTGAACATCTCGTGCAACAGCAGTGTAAGACAAAACCAGGAAGGAAAAGAAGTGCATGGTAAAGAAAGCTAACATTTTGAGCAGAAAAAGCAAAAGTGTATTACCCACTTTCTTTGCAGATTTTACTGAAAGGATTTAATAACTCTTTGCCGTCCATAAGGAAATAAATAACTTGAAGGAAAGAACGAAGATAAATTTTTGCTCCATACTTCAAAATACGACGACTACTACTGCAGACTGAACAACTATGGGTCTGACAATTTCTAATATTTTCAATCGGCTTTTTGGCAAAAAGCAAATGCGAATTCTTATGGGTAAGTATAAAGAATAAAAAGGACTTCTTTAAGCATATTGATTAATAATGTTTATCTTAAACTGTCTTTATTTTTTTTTATAATATTAAAAAAAATCTATCGAATTTCACACACGCACCATGTCAACCAACATGGCGATTATTAACCTGCTTTTTTTCTATTCTTGTCATACTTAAAGAGTAAAGAAAGACTAATTTATTTCATTAAAATTAATTTATTAAATACATAATTGAATGTTAATGCGGTTTCTTCATTGTAGATTTATATTACACAAGACTATCTATCACATTTTTATTTTTTATAATACGACTTTATCTTGCGATAAAATAGGTGTGCAGTTGTCTATTTCTTACTTATCTTTGATATTTTTAATAAATGCAAAGAAGTGTTTGGGGGGGATTTTCCGGTCTCCTGTCGGTCCTAGATCTTTTCATTTTCTCAAAATAGATAGATCTTCTGTAGTTATCAAAACTAAACATGAAGACATCCGCCTAAATAATTATTACACACTGGTTGATGATAATTTTTATAAAATTTAGTTAGAGCTACAAGTTGTGTAAGAAGACTTTTCATAGATTCTAATAATTAATTATTTCCATTTCTTGCTTCCGAGCTGCATTAATTTGGGATTTTTTTTCCTTCTGTTGGAAAGAAGCGTGAAAAAATATTTCTACGTAATGATATTTACTACCTTAACCTTCATCTCTATTTTCTTTTTTTAGTAAAAAAAAAAACAAAAAATAATAATATTCACGTATAAAACCTTAGTTTTTTGTTTAAATATTATTAAGGATGTTGATAAAATTTAACATTTACGTTACGTTTTAAACACGTGTAACATTGTAATTTTAGAGAATCATTTTCTTTAAAGAAAAATGATCTCATGGATTTTTCTGCCTTGATTTAAATGAATTAACTCTTTATATTCTTTAAAATAATTTTTGTGAAATAAATTTTATTATTAAGTTCTTATTTGTCTTTCGTTTTCATTTTGTGAACCAGATGGCTTTCTGACGTGTCATTTCAAAAATGATATTCAAAGAACACACAAAAGAAAATATTTAGAGATCTTTGTTTTCGTTTTATTGTGTATCTGATTAAAAACTGAACAATACTTACTATATTCATAAATATAAGTTTGTTTTTGATCAAAAGGAAAAACGCTGATAGCAATTTCTTTTTTTTTCTTTTTTTATAAATTGAGTTGAGTCTAAAAAAAGATTTTTAATACGCGGATAATGATTGTAAATAATAATAATGTAATCATTAATATTCGAATAAAACCGAAAACAAGTCTTTTTCTTTCTTGATCGTCTAAGAAATAAGGATTTTAAAAACATTAAACAACGGAAATTACAATTGCTGATCAATATTAATTTCGTTTTAGGATGAAAAAAATTTATTTTTTTGCTTTGGTGAAATGAAAAATAGAGTTCGTTAGACTATGAAATATTGAAATGAACATAATATTTGAAATGATTTCAACAAATATAATTTTTTTTTTTTTTTTTTTTTAATTTAATTATTATTTCTTTTCATTCAGATTCTAGAGCTTTAGTTTTAAATATTTTGTTCACATTTATTTCGATTGACCAAATATTTGCAGTGTTTTACGCTGTACAAAAAAAAATAAATTTCCTTAATGTTCATAATTTATTTCTTCGTTTTAATTTTCTTCCTATTAATACTCTTTTCTTTTTTTTTTAAATTCGACTTACTTAGTCAACAAAATTCATTAATTAAAATATCAGATCATTTCGTCTCTTCAAAAACAAAAATTGTAATATTTTTAATTGTCATGAAAAAAATCTAAATAATTTATATATATATATATATATATATATATATAATGACTAAATTCAATTAATCTTGGTTTCATTCTAAATAATTTACTAATGTGATTGTAGATTCTTTTTTTTACTCTTTTTAATCTATCATTAATAAAGACTTAAACAAGGGAGATTATTCATTTAGATAACTAGGACTAACTTTGGATCATATTTATTTGCAATAATTAGTAACATTTGTAATCAACTTTATTTCAGCTGATTTCTTTACCTTCATAATGTTGCCCTTTTTATTCGTCTATTTTCTCATTGCTTAAAATTCGAAATGTAGCAATTAAACTCTCGATTTCTTTGATATCGTAATCAGAAATTTAAGATTAATTTGCACTGATTTGCTTTTTTGTTTTTAATCTTATTTATTTTCTTAAATTTCATTTAATCCTAAAAGTTTACATGTAACTTTTATATACAGATTTTGCTTTTTAATGTATATACCAATATCAAGTATCATATTTTCCAAGGTTAAATCCATTTGGTTTAATTTCAGTATAAATTTATTTTATAATTTTTGACACCTGTTACTTATTGTTAGCCACTGCTATGTAAAAAGTAACATTATTTCATATTATTAGGATAATTTCTTGTCGAATTGAACTTTAACTTAATTTTGAGATTCCTATGATTCAATTGAGAAATCTATTATTTGATAAGCAATAAAAATTGTTGATTTTTACATAAACTCTCATGTTTTAACATGCAATTTATTTATTTTATTCTTTGTGGCTTCTTTTGGTTGGAGATCCTGTATTCTTTTTAAAATTATTTGCATATAAGTTTGAAACTTAGAAAAAATGCCAAATAAATACTAATTAAATTCTTTGTGTAAATATTTGGATTGTAGAAGTTTTTTATCTAATTGATTACTGGAGTAAACGTTGTCTAGCGTCAAATCAGTTGTCTTTCTGACTATTTTAGAAGTGTCAGCTATAAATTGGAGTTTTTTATTGTTTTTTTCTCTCTCTCTCTTCTGTAAAGTGTTCAAGTTTTTCAGCTTAAGGGTTTTTGTTTTTTTTTTTCACTCCCCCACTTCTTTCCTAATTATGAAAGCATTAAAATTTTCTAATTCATAAGTGATCTGCTGAAACTTTCCAAATTAACATGGTTCAGTTTTGTATAGGTAGAAATATTGCATAATGTCAGCTTGACATCACTTTTATATTGAATATATGATACTTGTGTGGCTTTGTATTCATACTTCAAGAATTAATTGTGGCCACTAGGGCTTGGCTGTTTTCACTTGAGCTTTATCACATTGACCAGAAATAGTCATAACTTACCAATCTTAATTCCTGTATTTAATATATTTGAATGTTCATAAGTAACAAGTAGTTAATTTTCTATACATCTTAATGTATAATGTGTTACTCACCAAACAATCATCAGATTTGTTTTTCTTTCTTTTCTCATTAAAATGAATTATTCCCTAGTTGTTATATGTGTATATGTACTTTTGAATTTGCTAAATTTTAATCTTTCTACAAGCCTTATTTTTAGTGCTTCTCTTAAAAAATGTACAGAGAAATCATTACTGGTATAGCTTTATTATATATTATTACATTCATTATGTGTGCAAATAATTGGAATATACTGAATATGCTATATAGTTTGTAGAAGTTGAATTTTCAGGCAGAACAAGTATATATAGGTTTGTTTCATTTTGCTCATTAAAAAGCATTAGGAACAATCGCTAGTTACTCCTAGTAAAGTATAGTCATAAAATATATACCAGTTCATAATAAAAGGTACCTTCAGCTGATTGGACTCAAAGTAGATTAACTTACTGTAAGACTTCTTTTCAGCTGTTTGTCAAACTTTTTAGCATAAGCTAAATGTACAGTATCTATAGATATATGGAAACTAACTTAAAATCTTTCAATATTTTTTAACTTTATTTAAATCCACATTAACATTTCCATTTATGCATGATGCTAACTGTTTTTGCACTAATATCAAGGCAGACTTCTTGTTTCACCATAAACTAAAAGTAATCAAGTTATACTGATAATGCAAAACAAAGTAAAACCTTAAATTTTTAAGCATAGCAAACTGGAAAATTATTGACTTCTCACATGGTTAGAAACTTGATTTAATCAATGACTCTAAATGCATAGTTTTAAAATACTGTCCATAAATAAGTACACTCCCTATCTTTTTTTTTTTTTTTTTTTTTTTTTAAATTTCTTTCAAACCAAATATACCAGGAATTAATTATTTCTAGTACTAGTAATCTATTTTACAATTGAAATGGATATTATTATGTAATAGTCCAAAAATAAGTGCAGAGATTTTCATTCTGTACAATAAGTATATTTTCAAGTCAGAATGGTTTGGGAGAGGGCTTTAAGTAAATTAGTGTATAAATAGGTCACAATGCTAAAATAATTTTTATAAAAGCACTTTTCCATGTGGAGACATTTTTTTAGATAAATGTCTCCACTTGGAAAACAACTCTCCTGGTTTTAAGGAACATATTTATTTACACAAAAAACAATAGCTACAAGACTAAGCAAACATTTTGTTGTTGAAAATATACAAAATTGAAAGAAAAATCAAAGTTAGACATTTACAAAAGCTACCAGGTCAGCCATGCAAACTTACCTAAAGTTTTATTTATTATATCAGAAGATTGGTGAACAAAGATCCTAGAAAAACACTAATGAAGTACAAAAAGGTGTGCAGTAAATGTTTTGATTGCAACAATCATTTCCAAAACAAAATAGGCTTAAATGGTCAATGACCATGTAGAAAACTACTATTGAATTAAAGACACAAACAAACTTATTTAAAGTTTGTACAAGAGGATAGTTTTGGGACAATGTAATATGGTCAGATGAAACAAAAAACAAATTTGTCTGATGACATTTGACAAATCTGGGGTGCATCATGACATGTACAAAGGAAATATGGTCTGAGGTTGTATGAGCTCTGATGCTAGTATAATTTATTAGACATTGATTTCTTTTTCTTTTTTTTCTTTTTTTTTTTTTTACTGCACATAAATTCTTTAAGGTTGCCTTGATTTTTATATACCAATTGGGCTAACAGCTCTTGCTTGAAGCTTGGAAAACTATCATGGATTTTCCAAGTTTCATGTAAGAACTGTTAGCCATGTTTTTTTTTTTTTTTTTTTTTAATCAAAAACCACAAACTCAGGCAGTCATAACAGTACAAACTTTTTTCTTTTTCTTTTTTTAATACTATAAATTGTATGTAAAAAAAAAAAAAAAAAAAATAAGGCTTCACACACAGATGAGCTGTTAACATATTTTTGAAATCTACCAAGTTAAACAAGTACCTCATTGTTTTTTTTCTCTGTGGATTACACACATGAATATTGCTTATGAATATTGCTCATTTGTGCTGCTTTCTTTTTTTTTTTTTTTTATTGGTTTTTATATGTATAGACTGAAAAATTATAGGTGTAAACAAATGTAACTATTTCTCATGTTGTGTATATAACTGGTAACAGCTGCTTATAATTGTTAGGTCATGCTAGTATAATTTATTAGACATTGATTTTTTATTTTTATTTTTTTTACTGTACATAAATTCTTTCAAGTTGCCTTAATTTTTTATATACCAATTCTGATAAGTTTAAAGTTTTTTGCATTAATATTTTTAAAATTTATTCTTATAAAATTTTCCTTGCAATCTATTATAGCAGTTTTTGTTTTGTTTTTTTTCTTCATTCTTTCTACCCTGAAGCATAACAAAAGGTTCTAGAATTGATTGTGATGTAAATTATTACTGTAACACATGGCACATTTTAAGATTGCTTTTAAAATACACATGAAGTAGTGCTGAAAAATTTTCATCTTGGCCTATTTAAAATCTGGCTAAATCACCAAATGTCAGTTTTTTTTTGCACCTCATCATACTAACCTGTCCTTCAGTATATCAGCTTTCATTTGATATTGTAGATTTTGTAAGTATTCCCAGCTACATAAAAAAATAATAGGTACAAATAGTTTTTTACTATTGATAAATTTTCCTCTCAACTTCTAGGGAAAAGTTATAATCCCGCTGCTTATAAAAGTCTGGTTCATTTTGAAACTACATTAATTTGTAGTGGATTAGAGATATATTTAATTATATCCCTTAATATAACTGATGTAAAAACTGAAATATTTACTGTATTGTGATTAAAATAGATAAATGAAAAATTTATGTTGATGACACTGTACATCTTGCAATTATAGAGCTTTTCTTTTCTTTTTTCGAGGGGGGGTGTTCTGATTATCAATAGGGAACTGATTAATTTTTGTTAAAAGAATAGCTTGTACGTTAATAATGCATACTATTTTCTTGGTTTGGTATTTCCAAAATGTTTTGGAATATTGTGTGTGTGTGTGTGTGTATATATATATATATATATATTGAATCCAATCTTGAGTGTCTACCTTTTTTTTTCTTTTTTCTGTCTTTCTTTCAAAATGAGAAATGCTGAAATTATAAGCAAATCACTATAGCAAACTTTTGCTTGTAAGTTTGACTCTCAATGCAATTGCTGTTAGGGCTTTCTTAACTAAGATATTTGCTCTTTTCAATCACTCAGATTGAATTTTCTTTCTTTCTTTTAACACTGCAATGTTTTGTTACTATTCCTGGTGTATAACTAAGATTGTCCAGTTATTGTATAGTTGATTTTATTGAATTTAGTTAGTCATTATAAACTGAATGGGGAAAGTATATAATACTTGTTTTATCTTTCTCCCCATAATTTCCACTTAGTATACATTAGTTATGTTTTAAAATAAACTGAAGAAAATTTGGGTGTAAATTCTTTTTCCTTGTGGTGGTGGAGGATTTGTTCTAAAAATGTTATGCACCAAATATTGTTCTAGATTTTAGTTGTATTATTTTTTATTTATTTATTATTATTTTTTTGAATTGTTAGGCTCATAATATAATTCCTGATTATGTATTTTATTTAAAAATTACACAGATACTTAAATCTGCTATATTTGTTTCTCTGTGATGTATTTCTTTTATGAACAAAAATTTTGTTTCTAGTCACAGAACAGCACAATTTATACCTCCAATAAATAACTGGATAATATTACCAGTGAAACTTTTACAAATAAATTATAACCAGTGTCAGTATAGAAGAAATACCTTTTTGAAACATTGTACCACACTGATAGCACTTAGATATATACAAATATTAAATGAAAGTAGCATTTTTATTCTAATAAAAATGTTAAAATGGTATATATGTAATGTAAATTGGATTCCGTTTAGTCTACTATAATGAGTAACAGTTAAATAAGACTTGTTTTAGCATTATTCAGTTTAAACTTTAAAACTTTGCTAGCATATATTATTTAACTAGTAAATAAATGTAAATTGGATACAAGAGTTTTCTTGCTTAAAATAGGAAATAAAAGAAAATTAAAATCTCATTTCTGTTCGCTTTCTTCACAATACAAAATTGGAAATTTTCAATTTAAATGAACAAAGATTTTACATTGCACGTAATAATTTTTGACAAAGCAGTTAAAATATTGAAATTAACTGACACTACAATTTTCAGCTCACCATTCTATGAATGCTTGCTAACACAACAGCTTTTATTAGTAGTACAAGATTATAAATAGGATTTTTCAGTGCACTTGTAGAGAAGGGCAATTTCACACAATTGCACATCACCTTTTAACAATGTGGCTTCTTCTATCCCCTCTCTGACATTGACTCCTGTAGCTGTTAATGAAGCAAAATATTCTATGCATCCAAAATTGTATAAAATGTTAGTGAGCAAGGATAGACAGGATGATATGTTCTTTAATATATTTCTTCTTGCACAACAAATGAACACAAATGAAAGATTTGTACATAAAAAAAGAGGTTGTTACCAGAGAAAATATTCTGTTGAACTCCCTTAGTTTGACAGGATTCCTAGATACACAATACTAGTGTTTCTACCATCAAGAGCCAGTATAAAAAGTTTGCTTAGTGATCTAACCCAATATAAAGCTTGCCAAGAGAAACACCTCTAGAAGTCAGGTTAAGGCCAGGAATCTTAATTATCTTTGTACCTTATTAATGGTCATGGCTGAGCCTCACTGGGAATTCAAGTCAATTAAATTCGAAGGGTAAGTTTGTTGGAATTATGTGGATCCTGAAATCTATTTTTTTTTTTTTTTTTTTTTTCTTACCCCAGTTAGGCTAGTTGATTTGGCAACATGTGTGAGAAATTGCTTGACAACTTAGTGAGTTCCATTCACTTTGGATGGTTAAAACTTCTGAGAAGTATGGGCAACTCGATCACAAAACTAATTGCTACCCTACTAGCTACTTTATATTGGAGGTTAATAGTCAAATGAGCTGGGCCCCATTATTAGGTGGAGGAATTTTATGCACAGCACATGCATACGAAGCAAAATGTGTAATTTATGCACATTGGAAAAGATCACCATGGTACAGGCTATAGGTGACAAGAGGATGTTAAATGAAAAGCATGACTTTGTTTTTATATGCAAGCATAAGATAGTTTTTGATAAATAAATAATTAAAAAAAAAAAACATAGATTTGAGTTAAATCCTAGTACTTATCATTCTGCTTTCTTTTTTTTTTTTTTTCATCCTAGGACCCCACAAATAAAACTATCTATGGTAACCTCATACTTATAAATAAAGAATACCTTATATTCAGTGTGCTTTCCCCTCCCCCGTGTGTATGTTAACTGATAGGTTAGCTTTCCATTCTGTGTCTCTCTCTACCACCTGATGTTTGAGTCTAACAAAAAAACTGGCAGACACAGAGAAATCTTTGGGGTGCATGTAAAGTCTGTTATATATGTATGTGTGTGTTGATATGTCAAGTTCCCTCTTGGCATTAACGATGAGTCCGAAAGGGAAGGATAAACTAATAGTTTGGCACTGGTGTGGCTGCAGTAGTTGCTGGAAAGTGACATAGTATGCCAGCAAGCCAACAATCTTAAGGACTCCACTCCAAATTAGCTAAGGGTTTGCTTCTTAGATTTCTCTTCTTGTCTCAAAGATACCCACAAGGCAATGAAGGTTTGAATTCCGTTTTCCTTCTTAACTGATTACTGCTCAAAGCAAGAGAGCCAAACATGCCTTGTTACTTAACCTATAACTGGAGGAAGTATGAAGTGAACAAAATACTGCCAGAATTTGAATGCTGTACAATGTTTCCACTTTCCATGTCCATAACTTTTACACTTACCAGTGCATATAGTCTATAAAATTTTTAACATAACATTTTTATGCAGCAATCCTTCATTTGGAAGTGTTTTATTAAATAGAACAGACATTAAATATTTGAGCAGTTTGGTATATTTTTCTGGTGTCAAATAAGTCATTTGATGTTGAGTAGATACTTAAAAGAACTTGCTAAAATTGGGAGTAATATTCCAATAATGGTCATTTTCAAGGAAAGAATAGAATGGAGGTAGGCAGTATAACATTTGTGCTGTTAATGACCTAAGGGTTAGATGAAATGAATATGGGTTCATAATGATATGCTTTGGTGTTGGCATAGATTTTTAGCACTGCCACTAAAATTACCTTATTATTCAAAGACAATTGAATATTGGCTCATAGTTTGGAACAAATTTTATTAACAGCACAAATGTTCTACTGGCTAATAGACTTTAAACTCTCTCTCTCTCTCTCTTTTATATATATATATATATATATATATATATATCTGGAATTAATAACGCAAAGTAATTATACTCTACATCCAATAAATTCTTGTTTAGCTACAATTGAAGAGTTATCTAGTATTGTTCAAATGGAGTGAACTACATTTATTGAACTGAGTGCTTTCTTCTCCAAAGTGTGTATGTAATTGGTTACATGATTTTTATCACCTTTTGCGATATAAGCCTGACAGTCGGTAGTTACTTAATGATATAGGAGAAACAAAGGAAAGGGGTGAATACTAAGTGGTATATTGAGAATACCAATCTTTGAAATTGTCATGAAAACCATTTTTCTCTTTTAAACATCAGAAAGATTACCTTTATGCCATAATTTTTGAGATGAGAAATTATCATTGATATTGGGTATGGTTTATGTATGGAATAAAAAAAGGGGTGGTCATCAAATCCCCATTAGAATGAAGTCAAGATAATAGACAAACAGTGGAAGTTAAGGCAACTGAAAAAAAAAAGCAACAGACATGTTAGGTATTTACAACCTTCTCAGTAGAGCTAACATAGATCAACATCTGGAAGCCTCTGATTAAAAGAACTCACTCATGGTTCACCACCTGAGTATAGACATTAGGTCTAATTACATCATTGGATTGTCCAAAAGATAGATAACCTAGTGGATTAAAGCGTTGGTTAAAATAAATCTAGTTCCCTGGAAATTATGATTTTAATCCCAGGTGTGGAAAAGTCTTACTTTGGTTCAATGAAAGAGACAAGTAACACAAAGGCAGAATAAACTACAGAAAATTAACTTAAAGGCGATGTCTTCTAACCATGGAAAAATCTACTATAAGGATTGAAGAAAAGGTTGATTTCAAAATTCAGAAGATTAGCAACTATATCAGACATCTGAAGCAGACTTAAAGGTACTTCATCCAAAACCTTAAGTATTATAACAACCAAGATGAGTACACTTGTATTAATGAAAGACATACATTTAATGGTTACTTTTATAAATTAATATACAAAGTATATTTCAAACAATAAAATATTACAATCTAAAATCACCTGTATTGTTTTATTAATGCTTTATTACAAAGTGTAATTGGATGCCACTGACTTTATACATCTGTCTTGCTCAAAATTTCACATTTGTTAATAAGCATTATAAGGATTTAAAAAGATAGTTAAGAGCTTTTTGTCAGACCTCCTTTAAATATGAAGGATGAAACAATCAATATTGAGTAATCAATATTTGCTTAACAAAGTATTAATTTTGTTTATTTTTCAATGCATGGGTTACTGAGGATTGTATACATAAATGATCTTAAGAATTTGTCACATATTCCTTTTCAACAAATAATGATTACCTGCGTGTGTGCTCTTAAGCCACATCCCACCTTTGTAATTTAAAATGCTTAGATTGATAACTTTGAACATTTGTGAGTATTTATAGACATATGAAGATATTCTCACTTTTTTGCTAAGTTTAGTAACTAATAAACTGTTAGAGTGGAACAGTAGGTTATGGTTCATTGTTCATAATTAACATACCTCTTTATTTTTTTTTTTTCTCAGGTTTTACGTTCATATTTTTACCTAAAGATTAAATTTATTTTTATCACTAATTGATAATGTCTATTTTAAGAAATAAAAGCCAATATAGTTCACTACTTTGTTTAAATTATCCTTATTTAAGGTGTATAAAAATAAATGTGACTACTGTAAATTGCCTTCTATTGCATTAAATATATTAGGTGAGCCTGTATTACTCCCACCCCACATCAATTTTTTCTTTTTATTTAAAAAAAAAAAAATTTAACTCTTGTACAGAGCCAAATTTAGGACACTATTATAATCTGTTAAAAAATTTATAAAATAAGCTCTAGTTTTGTTGTCTTTTATGACCTAGAAAACAAAGCAACCAAATTGTCTATTCTAGAGTCTAATCAGTTACTTTTTTGTATCTGAAATTTCAACTGAGTAATATCTTGAAAAACAAATTAATTTTAATGAAAGGATATTTGTAACAGACAGTATCAATGACAATTATGACTAATATCTCTCCTTTTTGTTACTAGTGTGATTTCTCTACAAACTACTACAATCTTCCCTCTCTCTTTTTTTAAAGTGAGGGGGAGAATAACCTAGTTTTCTACTGCTGCATGACTATTCTATTAAATGAAATGTATTTTATATATATATATATATATATATATAAACACTTTATTAAAATTGTCATGATTAACTCTTCTAATTTATCTTTTACAGTTGGTCTTGATGCGGCTGGAAAGACAACTATTCTATACAAGCTAAAACTTGGTGAAGTTGTTACAACAATTCCAACTATAGGTGAGTGAGACCATTTCTTATTTTAAAAAATATTTCAACATTTTTTCTTTAACTCTAAAAATACATTAACTTGTAATGTTACTATGGAATATAGTTGTCAGAAAAAGGAACAGCCCAACATGCAAGTTATAGATTGGAGAGGCTGAAATCAAATGGCTGCAACAAGTTAAAAATCTGAGAAGTCTGTTAACAAAGGACAGAAAGTGGAACAGGCAAATCCAAAGGCATATTGGGATAACAAAAGATCTCTTCCAAAAGCTAAAAAATATTGTTAGGGACAAAGAAAAGAGTATTGAACTTTTATGTAATATCAGGGCTTCTATATGGCAATGAATGCTGGACAATCCCCTGCATGGATGAAAAAGTGACTTGAAGCAATAGAAATGAGATTTTGCAGAAGGATACTGAGAATACCATGGACTGAACATGTGAACAACAGTTAAGTTCTAGAGACAATTCCAACAAAAAGTACACTTGTATTTAATATCAGGAAGAGATGGTTGTGCTTTCTGGGACACATAATGAGGAAGGAGGTCTTGAAAACTTGATGCTCACAGTATATTAAAGGTTAGAGAGACAACCTGGCGAACTTGAGTGAATGGATGGTGGATCAGGATATGGGAGTGATGGCAAAAAGACAACCATTATTAAAAGGTAAACGGGGACAGGAAGTTGTGGAGAGCCATGATCTACAATGTCCTGAAGGGACACAACACAGAACAACAACTCTAGTAGTTCTATAAATACTATAAAAGTATTTTTCAATGCTTGGAAGCAATAATTTCTTGCCTATAGTGCTTGATTTATTGTCTTGATTTTAAAATATTTATTTATTTGATCACTAATATGATGCAATCATGGAAATTTATCATTTTCCTGCTTTGAGGTCACGCTGACCTCAGATGTACCTCTGTTTCAATTTCTAAAATTTTGAGGGTAGGGAGGGAGACATAAAATTAATTAAAACAGGTCTATGCAACAACAAAAAAAGTAACTTTTGCTTTGTATGTTGCAGAGCAAATTTTCAGGAGAAAAAAAATTATAGTGTCATTGAGATGTGAAAATATTAAACTTATCAAAAATAGGTTTTTACAGTTGTAGTTTTGAGCAAATTTTTTTTTTTTTTTTAATAATACTGCCAACCTTTGGTGTTTCCAGCAACTGGTGTTTTAAACACCTGTTGCTTTTTTTTCTTTTCTTTATATATATATATATATATATATATATATATATATGATCTCATAAAAACATTTCTCTTCGCTGACAAAGGCTTTTATCTGAAAATGTTTAAAGGTTAAACTTATTTATCCCACTTGCCTTTTTCTTCTTTTATCTTCAGGTTAAAACATTGCTTCATTCAAAAGCCATTTAATAACACCTCATAAATGTCATAGTATTAAATTTTCACTTGTCATAATTAACTTTGATTTTTGATCTCTCATTGATATTTTACTATGTCTAAAAGTATGACCGCATAAATGGTCTCTTTACAATATGGCTTTTTTTCTTTTTTTTTTTTCTTTTTTTTAACAATGATCTTTTTTAGAATGAATATTTGTCAAAGTGAAATTAACTCTTTTGTTTGGGAGTTCAATGTTTTGGCAATACAGAACAATAGTATTCCTGCAGATTAGTGTTGGTTAGTAAATCCTTTGATGAATAGCTGTTTGAGTTTGCATAGTTCATTTTTTTTTTTCTATGACAAAGCAAAGATTAAAATATTTTATCTGTAACATTGAGAACAATTTCAGGATAAAGTAAACTTGTAAAACTAAAAGCAAATTCATATACTCTAGAGATATTAAGTACATCTTACTTATTATAAAACGCAGATTGTGTGTGTGTGTCTACGTTTATATATAGGATCACATTTCCTACATTTTTCAACCGATTTCAACAAAACTTCACAGGACTATGTAAAATTACCCGGCGGTGGTTCTGACAGCGCCAAAAAATGGAAAAACACAATTGTTTTTGCACAAAATCAATTTGAAAGCACGGTTAAGGGTATCGCACCCAGCCGGAAGTTACTGCCGGCTACTCAAGTGTCTCCTAACTAAAAATAATAACCAGAAACTACTTTAAATACACAATGTGTCCAAATGAAACCCATGTGTACAGTCAAGATGCGGAAGTTAATTTTTAGTCATCAACCAAAAGATATTGCCAACCAGCTACGATGCTAACAGCAGCTGACATAAACACAGCCAATTTCTTCCAAGAGAGCTCGGGTCCCCACATTAATCCGACCTTGTGTCACATCTCATTCTTGTGGGGGAATGAGTAAACACTGTGACGTGCTCCTCTCTCACCTTCACCTGGTCGACCCTCGTGGAAAATAAACCTCCACATCTCGAGTATTAATAAAAACAAAGCATGTCAGATTTATAAAGATTTCCTATTTGTCCCTTATCCTACCATTCTCTTTCATTCCTATCTATATTTGATCTTAATTTATATATATATATATATATATATATATATAAATAAATAAACAGATGCAAACTATGCTTGGAAGAAAAAATTAAAATAATTAAGTACAAAAATACAAGCCAGTTATTGAACCAGAATTTATACTTAAATGTCATCATAAAAATAAGTTTATATAGTCTTAAAAATAGACATTTATTTTGCATCAAACACTGAAAAATATATATTAGGTTTGTAACTATGTAAGTTTATATATATATGTATGTGTGTATCTTTCTATTACTTTTATTACTATTATTATTACTTTAAATATATTATATATATTTTTTTTTTTTATTACTATTAAATGATTATGATGTTTAAATGAATAACAACATAGATTGCATTTCTGTGATTTTTATTACTGGTTGCGCAGTTAAAGTTTTATTCATAAAATTTTCCCCTACCTTCCCTTACTGCAATATTCTCAAAAAAATCTAAAGTAGGATCTGTAATGTAATCGGTACTGAATTAGCTTCTTGACTTCAGCTGCTTTCTCACAGACGTGATGTGGCTTCCCTCTGTCTTTTCTACAAATATTTTTATGGCTACTGCACTGATGAGCAATTTTTCCCTGGTGCCCTGACTACATGAAATTAAGTGTACTACTAGATTGGCATCTAGGTCCCAACTTTTTACTGTTGAAATAGTTAAATGTAACCACCCTTCTAACAGTTTCTTTCCTCGCACTTCTCCATATTGGAACTCCATTCCTCTCAATTGCTTCCCTGATAACTACAATCATCAAAAACCTAAATGCAACATCAGTCACCATGTTTTGTTGCGTTGATACCTGTTCTTTTTTCCTTTCTTCAATCCCCCCTACACCCACACTTTTCTCTCATTTTCACTCTCCATAACCCCCTGTGTGATAATGGCACTTCTGACTTGCTTGGGGTGAAATGCTTAAAAAAAAACCCAAAACATTGAATATAACATAATTAGGGTACTGACAAAAGCATCTAATAAAATAATTAGGGTACTGAAAATAGCATCTACCACAATCAAAGGTAAAGCTCTCCCTACCAACAGCTAAAATAATAAAAAAAAAAGTGCTATATATATATATATATATATATATATATATATATATATATATATAAGGCAGTGTGTGTGTAATGAATGCACGGGCGCAATTTTCGACAGATTTGCACCAAAAGTTACATGCACATGCTCCAAGTTAGGGGAAGGCCAAGACTGACTTTGCATTTCCCAACTCCCATCGATAGTGGAAATAATTGATTTTTTCATGATTCTACGGCAGTTTTCATATAGTTTGCGCACATTTCCTAATGGCCAGAGTGAGAGCCTATAGCTGGCTGCCACGAATAGGCAGGAAGATTCTATTGGCCAGCATGAGAGCCAACAGCTGGCTGACACGAATGTTAACTAGCATGCAAAAAAATCGATAGCTGCATTCGTTACAAGTGGGGGAAAATTTAAATCTGCATGGCACTTTACTCTAATTGGTTCATTCGCTTGCTTAAACTCAACGTTGATTCCGCAGAACTGGGTTGGGTGTGAAAAAGTATTTGTTAGCATTCTTTTTTCATTCGGTTCTTCCAGTTACGAGTCCTTTTTTTAAAGCTGATCGTTTTGTGTTCATTTTGTTTAGTTCTTTTTTCGTAACAGATTTAATGTTTAGTATAGAGCTTAGAAAAAATTTGCGTGAGATAGGCAAGAAGTAAGGCATGTAGCAACATCAGCACGGCAAAGAGCACTCCTTTAAAGGCAAGGAAGGGCAAAGATATTTTAAGTCAAGTGATAGCGATTGCTGTATGAGTTGTACGATTTTTGAATCAAGCACGGGCAACGCCAGGCCATGCTGCTAGTATAAAATATATTAGTGTTCCATTAATGCTTCCATACTTTCCAGAAAAAGTATTGAATTTTAATAATTAATGCAAATGCATAAATTCTAGCTGAAATCTGATTCATTTTCCCAGTAATTTCTTAAAGAAGTGCATTTTTTGTCCAAACTAGATGGATTGAGCTGAAATTTGATCCACTTATTCTATTTGATCCCAGGGCTGTGCTGGTCATATTAGGATCATGTTAAATTGCTACACCAGTCAATTACTTGCTCTTCCCTTCAGTATAGTAATGTATACAGTTTGGTTGAATTATTAAGTGTAACTAATACAAGTATATGAACAAAGCTTGGAGTTACACAAAGAATGATCTATGGAAATAGTTGAAAGTATTCACTATTATGTTTATACTGGAAAATAATGGAAGGTTTTCATTAAGCCATCAAAAAAGAATTCTCTTATTTAAAAGTAGGTGGAGCCCAGAAAAATTTCATTAAGTTGTGAAAAAATAAAAAATATTGACAAGATTTAGAAAGCTTCTCATTGGTTATATTAACTTCATTTAATTGATTTATAATGTTCATATGTTGAAGTGCTGTTTCTCCTGTGAAATTTAAGATGTTTGGGTATAGGTTACAGTTTATTCCGATTCAACTGAATATACCTAATCATATTAAGAATGTATATAAAAAAAAAATTCTAGAATCGAGCAAATGTTGAATTACTTGCACTCTGTAAGTAAAATATCTTCTGCCTGACCTGCAGAAAAAGCCCGACATTATTATGATTGTTACTTATTCATTTTGCATTAGGGGAAAAGATCTGAAAAGATCCTTATCCTAATTCATCAGTTAATAAAAATTATTTAATGTCTTAAGCATTTTAGGCATATAGTGCATTAATAATTATATAAATTAAGATTGGGATTTTAAATTTTATCTAAAATTCAAATGGATAAATGATAAATCAAAAAAATACATTAATCTAAATGTCTTTTTTTTATAAATATATATATATATATAATATATATATAATATATACACACATTTTGAATATATAATGGTTAATAGGTTTTTAACAAGAACTACAAAAATATTACCAAGTAAATGTTTTAGGAAGCTTATAAATTGAACAAGTTTTTTAAAAAGTTAATGTTGTAATTATAAAAATTACCCTGTATTTCATATTAACACCTTTATTACTTAAAACGGCCAAAATCCTTTTCATTAGTGAGGAATACAAATTCAAGGTAAAGGGATGATCAGTATTTGCCCACTCAGTTTTAATGATCTTTCAAAACTGATCAAATTTTTAAACATTTATCTTTTACTTTCCTCTGGTGCAACAACTTTCTATAATATTCAAGTCATGAAACTGGCTTGGCCAATTTTCAAAATGTACAGTGCCTTTTGCTTTTTCATGATTTATGGTCAACTTTGAAGTATGACAGTTTACACCATCCTGTCCAAAAAATGTAAGAATTTTCATATATTTGAGATATTCCTTCATTGAATGTATATTTCTATTGCATAAATTACTTTTCCATCTCCTCAAATTGCTCTCTATATTGTAATTGCTGCTTAGTGTTTTTAGTTTTTGCTAATTTATGAATTAGGCATTCTCATATATTGCTGTGTACTTGGAAAAAAAAGTTCACTTCATCATTCATCTGAGATAATAACCTTTTTCCTGTCTCTCTTGTCATCCATTCACTTTTGGAAGCATTCCATATATTTCTGCGTTTTCAATTATTTCACTGTCAATTTCAGTTTTCTAACTGAAATTAGATCGAATAAATTATTTTGTAGACAATGTTTGATAGTATCTAGACCACCTACAATATTTGTAAAATTAAAGTCAGTTTTAATTTGATTAGCTGTTTTTTATTTTTTCTCCTCTTAAGTGTTTCTTTGATTCACCAGTTTTTATTTTATAATCGATTCTGATCAATATAATTTCTGTTTTAAATACACCATAGTATTTTGCTTAATGGTAAATTTTAAATCCTTTAACTTTCAATTAAAGCTAAAATGAAAGCTTCCAAGAAGGCATTTTCATTTTTTAAACTTCAATTCAAATCTTTCATAAACTGAATTAGTGGAGGTATTTTGTGTGTCTAATAATATATCTGCATTTGGCTTTGAATGACATGTGACTGACTCTGCAGTTGCCTTATTTAGTAGTTGAGGTATATTTCTGCTTTTTTCTTATGACAGTTTTACAAGCATTAAAGCCAAACTGATTAAAACAATTTTACAAAAAGATTACATAAATAATTTTTAAAACGCCCACTGTTATAATGTTGATGTGACAGCTTAAGTTTAAAATGAAACAAACAAATCACAAGATATAAAAAGAAAATATAGGACCAATGTCAAAAATTCCAATGCACATAAAATGTCTAGAAATCAACCACATTGTCCAATAGTCACACTAAAAATACTCTGATTGTATTCAAATAGAAGTGTCACACATGCATAGTGGGGTGATTGCAAATGGCCACTCCTTGCAACCACACATGACATCGTCACTACCTTGTGGTGTCAGCCATGTTAGGTTTACATACCAAACAGGTATGTGTATTCTCTCGCTATACTCCTCCCTGATATCACTATCACATAAATAGCAGGGCAACGGTGACCACTTTCACTGTGTACTTCTTTGTAAGGGTGTAGCAGACTATTCTGTCTGCATTCCTCACGCGTCAGTACCCATATGATCTCCCTTGTTCCTGGTTTTCTCACTGTTATCATCATCATTATCTGATGACTCTGTTACAGTCGTTTCTAGGTCTGTAGCTGGATTGCCCGATTCTGTTCTAAAAGCCAGCAATCCCAGAGTCACTTTCAGACGACGCACTACTTTCTTCATCCTGAGTGGTTGATCCTTAATGAGAGCAAAGATCTTTCACATGGTGTGGTGTACAATTAATTAGTACTGTTTGAGGACTGACTATTTTATTGACTTGTCCCCTACCGAATCTACTAGTATGTCGGCAATGAGGGGTTTGATCCTAGTCTAATCATATCACGCCACATCTTTGGCACTCTGATCAGCTTATCTGCCAGATTCTGCTCTGATGCAGTCAGCGTAACGCCAACCCGTAGGCTGTATTCGTCAACTAGTCACTTAACAATTGCCAATATCCTCCACACCAATATCTCACTTGCAGCTTTGGTCCTGACTCGCACCTTGCTTTTTAAAGTGTCTGTCAGCCCAGTGGTAAGCACATAGTGAGTCTATGTAGAGATGTGCCACCTTGGCTTGCCACTGTAGTGCGAGATTAAGGCAGCGTGGCATCAAATTAGCTAAATTAATATGCTGCACGTCATTCTTGTCTTCCACTAAGCAGTACCTTTCCAGTTGGCATGATCTTAACACCTCCTAGAGCTATTATTGTGTTGATGCTAATCAGTAGGTTGTAGCCAAGGTGCTTTTCCCGCACCACCAGTATGTCAACTACAAGATGTGCCAATGATAGTCATAACATCCACACATTGTTTTCTCTACACCCAACAGCAATTCATGCTAATTATTAACCAGGAACATCTTGTGCTGAACACTGCATGCCCTTTACCTGGATGCCAACTACAGGCAATGATGTATTCAATGTCTGACGGTGGGCAAGGGTGACAACAATACCTTCCCACTCCTCCCTTCCCGGGATACATTTCCCAAACAGTTATGCAATATGTGGTCCAGCTCATTACAATGATAGCATCACAGGGTTCACTTTGATTATTGACATGCACTCCTCTTACCACTCCAGCACTCTCTAGAAAAATGGTTACGACCACCACATTTATAGCATATGGGGCCTTCATATCATATGAAGGATTGCTTCCATCGTGTTGGGATACCATGCGACTCATGCTTGCTGCTTATGCAACTAGTTCCGTTTCCTTGAGGATGTTCTTGAGCTCAGGCCAATAGTTGGTCAGTTGGTAATTCATCCATCTTAGATGATGCCCGCAAAAGTTTACTGACGTCCTCTGGTAAACCAGCTAAATATGCACATCCCAGTAACTGGCCATTCACACCGCCAAACGACATTGAGATTTTGCATAAATTGGTTAGGTAGACTTCAACAGTTTCCCTGGTAAAGTCACCATTCAACAAACAGTTGACATGCAACAAAGGCATCCATTCCAAATTCCTTATATAAAGTGCACTTTATCTTTTGTAAGTTTGCATCATCTCTGAGCTGCTGGTACACTGCATATACTCCTCCAGTTAACCTCAAGGGAATAACTGTTGCTGGCTCCCTTATTCTGCATAATTTGCAAACATGCTCTGTTTTCTTGAGCCATTCAGGAAACCCGTCAAATTCTGGTATCGGCCATATGTCTAATCTATCCATTATATGTAAAATGCCAAAATAGCTTGCTATCAAGTTGATGTGACGGCTTAAGTTTAAAACAAACAAATTGCAAGATCCAGAAAGAAAATATAGGACCAATGTCAAAAACCCCAATGCATGTAAAATGGCTAGAAATCAACTGCATTGTCGAAAAATATAGTGCGCCACATATGACTGCTCCTCATGACCATATGTGACATCATCACTCTCTTGCGACGTCGGCTATATTGGATTTACATGCCAAACAGTTACATGTTTGCTTTGCCCAGCGTGGTAAGCGTATTCTCTCACTACATCCACCATTTTTTTTTTTTTTCCTCCATATTTTTAATGATGCTTATATGAATTTTAAAGACTGAATTTTTTTTTTTTTTTTTGCATAACACACACACACTTGACATAAGATTAGTTTAAAGTGAACTTACAAGAGTAAGTATGTACATTTAGGTGGTGATAAAAATTCTAGTTCCCTCAGTACTTGCTTTTGATATACTACAGGAATTATTAAATGTTTTGAGCCTACTCTTAGTACAGTGGCAAATACCACCTGGAGGTGTTGACTGGAGGAATAGATCAAGATATTTGACTTTAATGTTACACAAAGTAAACTGATCAAATTTCATTAAATGCCAATTAATATGTGGCAGGTATTTTGAAAACTTCATATAACTGGTTGAATACTTTAAAATAAGGTAGTTTCTATAATAGAAAACCTATTCTATATTCATTTTCTTTTCTTTTTTTTCTCTTTTCTCATTTTTTTCCCTCTTTGTTTCTATTTTTATGGGGTTTTTTTTTTTTCCTTTTTTTTTAATGTCATTTTTAACACAGCTTTTTTAGGTCTACCTTCCTCCACTTTGTTGCAGTTAATCTTTTCTCTTTGTTTTCTCAAGTAGGACATCATAGTCTAACATGGTTATAAAACTTCATGTTAAGGTCTCTGGTTAGTAGAGCTGAAATGAGAACAAAAAAGCTTATCAAGGAATGTTTCATTGTGTTGACCTCAATTGTACAGCACATTAGTAAATTCATAGTGCCATGTTCTTTAAATGATCTTGTGTTGGCCCTCTGATATAGAAGGCCTTAACTGCTAAAACTAGTTTCTCTGAATACCTGTTTCTGGGCAGCAATAAAATCTTTAGAAACCCAGAATCTGGTTAAATTTTTTAGTTTTACAGTTTATTTTTTGGCTGATGTGTGCATAGACGTGCATATTTTTATAGATTATATACATATAGTCTTAATATACGTCAACATTCAAATATTTTTTACAATCTTTAAAGCAATGACAATTACTTCATTGCTTTCTTCTGTTTATTGGATTAAAGTTTATTCAACTAAGAAAGCATTTAATTTCTCACTGATCTGCTTTTAGATTTCAATTTGTAATAGTTTATAGACCCTTTTCTACTAACTTCAACTGGATTTTATTCTCAGAAGTATTAGTCCTCACATTCCTATTTTTTTTCTACTAATTACATTTTCAGGGCCCTTTATTAACATGTAAAATTTCCATATTTATAACCCTAAAATGTAAAACAATGTGTGAAATTGTGATTATCAGGAATTCTCTTTTTTATAATATAGCATTAACTTTTACATTTGACATGAAATAGAATCTTTTAAAAATAAATGCAAAAACAAATTGGTTAAATTTTACTGTAATTTTTATAAAAATTCTAACTTTATTTTTATTTAAACATTTTGGTTAAATCACCTTGAATAATTCTAAATGGAATTTTTTTTTATTGATGAGCATGAAAGCTCACTTTAAGAATTGTCTTCTATATAATGAATACTAGCACATATTATTCAAAATTGAAAAAATTTAATTTACAATTGCCTGATTTGTTTTGACTAAATTTCTCATTTTTAAATTCTCCTTTGTATTTTCAGTTTAGTTTATGATAAGCAGAAAATATGACACAAATGTTAATGGTTCAAGTTTTTTAACCAAAAATTGTCAGATAAAAAAAAAAACAATTTTTTGTTTATTAAATCAAAATTGATTCTTAAAATTTGATCATAATGGCTCACATTTAGAAAAAATTAAAAAATAATAGAAATATCTAAATTTAAGTCTTTCATTTTCTGTATTTGGACTTTGTTCACCAGTTTAAAAAGAAGCACTTAAGTTTTTGTTTTTGTGTGTGCATGCACACATCATTTATTAAAAGCCCATCTCTATTGGTAAGAAGCAAAATTTAAGAAATTAGTTGCTTTTAGAATAAATTAGAATTTTTTTATTAACAATTTTGTATTGTTCCACTATCATCTGAAACTGATGTGACCTCAACTATATAAAAAAAAACATAAAACTCATTCCCCGAAACATTGTGGTAACAATATAAGCAACATCAGTTCAATAGGCTGAACAACTTTTCTTTCTTTTTTTTTTTTTAACTCTGATGTATACTTTAGAAAACTGATATACATACCCAGTAAGATACTTACAAATGTAAACATTAATTTTTCAATACTGATATTTTAATATGCAACTCCAAAATTCAAAACATTTGACTCTTTGTTAATTTTGTCAAAATGTCAATGTTTTATCATTATTTTGCCTGTTTGTTTTTTGTTTTATAAAGTAATTTTAAAATAAATTTAATGCCATGTTTAGACTATAGACTAGTAAGTAGGTTATCACAGTTAAATTCTATTGGTTTATTTATAACTATGAGTTACATATACCTGTTAAGTGAGTTAGCATTACTGCAAATTCCATTGAAGGATATGGACATATTTCGTTTTTTTTTGTTTTTTTATGATCATTACCATGTGAAACTTCCTAGAATCAATATATGAAATGACCACCTCAAATTTTCTTTTTTGTAGCCCAATTTAATATAGATAACACTTAACCCCTTTGTAATTTCTGTTTTGCATTAAGTCAGTTGTATTCTTTTATTAATCAGAATCTTCCAGCAAAAAGAAAGATTTTGTTCAGTGATATTTTTTTTTTTTTTTTTTTTTTTTTCTTATTGGCTAGGGACAAGTTGCTTCATGATTGAGTTAAAAATTAATTTTTTTTTTTATTTTTACCAAAGATTTTGTGATTGTGTTTTCATTTGAATCTAGTTTTATTCTTGCTTAATCTTTTCATTAACAAAGCTAAATTTATTATTGGTTAATTAGATTTTTTTTTTCTCTCTCTTCCTTTTTCCTTCCTCTCTAATACCAGCTAAACACCACTCCCTTTGGCTGGATTAACTGAGACTTATTCAGTGTTTTATGGCAATAATCTTCGATTACCAGGATTAAAAGTTAAACTGAATATCAATAGAACTATATATTTTAATGCATTTTTTTTTTTTTTTTTTTAACACTTGAAAATCTTAAACTTCTTATTGATATATGTTCAGGATGAAAGATTAACATCTTGAAGCTCTTCATATTCTTATAAAAATAAGTTGAGACTTGTTTCTTGCAGATAGCTACATGTCTAAAATGTTTACTTTTATATGAATTTAAAAAAAAAAATTATTTCAATTTTAAACTGTCTCAAAACTCAAATCTATGCAAGTAAATTTGCAAAAATAATTGCTTTTAAAATTTAAATAAAATAGCATGAATTCTTTCATCCAGTGTAATACCATTTTATAAAAAGACAGTTCATGGCTCTATTGGTAATATGTTCAATAAAACAACATTTTTAAACATCTTTCTCTTTTGTACTTTTTCATGACCTTTTTCAATTGTACTAGGCTTCAAATCTGTGACAAACAATTTAGTCACAGTTTGTCTTACCACAATATTATTTTAAATGTTTACAATCTACAAGGTGCTGAAGAGTGATCACCCCAATCAAGAACCCTCATCCAAAAAAAATTTTGTTTAGAAAGTGAGTCAGCCGAGAACTTTTCAGCATGCATATCACATTCATAGATAATTGTTTTGTTTCCTTAATAGATATAACATGGAATCCTACAGGATATTCTTGAACTTTGTGTCTATACCTCTAGTCAAATAATGAACTAATACTTTACATAACTGATCAGCTAAAATTGTAAGTTTAAATAATGATTATATTTATTTTATAGTCATTAACTTAACAAAATCAAACCGGAATCATTTTCCTCAAATTTTACACATCCAAACAATTTTCATTATTTTGTCATTTAAGATAGTTGGATTATAAGTTGAATATCTGCTGAAGTTTTGTTTTTTTTTTTCATATCATATCATTTATGTTTTGTTTTTGCTTCAGGTTTCAATGTTGAAACTGTTGAGTTTAAAAACATCAACTTTACTGTCTGGGATGTTGGTGGACAGGATAAGATACGACCTCTTTGGCGCCATTATTTCCAAAATACACAGGTATTTACTTTGTTTTGCTATACAATCTGTTTAGGTGAATTGTATCTTCTGAATCCCTCCTGATACAAACTAAGCTGGCCAGCAATTTACTCTGATATTTTCTAAGATTTTTTTTTTTTTTTTTTTTTGTCAAAACAATCATACTTCATAATGTATCTGATTCAGCAAAATACATCCTTTAAAATAGTATGGTCTGGATTAATTTAGTCAAATCTCTGGTTTAATTTGCATAGTAAAGGTAATATAAAACAAGGCAAAAATCTCATGCCAGCTTTACAAAATATAGATGGAGAGATAAGATAAAATTTTACTGTCAATTGTGATCATCAATTGATTCAATACTGTACTGGCAGCATGCCCTCATGTTTTTTCTTTATATTCCTACTTTTATTTGTTCTTTCCACATGATTTGCTTTGTTATCTACGCCTTTAAGTGATACAGCTACTGGATTGGTACTTTTTGCTTTCATTGAATTAAAACATTCATTGATGTTACTTTACCTATCAGGAACTGTTGTGAATTCTGGCATTTACAGTTCTGGTAAGTTTGATTCTGAAGTGTCAAAACTAAACTGGACACTTAAATTTTAATTTAGTATTTTGTATTATATAGATAAACTTTTAATTGCCTAGTCTTCAGTTTTGTAAAGACTAATACAATGTAACATACTTTGTATATAACAACATGGGTCCAAAATATTTAATATAAGTTATTTTAACCAAGTTGAAGACAGTTTTAGACGCATTTCATACAAAGTGTGTATTGTATAATTCGTGTCTTAATCACTGAGAAATACGAAAAATACCTTTTTTAAAATATTTAATCTGTTTGATTAAAGTTCAAAATATTTCTCCAAGAATACAATTGTAATCAAATAACTCAAAGCAGGCATTCATTTAGTTTAACAACAGTTATCTCCCTTCAATTTTCGTTATATTTTATTCTACTCTCTGAATACACATTTTTCAGAGAAAGAAAATTAAGTTGTAATAGTTCATGCTTTTATAAAAATTTTGCATGAATAACATTTTCAGCAAGATATTTATTTTCTAAAGTTCTTTTTGTTATGCTAAATCCACTTGAAGTTCCTACTCTGGACATAGCTACATAGAGCTGACTGAAAAAAACGTTTGAATAATAATGTTTTAATGATAATAAAATCGGCAAACTTACTATTTCGCCACTTGTTTAACTAATTCAGTACAATTTTAAAATCCAATTATACAGATTATTTTTACTTATTTAGATAATTCTGTAAAATTTTCAGCTTTACTTGAGTAATTTATTGTAATGTGAAATGTTAGCTGACATTTATTACTACAAATACTACAGGAAATAAAATTGTAACTAACATTGGCAGCCCTATAATTGTAGAACTTTAAAAATTTCAGTATTTTTAAAAATTATTTACTTAAAAAAATTATTTAGAATCCACGATTTTACATTTAACAGATATAAATTCTTTCTATACAAACACAAATTTTAAAATAATACTTTAGCATCCGAAACATTACTTGTATATGGTAATTTTGAAAATTTTGAAAAAAAAAAATAAAAATAAACAGATGAAATATTTATTAAAATATGCTTTTAAAAATGGTTATACACATTAAATATTACCAATTATCTTATAAACAATTTCAATTTATTATCATAAAGAGATTATAGTATTTTGAACATTTTTATAAAGTTTTTAATATTTATTCTTTTACAGTAGCTATGCATTTGAGGGAACTTAAATACTGATTTTAAAGAAAGATATAATTATCTGAACCTTTTCAGCACAATCATTATATTTAATTTTTTTTTTTCCACATATTTATTCATAGCTTTAAAATGTATTTGAA
This sequence comes from Acanthosepion pharaonis, assembly GCA_903632075.3. NCBI lineage: Eukaryota > Metazoa > Mollusca > Cephalopoda > Sepiida > Sepiidae > Acanthosepion > Acanthosepion pharaonis. Next base: position 258,887 of record CAHIKZ030000764.1, read on the forward strand.
TATCATTTATTTTCACTCTTTTTATTTTTCTAGGGCTTGATATTTGTGATAGACAGTAACGATCGGGAACGAATGAGTGAAGCTTCAGATGAGTTGCAGAAAATGGTAAGTTATCTTGCAGGCATCCATTCTACTTGACAGTTCACCCTAAAATGGCAGTTCATGCAATAAAAAGGAAAACATCTGGATCCATTCATAAAATTGAAAATTTGAATGAGACTAGCTATAGTTTTTGGAAACACAATAGAAGTTCAATCCTAGTCTTAGCTGTTGATATTAATCAGTCTCTTCAAATATCTAGCTATGCTATTTGCCATAGTTTGGATGAATAATGAAAAAAGTGGAAGCAAGTAATCACAGATAAATCTTATCTTTTTTTGGTGGGGGAGTGTCAGGCATTGTGGTGATTTAGTTTAATCCTACCATTTGACTACTTATCACTCATTCATTTAGTAGTGTTAGTTATTTTAGTCTCATTTTGATGATTCAGTCCAGTAACCATGAAGTACAGGTTTGATATAACAAAGTTGAATTCTGATAAAGCTGCAATGAAGGATGATGACTCCTACTTGATTATAGTTGGTCTTTCCATGATTATCATAAAAATCATAATTTAATCTTTTTCTAATCCAGAGTATCATCAACCTCTTGTTTGATGCAAATAGAAAATTGATTTTCTGCTTTTCCATTCACTTTCTGATAACAATTGCTCCAAAAAATAAAAGTAATAATTCTTGATTCTTAGCCATTTTTAAACTTGATTTTAATTCTTTTTTTTTCTTTTTCTTTTTTTTTTTTTTTTTTTTTTTTATAATGAATTGTGATTTGTTTTTGTTCTTCAGCTTGCAGAAGATGAATTGAAAGATGCCATTTTACTAGTTTTTGCCAATAAACAGGATTTGCCAAATGCCATGTCAGCGTCACAAATTAGAGATTCTCTCACATTAGAAAATTTGAACAACAGGAAGGTAAGTTGTCTGTTATATATATATATATATATATATATATATATTTTTCCTTATCAGACTCAAACCGAAGAGACTTTGAGCAGTAAATAATCACAGTTCTTCATACCTTGTGGCGCATAAATACAGGACCTATGTCACTATCTTAGTTCTATCTACCATCAATGTATTTTTGTAATACAATTGCATTCAACTCCTTCATTCTTGCTCATTTAAAGTGTTGTATGGTCTCTTTTTCCTTTACCATTATTTTCTGAGTTGGGGATGAAGAAATTAACAGGCAACACTTAAAAATTATAAATATTGATAAATTCCTCTACCTTAATGAAAATCCAATTTCTGTCTGAATTTCTAGGATGAGAAGTTATTGTTATTTACATAACAAATAGCAGCAGCAGCGTTCATCAGCAGACAAGTTAGATTTAAAGGTCAAGTTCTCCATTCAGAATTGTCAATAGCCTAGTGGATTAAAGTATTGGTTCATGAATTTAGTAACATAGTAATTCTGAGTTCAATTCCTAAGCCTGAAAACAGGATGAACAATAATTGAGCAGTACTAAATAACTATACCATATTTCCTTGGACATGGGCAATGAAATGAGAATAACCTACCCTTGTAGATTAAATAAAGGTTTCAGTTTGAAATTCCCTGTATGTTACCTGGATCAACAAACACCTGATGAAGGCTAGGAGCGCAATGGCCAAAATGTTGTGATAAAAACAGCAAAGATGAAGACACATGTAAATAATGAAAACCTACTCAAAAAGTATAACCATCATATATTTTTTTTCTCTTGACTTTTTAAAAATCTAAAATTTTATTCCTTTCCTTAATTGAAATATGTAGACATTAAAATATTGCTTACTTTTTAAAAACCAATTGCTTTCTCAGTGATGAAAAAGGCATATTCACTGCAATTGCGAATGTTCAAAGAAAATTATTTTTTTTATTTTTTTTTTAAGTTATGTATTTTGTCCAGTCAGTTAAGTGCCATGCATGATACATACTTGTATGGTCATGTCTCTTTCAATCCATTGACTAGGTAGAAGATTTTCCTACAGTCAGTTGCCATTTCTTCCTGTAGAAGACTGGTTTTGCCACCCAAGGCTAGAGAACCCAGTCTATCCTGAAATTCAGCCCATAGCTGGAGGGAGAAGAACAAACTCTACTGGAATTCAAACTCAGCTCCCTGATTTCTCATTCTGGGCTGATATTCATTACACCGCAATGTACTTTGTCCACTTCTTAATAAAAAAAAAATTAAAAAAAAAAAAGCTATTCTTTGATGCCATGGTTATTTATTTCGCATTTTCTTTAAACACACTGATATTTTTTTTTTTTCCTGCTAACTTATGACTGAATAAAGTAGATATAAATTCTTCCTATACAGACATGAATTTAAAAAAAAAAAAAAAAAAAAAACTTTATCAGCAAAAACATTTCTTATATATTGGGAGTTTTAAAATCTGCATTGAAATATTTATGAAAATATATCTTTAAAAATTATGTAAATTAAATGTTGGCATTTATATTGTAAACACAGTCTGTCATAAGATTGATAGAAAAATTATTGCTTAATGATATGACCAGTTTTGTTCTACTAATATAAGGTAGAAATACATAGACAAAATTTAATCTTTTATATGAATTTATAAATGAAGAAAAACAAAATAATAACATTCAAACCATTTCTATAATCTTCGACATTAATTTGCAATGTTATTTTTCTGCTAATCCATAAGTTATGTTCTTCTCTCAACTAATGCTGAAATCCATTTGTAAGGATAGCCTGCCTATCTTCAAAATAAGTTTTGTTATTTATTCTTTTAGATGTCAGTGCAATGCTGACTATAGGGAGGACAATTCAATTTTTACAGAGAATTACCCAGCATGTTCTGGTATTTATCAGGAGCGGTCAGCTGAATGATCATTTGCATAAGTCTGTTGCTTCCAGGTTTGCTATTGCACAGCACTTGATTAAAAAATAAATCTGGGAGAACATGTTCTCTTTTTATACAGATCACACTCAGAATTTCATCCCAAAGTACTTCAGAGAATTTTCATTAAGTCATTGCAATCTTCCTTGTGTAAACTGAAGGAATGGCTGCTAGGACTTAATGCAATCTGCATATAAATATTCACTGTTAGTATATTACTAATACAGTGTATTTGTGTTTCCTTTTTTAACCAGTAAACACTTTTATTTTATTATCCTTGATCAAGTTTTGATAAGTGAGGAATGAAACTGGTTAACTGCCAATATTTTTTTCCAGTATTAAATGTCAGTTCCTATTTCTTTCTCTTGATTTTTAACTCCATAATTAAAATATGTCTGTTTTCTTTGCCATCATTAATCTTAGTCTTACATATTTTTTGTTTTGTAATTTGAAAGCAAATGCCTATGTTGTATATATTTTTTAATCATATCTGTAAGAATTTAGGCTTTTTCTGAAGATAGTGATATGAGGTAAAGTGTTGAAATATTATTCTACTCACTTTTCTGATAATTATTTTTTTTTATTTTATTGATTAAGATTGATTTTATTTGTAAAAGACATATTTTTTATTCTATTTTTTTTTTTTTTTTGTTTAGTGGTACATCCAATCAACATGTGCAACTCAAGGAACTGGTTTATATGAAGGCCTTGATTGGTTGTCTCAAGAACTTGTGAAACAATCTTGAGAGCAACATTGTCATTGGTTAATCTAGCAGCAGTAACAACAAACAGCAACAATAACTGCAGCAACAACAATAAATTTTTACAAGTTGGAATATGCTCTTGGATTCTTGCTGCAGCCTACCTTTCCTCCTGGACAGTGCTGGGTGGCTAGCAGACTTGTGTGACAACAGATTTGACAGCAGAGCAGTTGTTGAGAACTTTTTTTCTTTTTTTTTAAATAAAAGACAGTTATATTCACACAGTACTCACATACACACGCATGCATACATATATAAACATGCAATGAACTACTTCAACATTCATTTTCTTAACAGTAAAAAAAGATAAAGGAATATTTTTTTCTATTGCTCTACAAAAGGAGACTAAAACTGACCTTTTCTAAATCCAATTAAAGTGTTTTTTCTTTTTTTTTTTTTTTCATTTTTTTTAATCTTAATTAAAAAGTTGGGTTTATAAGAGTGCCAATAGTTAAAAAATCTTTTAAAAGTTAAAAAAAAAATAAAATCAAAAATAAAATGAAAAAAAAAAATCTTTCTCCAGAGCATTATATTACAATTTTTACAAAGATTTTTTTTTGTTCTTTATTCTGTGATTTTATTATTATTGTTATTATTATTCCATAGTACATTTTCTTTTGGGCTAATTTTAGCAACTCTGATTCAGAAATCTCTATTACATTGATATCTCTTTTCAATATACGTTTATATTTGTTATTTTTTTGCTTTCTGTGTTATGATTTCTCTGTAATTTCTCCTGTTTCTGGTTTTTCTTTTTAACTTAGATTTGTCTGTCTTTTTAAGTATACCCTTTTATTTCCAATCTCTTCCTAAATGATCTTTAGCAAACTTACTACACTTGCATAAGACAGTTTTTTTGTTTTTTTTTATTATATAAATAATAATAATAATAATAATAATGTTAATTAGAAAGCAGTAATATTCCAAATGTTTTTATTATGCATAAAAGGTTGAATAAAGAGGATTATTGATCTTTTCAAATTGAAAATTTCTGCAGACCTATGAATACTTGGAATTCAATAGTTTCCCTATACATTAAAACATTTCAAAGCTTGATAAATTTTTTAAAAAAATTAAAGGAATCAATAGGATATTAAACTTACCTCAGCTACTGAAATAAACAAAAAAAAATGCTGCTTTCCTAAATTAACTGCAGGGAGAACCAATTTGCAATATAATTTATGATAATCTGTACATATTTGAAATCTGTAAAATTAATACATGCTTTAGAGGATTAAAAAGTAGTTGGGGGGAAATAGATTTGTCTTTTTTTCTTACTTTTTTTTTTTTTTTTCTCCTTAAACAGTTTTTTTTTTTCATTTTTGTATTTACTATTCCTGTTACATTATTGTTTGATATTTAAATGATTTTATATCTTAAATTATGGTTTTCAGCCTTGAACAAGTTGTTGAATAGTCATTCTACTTATTTGAATAGTCTATAATTTCTTTTAAGCTTGGTTTTTGGTTTACATAAGGGTCCAATTATCATTTGCTTGTAATTAAATAAACCTACATATATAATTCATCTTTCTAAAAAGAAAATTGCTGTATATTTGTCAATTAAAAGGGAAAAACAGACTGGTCTTCATGAGTCTTTTTATAGTTGTATCCTCACCATATACTGATCAGCTGATTCTCTTATCAACCACACTTTTTTTGCTTAGCTAATAAGTGGTATTCTTTAAATTGTTAAACACATTTAAGGAACTTTCACATGGACCATAGTTATATTCATTTCCAATGTCCTTTGAAGATGATTTGTAGAAGTATCCGATTATAAAGATGAAGGTATTAACCGAAATAGGAACAATAATGCATGTTGTCCCCTCAAAATTAACTTAAGTTTATCACAGGAAGTACATGATCAATTTCATATTTAAATAACCAAATTGATCTTCAGGCCTATAAGAAAGCAATATTAGTCATGTAACTCTGGTTTATATATTATTAAAAATATTTAAATGAATATCTCTTGTATAACCTTTTCCACATGTTTGAAAAACAGAATTTCTTATTTTCTTCTGTTTGCTACAGTTCTATACAAATCAATAAGTTTGCCACATTTTGGTTTCCATTTACATGGAATATCTGTGGTAGAATTCTTTGTCTATCATTACAAGGTTTTCTCTTTTCATTTTGCAACTAAATTCCTCTTATCTTTCCCATCAAGATATGGGCCATGGTTATATTAATTCACCAATGGTGTTTTATAAAGAAAACAGTGGCAAATTCATGCATTTTTCATGAAATTAAATGGTTTAAATTGCTCAAAAAACTATTTTTTATTGTTATTATTTATTAATGTTCTTTTTTGCCTCTTTCTTTTGTCTCCTTGTTTGCTGTCCCCAGATCTAACCTTCAGTTTTTATGAAGTGCTCATGTCTACCTTATGCCTGTGCTATTAAACAATCTCAATTCTTTCTGCCAACTTCAAGGATATGGAAACAATAAAATTTATTCAATGCAAAACCTATTTTGACATTTTTACTCATCTAAATTCCTCTATCACTTTCTCTCTTCTTTTTATTTGCATCTGTTTATTTCCCACAGTTATTTTCCCTATCAACTCCTTTTTTTTTCTTTTTTTTTTCTCTCTCTCACTCTCTCACTCACACACACACACACACACACACACACACAGGATTTTTCAAAAATCCACTTTATATAGTTTAAGCACTAATAAATAACTAATTTCAAATAAGTACTAAATGACTAATATATGTAGTTGATAATGATTTAAAATAGGATTGGCAGATAATTTTTTTTCTACTTAGAAAAGGCATGATCCAACTACTCCTTCATGTTATTTACAGACAGAAAAAAGTTCACCATATATTCCCTGATTAGTTTTTCTTATGGTCATTCCACAATGGAAAATTAGGAAGAGAGCAAATAAATTGTTACACATGCACACAGCTGACCCAAAACATTATGATCACTGACATGTTTCAGAACAGTGATTGTGCATACCAGTCTGACATATAAAAACAGGTAAACCAGCTTTGAGTACTTCATTCTGATTTGTTGAGTGCTGTAATTATGGGAAAGATTTCTACTGACTTTGATAAAGACCAAATTTTTAGGGCATATCTTGTAAAGTGCTCACATTCAGTTGTAATGAATTTTCTATTCCTAATCACCAACAATGCAGTAGGGAGCCAAGACTTATTCGTGCAATAAAGGAATAAGCTCTCCCTTCAAATATCAGAAGTGCTACTGTGATATAAATTTCAGATAATTTTAATCAAGATCAAGTAAGGAATCTGCTGCAACAAGCAAATGCATGTCTGAAATAGTTTTTGTATCAATGGAAGTAGATTGCTTGATTAGTTTTGTGTGCTTTCTTTCTTTATTTTTTTATATATATATATATATATATATATATATATAATTATTGCATGTGGCGGAGAGGTTAGAATGTTCACTTTCTGACCATGAGACCCGTGTTCGAATCTCAGCATGGTCGATTTGTCAGGAAGTCTCCTTCCTGATGTTATCGGTCTGGAGGGGAATGATCCCAGGCACATTTGGAAAGTGCCTGAAAACCATACCACGGGTTGACCCAAGCCTCATGAGTGAAATTGGGTAAACAGAACATTTGGGGCCATCGATAGCTGTGCTAGCACGAAGTCACAAGTTATCATGATCGAAGGTTTGAGTGTGCTGGTGGTGTTCAGATTGTTGATCATTCTTGATAACACACTCTCCCCTAGAAATTGTAACTACGGTCTGCTCAGCATAGTTGCAGTATAAACCACATTTGGCTCTGTTGGTGTTGAACAAACAAAAATCTGCGTGAGCAAGAGTCTGCAATAGGGATTGGCTAGCTGCCCTAGTAGACGGGTATCCTCAAACTTATGAGTGGCCAGCTATAATAATATAATATATATTTTCTGAATAAAATGCATGATTGGATACATGTGCATTATTATACTGGGTAAGCAATGGCATTAAGAAGTACTGTAGGTAAACAAACCTTTTTATGGGGAGTGTAATTGTTTAGGTAATATTCTGCTTGGATCATTAGTAATTATATATGCAGATGATACCATGGTTTATGGGAGGCAAAAAACTGGCTTGTAACTTTCAATACTACCAAAATCAAGCTAGTAACATTTCACCACCAAGCAGACCATGAATTTTCTCCAGTTGTGATGAACATTTTTATACTCAATGAGGCTCACTACTTTGAACATCTATTTTTATACTCAATGAGGCTCACTACTTTGAACATCTATTTTTATACTCAATGAGGCTCACTACTTTGAACATCTATTGGGACTCCAGTGGAACTCCTATATATAATCGATCACTAAAGAAGCTGGAAAACTGGTTGGTTCCTTGTACTGTTCCAGAAAGTACCCGACTCCTGCCATGCTCTGATCTTTACAAGAACCAAATCAGACCCAAAAGGGAGTATTTTCTGTCCTACAACTCCTTTCCCCCACAAATGAAACATTATAAGCCTCTTGCTACACTATAGCTATTGACAAATGCTCAGGTCACACACATTCCTTAGTACCACAAGTTTAGACCTGCCGTGCCATATGCACATTCCATTGATAACGAGGAACTTTCAATCAGACACAGGGTTTGTACAGGTCCTGGAAAATTGGCAGGGCTTTAAAAGTCCTGGGGAAAATAGCAATAGCTAAAAAGCTCCTTGAAAACCTGGAATTTTCTAAATTGGACTGCCTACACATTCTTTTTCTCAATTCATGAAAGTCAAGTCAAAATGGCAAATCCTGGAAATCTGGATATTTTTTAAGTCATCAATAATATTTGGCAATTATTATGAACAGTGGTTTGTTTCCTTGAACGTGTTCATGACCTTACAGTTACTTCAGTAATTTCTCATCTAGGTGACGGGGAAACAAAGGGAGAAAGAGCATGAAGGTGTCTTCTAACTGCTACCCTCACTCAACAAGAAAAGAGGAAAAGAAAAGATAAAAGGTGACAGACACATAAAGATCTTTGTCATAGATAATTCACACTCATTGAATTTGTAGCTGAAAGGAAAATAATTTATTATTTAACAGTAATAAAATACATTTTAAATAAATTATTTTACAGTAATAAAATATGCATTTTAGTAGAATATTGAAAACTTTATCAGTGTTTTTTAAAATTTGAACAATTGAAATGTATATCAATTTCAAAAGTAATAGATACTTTTCATGGCTTCTCATATCATCATGTATCTATGTAAACTGTATATCTAAAACCTAAATTGTAACAAGTTTGAGAATGAAATTGACTCAGAAAATGTAGATGGGAAAGATTATAGAATAGAAAATGTGTCTTTTGATGGGTCTTAAGATAGAAAATGTGTCTTTGAGAAAATAAGAAGAATGTTATTTTTAAAATTTGCAGGCTAATAATGATTTGTATCTCTTAGCTTTTGTTGTAAGTGAAAAAAAATATATATTAAAACTTTTATATTGCTTGACTTTCTCTTAAAAGTTCAATTTGGCAACCCTGTCCCTTTTACATTTGTATTTCTGCCATAGATAACTAGAAAATGTACAAACCTGAACAACTATGCATTTGGTCAGATGTCATCAAATTTGCGAACTTAAAAAAAAACAAAAAAAACGGGAAAATGTCTCTAGACCAAGTCCTCCTCTGCAGTGCTGTCAAGCATAAATGATGTTCTATTACCAGTGAAACTGCAAATTTTTCTGTCTGTTTTGAAAAACATTGAACTGTTTCTGATAAAATATCAGAGCAATAAACCATTGCTTCCTTTTTTTTGCAGATGATCTTTTTAGCATGATCATGAAAGTGTTAATATTTGTTAAGGAAAAGCACAATAAAAAGACAATTACATTTTTCAAACTGAATGAATTTGTGTCAAAAATGCTGCAAAGATCAGGTAGGTCTTCAAAATTTATCCAAAAAAGGAAATGTGTCAACAAATATCTATTTGTCTTTGCAATTCTGCATGCAGTGTTCATCACCATCATTGGGAAACTTCTGGCAAATTCTCCCCTTAGATAGCCTCTTGTAAGGTCATTTGCATGACTGAACCCTGGATCCACTTGTGAAAAAAAAATTTGCCACAGAGAACAGTCTAAAATGTCTTTCCCACATGATGGACAGAAAGCAAGTCAGCCAATTTGATTGTGATGACATCATCAATCAGTACACAGTTTGAGGAGGAGGCTACTGGAAACCTTGCTTTCAAGAATTTCAGCAAGCATGAAGACCGCCTGGACACTTTGTTCAAACTCTTCTTTGTCTAGTAACAAAGAATATTAAGCTGTAAAGTTGTTTGCAGATTGCTGGTAATCTCACATGGAGAGAGCTTTCTCAGTCACTGACAATATGAAACAGGTTCTGGTTGCACAGTGAATTATCACGGACTATTTGCCACAGTTGGAGATGCTAAGGCTGTTTTCTGCAGTGCTTCCAATGCCAGAACAGCATACAACCAATACCTTGAGGTTGGGAAGAAGAAAAAAAGGCAGAAAGAAGCAGCTGGACAAAAGCGGAAATCCATGCTTATGAAGAACTGAAAACCAAAAAACAAACTTGAAAGTTGTACACAAAATTTGCTCAAGTCAGCTGAGAGCTATGCGGAGAAAGCTGAGTAGACTCAAAACTTCACACTTATCTTGAAGTCCAATACCATGCAGAGATCTGCAAAAGAGAAATCCACAGAGGTGTTAAAATTGGAAGACGAACTGAATGCTAAACTGGATGAATTGAAAAATGTTAACATCATTGTGTTCTGTGCCATGAGCAACAAAAGCCATGAGTAGTAGGGGTCTTTTTGTGAAAATATGTATTTGTAGTTCTGTTAATTAAAACCACTATACATAACTTCACAGGAAATGTGCAGCAGTCAAGAATTTTTGTGACATTCACAAACCATGAGTAGTCTAAATAGCTGAAATGTGTAGCAGTAAAAATTAAAGTGTGCAATTCAAAATTTTCAAGTGTAGTAGAACTCCAAACTGTATAGAATGCTACACAAAATTTGTAACATAACCAGGTCTGCATTCTGTTGTTTTAGCCTTTTCTTCACTGCTTTCAACTGATCCATGTGACATGAATTATTGGAACTGGCTGTAGCTTTTCTTTGAACATCTCATCTGTTAAATTATTAAAAGATGAATCACAAAGTTTGTGTTTTTGAAATTGATGACCATTCACTTTGTGTGTGTGTGTGAATGTGTTCGCTAGTTTCAGTCCTTGAAACTTCTTAACATAGTCCTAGAAAAATCCTGGGAATTTTTTTTTTTTTAGACAGATCTTCTTCCTAAGATCTGTTGTTTTGTGGAACAGAGAGAATGCTTCCCTAAACTTGACCTCCTCAAGTCTAGGGGAAAACATCTCTATCCTATGCCTCCTCATGATATGCACTTCTTACTTCCTACTCTTACATATTTAGAACAACCTCGTTCAGTAAGCCCACCAACTTGAGTGACTTTTGGGTGAGCAATTGTGTGCGTGTGTGTATGTGCGCCTCTAAAGATTTGCTAAAAATTGAGCATACATGATGAAAAAAAATGGCCCAAGCTTAATAAAAACGTTAATAAAAAAGTTTTATTAAAATATTTATTATTAAGAGGAAAGACCAAATGATTATTTGGTTAAAAAGTTTTGTTTTTCATGGGTCAGTTAGATAATTCTCAGATTTTAATGAAACTTTCAGGACTTATTCACAAATGAATGAAATTATTGATTTTAGAATTTTTTTGGGGGTCTTTTTTTTTAAACCTTGGTTAAAAAAAAAACAAATTATTTTTTTTTTACATTTGTTAGAAGGCCAGAATATTTGAGAAATCCTAAGATTGTAAATAATGTTTAAAGTGAAAAAAAATAGATTAATAAATAAAATGTCCATTTTTATATATATATATATATATATATATAACCCACTGTCATATAGTCAGTACTTTGTCACATATAAATTACTTTAGCATTGAAAATGAGGTATGCCTCTTCAAGGCAACAGTCTTCTACAATGGCTGTTGTATCTTTGCGAAAGTGTATCCAATTAGAAAATAAAAAACAAAATTTTACATACAACAAAAAAAATATTTATTAGTCAAGTACATTGTCTCCAGTTGTTTTTAACAACTGTCTCCCATCATTCTACAAGCTTGCTGAAGCTATTTTCATAGAAACTGTGTTTTTGTTGGAAGATTTTCAACTGACTGTACAGAGTCAAATTTTTTCATTTAAATTGTTGTGTAGAGACCAGAACAAATGAAAATTCAAAGGAATCAAATCAAGAGAATACAGTGGCTGCTGGAGGGTTTCCCCATTTCAACACTAAACTTCTGCAAGGTTTGTTTTGAAATAAGCTATCTTGCATTGTTGTGGTGGAAAATAACACCTTTTTGATTTGTTAAAATTGGCCATTTTTCTAGGATAGTTGATTTGAGATTGGTGGCTTGATCACAATACTTTACTGTAGTTATTGTTTTGTAGGCTGGAAGTGAATTGTTCTTCTGCAGTCCCACCAAATGGACAGCAATGCCTTGGATGCAAGCCCACTTTAGCCACAGATTCAAGCAGTTGAGATACCGATTTTAGCAATCTCTTCTGTCAAAATCTTCAGTTTATTCTCCTCCATGGCAAGCAAAGCATCTTTATCAACGTCAGAAAGTTGCTTGGAGTGTGGTTAGTTTAAAATCACTCTTACAAAACTACCAAACCACTTTTTGATTGTCCAAATAAAACTGAATGTTTTATCATGCAATTCCAATTCAAAATTCATAGAGCATAATATTTCCTCACCTTCATTAAAGCATTTATTTGTGGACAAAACATCAACATTCAACAAAGTCTGACTGGCAACTGAACAATGCAAGGCTTCAATCTAGAACACATCAGACATTGGCAACAAAACAAACAACAGTGTCAAGATGCGTTCATTTTATATTAACAATGAGAATCTGGTGCAAATTTTTACAATGATCTGATACCTTGTCACACTGCAGGAATTGTTTCAGTAACATGTAAATATCATTATAACTTTGGTCATCACCACCCCCAAACCTTGATCTTCATTCATTAAGCACTTATGGCATGTGTTGGGCCAACTAATTGACACTGTAAAACTTCTACCAGAGTGGTTCCCAAACTTTTCTGGCTTAAAGTACACTTTAGAATATATAAAAATATTTTGGTGCACTTTGTACATAAAAATTTCATGGTCAGCTATAAAACTGTAGGCCCATTACACTGCAGACATTTAGCTCAGATTGTCTTTCACAGTATACAAGTGTGTCACAGTAGATACTGCTGAGTAAACTGCAGTAGTTAAAGGGTTGTCTTGGGAGCATGTAGAGGTCAAACACATTATTCGGTAGGTGATCATGATGTTTGATCTTATCAGTACTTGTGTGTATGTGTTTTTATATTTATATATGTGTATATATATATATATATATATATATATATATATATATATATATATAAGTGAACATAGAAGTCAACACTTAGGCGACAGTCTGTTCATGCTAGATTCAATCGTCAGGCCACAAGACTGCGTGACCTGACGATTGCATCTAGCATGAAACAGACTGTCGCCTCTAAGTGTTGAATTCTATGTTCACTTTTATATTTACACATGCTCTATCTCTGATATTGAGCACTTTATCCCATAAATATAGCATATCTTAAGACTATATTTCTTTATATATATAAAGGTTTAAATCCTTATAGAAGGGTAGACTAGGATCTCTATTTCTGGTTGGCAATCATTCTAGAAGTACATCACTGAATTCAAAACCGTATGTAATACTGATGCTGCAATATATAACTTAAGCAAGATCTCTATTGGGTTTCAACCAAAGTGCAACATCAAAAACAACTCATTGAACAAATATTGTGCATGGATCCATGTAATGGATTATGCAAGTATTGCATTTAAATATATATATAGGATTAATGTGAGTAAAAGTTTGTCATTTAGCTAATTGATGTTACCTTCAGCATCCTGACTCCAGAGTTTCGTAAGCAGACCTGTCCATCTACTCTTCAAGGGGTATCAGCAATTTATTGCTTATATTTTTGATTTTTTTCCTTTTTATACACTTCTTATTGGTGTAAGTTTATTCAGTATATATATTAAATTTATTAAACTGACAGGTTTTTATTACTTTGTTATTTTTAGTGGATACTGTTTAATAAATAAATGGATTGTCCACTAAAAATAATGATTATATATATACCAAGTGTAACAGCATGGGATAATTTCCCATCCCAGAAAATGTTTAATATCTAAAAAACCACTAGACTAATTGAGTTTCTTTTTTCCAGGTTTTCAGATAAGATATTTAGCCATCTTGATACCATTTGTTGTAAAAATCACAGAAAAAACCTTTGTGTTATTCAGCTAGAAAGAGAACAGTTTAAAATCATTTTTTGTCAGCCCCACTATATCTTCTCAACTGAGCAATGGTGGGAGGAAAAAGATGTTTCAGTAATTGTACCAACATTCATACTCTGGCTTCCATCTTCAAAGTCCATTCAAGAACCATCAAAAGAATGGTGAATAAGTTTTAAAGAGGGAACAATAGAAAACTGGGTCAGGAGGTCACAACAGCAAGAGGGATCATCATTTCAACTTAGAGCTAAATACATTCTTATTGTTCAAACTAGAGTTCAATAGTTTTATAAAAACCTCAGAGAATTCCAGTAAGATATCTTTAATCATTTCTAAGATACAATGGTTCAAAGCTTAATTTAACAATTGGACAATTCTGCTGTTACAACCAACATATATATATATATATATATATATATATATATATATATATTTATTATGTCTCCATACAAACAAGATTATAAGTATTTAGATTTGTTTTTCAAATAAAATTTTAACTGATTAATTAAATTAACCCTCCAAAAAGATAATAATGTATGCTGTAGGGGAATAATATTAATGTATAATAATAATTACTTTGTTCACTGTTTCATTTATAATTTTATAAAGTTTGAAAAGATTAGAAGTTGTTACAGTGTGTCTTTGTAGAATATAGTTATGTTATAATAATATTAATTCAATAATATTAAAATGATAATTGAAATCTGCTACTCAGTGTTTCATGTTGTAACTCAACTGTGAGTAGTCTGATGGTAAGATACAGGCAGAGTCATTAATGCCCAAATCATATGATAATATGACCTCTGGTAGATTTCATGTACACATGCACACACATATATGTACCAGGTATTGTAGTGACTGTATCTGATATTGAACACAGTTAAAAATGTTAATTCATATCATTATTTGAATATTATATTATTGTGTCCATAGATATCAACACTATAAGGTAACTCATTTTTACACCTCAAGTGATTTTCAGTCACAGTTTCTATATATAAGCCACTAGGAGATTAATGAAAATGGTATTATACCACAGTCATTCTAGAAGATACTAGTGATGTTTCAGATGTAGCAGTAGACAATGTTTGCATTTTGAAACATGAAATTTGGAAAAGTACCTGACAAAGACGGCATAGTAACACTTTTAAAAGAATTCCACAAGTTATTTACTCAATGTATTTTGAAAACACTATTGGAAAATATACTTAGCTCAAAACCTCAGTGCAAGAATAGTAATTCTACTTTCTTTTTTTTTTTTTAAATATAGAGATAATAAAACCTTAGTAACTGTCACTCAATTACATTACTCTTATGCAAATCATTCTGAAAAGTATTTAAAAACATCTCGGATGAAAATATGCAGGCTTTACAAGTGGTTAATCAAAAAACAAAAATAGACAAGCTGATCTAAATAAAAACCTATAACAAACCACTTTGTTTATCTCTTTTTAACTATGAAAAAAACATTTAACACTGTAGAACACTTGGTAGCCTTTAAATTTCTTTGAGTACAGAATATTAATGAAAATTATATAAAAGTTATTAAGAATATATTTAATAACAATACTGTAATACTTTAACTACCCAAAAAATAAATATTGGAAAAGAAGTGAGACAAAGTGATATGTTTTCACCTAAATTATTTCCACCATACCTTGAAAGCATCTCACAGAAAATGAGCTGGGAAGAAACGGAAGTAATAATAAATGGAGAATCATTTATGGTTTACTGTTTGTTTTATGGGAATCATCAAATAAATTACAAAAATGCTAAATTATTTAAATAGGGAAAGTCTCTATGTGTTTAAAAATGAACAGAAAACAAAGGTAATATACAAGTGTAATGTTCTGAGAAAAGATCATAAAAATAGAGAATGAAGATCTGAAAGAAGTCCAGGAATATATCTACTTAGGACATTATAGAGGAAGACAATGAAATTAGGTGATGTGTAATGATTGATTGGAAAATATTTAGTAAAAAAATTTCATAACATGTAAATGTATACCATTTAAAAATTTTGCTAAGTGTGTCGTGATATTTTAATTTGCTCCTAGATGTGCCATTGCTTAAAAAGGTTGAGAAACACTGTTCTAATAGATTAAGTACCACAGATCAAAAATATAAAAAAAAAGAAATTATTAAATTTTATAAATGTTAATGAAAAGTTCTGTAAAAATTTGAAAGTGATAGTAAAGGGAGTTAACCCTTTACTATTCAAAGCTCAACCTTGTGCTCAAAACTATTACTAATCTTGGACACTGATTGGCTAACTACTATCCAATCAGGACCCCTTCTTGGGGCCACATGGTAAATTTGAACTTGAAATTCCTCTCTTTTGCAAAGTAACAGCTGTAGTGACTGCACATTTATTGGAGCTGTTCTTTCCAACATTATTGGAGTCCAGAAGCCACAAACCTTTTACCTATTTGTACATACACCCTTTTGTACATTAAACCTGTGAATTTAATACTGCCATTGAGTTGCTTCTCTTCTTCAAGTGTGTGTGTCTTTCAAGTTTGTGTATCTAACTGTACCTGAGAAGGTCATATATAAGTAACAAGTGAAGAGGAGTCGCAGTGTATCTACTCATGCATGTGATAAGGTTTTCTATAGCTAAGTTGTATACACCTATGTAATGACTGCAGCACTTGATAGCTGCATTTGTTCAGGCAAAGTGGAAGAAATAGAAGTATGTAGCTGATATTAAGCTAAGCAAGCAACATAAATAAAATTTATTTATATGTCTGGTTGTTCATACTGGTGATGGTAGTAGCCACATAGTCAAGTGATTAGAATATTTTAATCTCACCATGGTTGATTTGTCAAGGAAGTGATTTCTTGATAATATCAGTTAGGGGAGGCAATCCCAGCATGCAACACTGTTGAAAAGTGCCTGAAAACCATACTATGGTGAGTGAAATTGGGTAGATAAAACTGTTTGAAAGCTGTTGATGTTTATGTCAGCATGAAGTCACAAGTCATCATGACTGAAATAGCTTTATTCAACTATTGATCATGTCATGTGCTTTTTCCAATTTTATGAAATACATCTGTTTGATGCTTTGGTAAACATCATCAGTGAAGTTTTTTTTTTTTTTTTTTTTAGCCGAGGTTCATTAGGGGTTTTGGGTCTTTCAACATCATACCCCCACTCCATGGTGACCCAGCCAATACTGATTGGGTATCAACTTCTGTGCCAGCCACCAGCTACAACTTTCCTCATTTTTAATCACACACTGTGACTCCTCTTCACAATTTATAGTCCAATCACAGATAACTTCTGGTTCACCAGCAATCTATACTCTTCCTATTGTGAGACCAGAACTACCTACACAATAGACTCTTCCAGGTCTATATTAAGTATGCAACACAACACTCTACACAGAGAGATAGAGAGACAGTGAGAGCCGCGTACGACTACCAGTATTGGACACTAACATATAGTAAGCTTCGCTTACACTATATCTGTAACCTGTTGTTAATATATCTTTCTTACATCTAATCTGTGTTCCGTGTTTTCCTTCTGTGGTCCCGACTTTGGCCCCACATCACTTCCATAAAAAAGAAAGCAAATGCAGTAACAGTTTTGTTCTAGTAAAAAATATGGCAATGTACTCGGCTTGAAGTAGTAAGTAGCAATCTTTGCTTCCTTCACTGTGACATATACATGCAAACACACACATGAAACCAATTCTACTCATTCTTATCTTATTTCCAGTCATGTTAATCATCCAATCAACAAAAAGAATAAGTAATAAAATGTAACATCTTCTCTATGTGTCGAGTGTGTATAAAAAAATGTAACTCTGGTAAGGGGCCAAAATGATGCTAGATCTTAGCCACAGGTCATATATAGATAACAATGGTTCACAAAACTGTAACAGATACTGCACAACAGCATTGTTATATAATGCATAGATTGGCTTGGTTGGAAAAGGATATATAAACTTGCATGAGCAGACATCTGCAATAGGAATTAGCTAGCTACTCTAACATAGTCAGATGAGTGGCTACCCATTAGTAGCAGATGATGGGGAGTTCCAAGTCATTAGAAACCAACTTGTGTTGTTTGCTTGGTCAAATATGACTTCCTATTTATCCATCAAAGATTCCAATCTGGTAACTAAAGATGACATGCTGCTCGGTGAGAATTTGTTAAGGCAATATTCACTCACAAAATAAGAAAAACCAATTATTCTTACAAACGAAAATATGTTTCAGCTTTAAATAATCCACAAAGGGTTAATAAGCCATAAAAAACAATCAATCAAAGGTTGAAATTATCACATTAGATGGAAATAAACTGAATCAGATAACTTTGAGTCGAGAAAAAGGCATGGAGATGAGAATTTGGCAAGACTGAGTTAAACTAAAAAAAGTGGAAAGGGTGCGAAAGTCAAATCACCAAAACCATCTTATCTGTGATGCTCACTTGATAAGGTTTATTATTAAATGGTATTAAATCTCATTTGAGCTTTATTGCCTGATACTTTAAGTATCAATCTACAGGAGAGTTTAGGACTACAGTATTTTTTTACACCCTTAATAATGTGGGTTTAATCAGTGTACCAAAATTATATATATATATATATATATATAG
>CAHIKZ030000764.1:285000-305000 GCA_903632075.3 Acanthosepion pharaonis
ACAGACAAGGTGCTTTTATTTAGTTTTTTATACAATTTTTCATGCAGTCTAATAATTTTTTTCTTTTCGGATGATAAATTATATAAAAACTGTCCGAATGTTCTTTTTATCCCAGCGCTTTCAGATATACATTTAGCCATTTTCAAGGATTATATTTTAACTGTTAAGATAAGAAATAGTTTGTTGTATGTTTTATAAAATGTTTTCATTTTTTTTTGTTTAACTATAAGGTTAGATGTTTTAAATTTTTTATAATAAATGATTAATCTAATTTTTTTTGCTATTGCCAACTGGTGCTATTCATTTTTTTTATAATGTTCTTAATTCTGCATTCATCCTGTTTATAATTTTCATTCATCTGATTTTTATAAAAAATATTAATATTGTTTATGTTTCTATTCTCGCCGTTGCTATTAGCTACCTTAGATAAGAAATTGAATAAATATTAAATAAACCATCTTACTTTATCACTCACTAACTACTAAAAAACAACAGACCATTCAATTGATGCAAACCCCCTCTGATTAAATTTTTACTTTAATATCTTCCTCTTAAAGAATTTCAGGTAAAGCTCGGTATTCCTAATAATATAACCACACCATAATGGTGTAGATGGATTGTATATATATATGTATATGTGTATACATATGTGTGTATGTGTGTAGGTATGTGTATATGGGTAAATATATGTAAACGTATGTAGGTATATATGTAAGTGGGTATGTAGGTATGTATATGTATTGTACAACACAATTTATTCCATTGGGTATCTTTTGTTTTACTTACAGATTTTGGGAAGCTATTATTTATATATTTTATTCTAACCTTAAATTGTGTTATCTTTAAATCCCCCACCACTTAATATAATCCACTAGCAGGAACCTAAATTCATTTATATACAACTAAAGGCTTTTGCCATAAATAAACTCCAACTTTAGCCAATCTCCTTGTCACTAACTGTTGTGGCCTTGTTAGGGCCAGAAATAAAGCCACAAGAGTGGAATTGAGTTAAACAAATATATTAACAGAAACAATAATACAAACATATACAAATGAGAGTGTTACAGCAAGAATGTTCAGTCTGACTGTCACAGCTGAATGTTCCCTTTTATATATATATATATATATATATATATATATATATATATATAATTAGCCCCCAAACAGATATACCTCAGTCCCTCTCTGTCTCATGTCTCCCACTTCAGGTTTGCCCAAAACAACCTCCTTTATCATGTCAGTTTTGATTTAGTCTTTCCATTCATCAGAGATCATTTCACTTTATTAGCAGCCATAATAGATTCCATCAGATTACACTCCATCCTGTAACCTATCTTGTTACATGGTATTTCCACTTTAGTTGACTTCAAAATACGATTTTGCCATCTCCTATTCAGTTAATTTTAATTTAACTTTATATCTATCTATTCAAGATGCTTCTGAGTTCTGGTTGCAAATTTTATCCAGAAACCTACTTATTTATAAAAGCAATAGGATAAGTAAGTTAATCAACTTTTCTAGTTGCCATGTTGGTTAGATCAGTCTCACTCACTCTTTTTAGTTTTCTTTACCTATCTTCCTTTTTATATATATATACTGAATTTCACCCAGTAAGGGACTCGGGAGCCACTAAAGGTAGAAGTTTACAGTCAAAATGGTAGTGCTAAATGAGGTTTGTGATATGACTGGAAGAGAAGAAGATAGGTAATAAAGATCATGAGGATGAAGGAAAAAAGATGATGATGTCCATTATTTAATTGCTGCAATTGGTGTCTTTGCATTACTATTAATATCAACCTGCTTTGAGAGTGTTGAACCCAAAACCATTCTAGAATCCTTAAAAACTCTACCCCAAATATAAAAAGGAAACCAAATAAACACCTGGCTACAAAATGCAACTGAAACCAAAATTACATCCCCACCTTTATACAATGAAGGCTTATAAAAGAATTTGTCTGCGAAATAGACATAAAATAAAAACAAATCTTAAAACTACCCAATTTGGCATGAAATGACCCATAGTATTGGCGTGCTGGTAAAATAACCTATCTAAATCTAAATATGCTATTGCCAATCATATGAGGTCAATTCAGAACAGGACATATCAAGCCCTTTTGAATGTCTCGAGAACCAGCTGTGTAACCTTGGCGACCAGACATGCATGAACAGACACTCTCCTTTGGGATTACTCAGTTGGCAGTAAGACACCATTGTGACTCGGTCATCATTTGTGCATGAAACCACACTTTGGAAATCTTGTAGCATTAAAACAAATTAATTAAAGTAAACGGGTGAAACCATGAAGGAAGATTACATCAAGCAGAAATCAAGGAAATTATTTTGATTGATTCATTTTCTACAGCTTATCAACCTTTTGCAGGTTATTTAAAGCCAGAAAATATTTTCTAGATTGTAAGAATTTTTAAGATAAATAATGGTTTAGTGATAAAAGTTTTACTAATTAACCCATATTTCATACCTTTCCTAAGGGTATTTGCATGTATGTGAAAATAACAAACCCAACAGGAATTGGAATTTGGTTTTCTGATTAACAATTCCAAGCCATTATCCAGTACACCACCCTCATATCCAAGATTACAGCACCTGGTATTCCCAAGTGACGTCCATCTTAGTACTGACCAGGTCTAACATTGCTTAACTTCGGTGATCAGTGTTTCAATATGATGTGCCGGTAAGCATTCAGGGAGAGTAAGAATCAATTAAAAATCTTAATTAGACCCCATAAGTGAATGGTAGGAACAGAACCAGCAAGAACTGAATGTTGGTTTAACTTATCAAAATCAAGTAGATCCAGTATAACTAAAAATAACCCAATCCTACTTTTGCCTGCTTGGTCTGAGCTTGACATAATGGTTTCTTGGATAAAATGTAAGTCAACTAAATGAAGATAGTTTTATTTTGTACTATTCAGTCAATTCTATGTTGAATTATAGGAAATGTCAAACCCTGGGTCTTGAGCCACTTGTCAACATTAAGGGAATCTGGTTTTCTAGTATTGGAAGAATCTTGGGAACTTGAGATTAATTACAACAAAGCAATAATAAATCAATGTCAAGATAAAGGCAAGGGCAGACTATGAATGAATGAACACACAATTACTATATGGCAGTATTGACATATGATAATGCTACAAGACTCAACCTCTTTCATGTGCTAGTTATTCATATCCTTATAATAAACAAAAGTTGTTGAAAGCTAAATGAGCATTGAGTTTTTATTTGATTGTGCATGGAAATCAAAGATATTTTAGTCAAATAAAAACAAGGTCAAAGAGTCCTCTACATCATGACAGAAAACCATGGACGCACAACATATTAGATAATCTATTAATTTGTAAACTGTTAAGACTGCAAAAAATATAGCTATTGATCATAGGTGCCTCATATAAATTCATAGTCAAACTTCACATCATCCAGATTTTTCAGCTCTCTTAGATTTACTTTTTTCTGGTTTCTGGCTTTTCCCAAAGCTAAAATCACTATTAAAACAATGTGAATGAGTTTAAAGAGAATGTGATAAGTTAGCGGGTGACAATTCCCTGAGAGGATTTTGAAGATTGAAAAATACAAGGGACACTAGGATAAATGTGTGAAATCCCAAGAGGAGTACTTTGAAAGGGTAAAAGTTTTCTGAGGTAGGTTATTTTTTATTTTTTTTTATTAAATATACTTTCTGAGTTATATATTAATCTAAGATTTAGCTATTTTTAGACAAACCTTTGCTAACCTTAGAAAAACTTTTCATTATTGCAATATATTGTTTATTCTTGTATTTTAAGTTTTGATAAGTAAAATTTATTATTATCTAAACCAGTGATTCCCAAAGTAGGCGCTACCTTCCTGGGGGAAATAGAAAAATCCAGGTGGATGGTGAGAAAAAAGTGTGCAGAAGGTGGCAGTAGCACATCTGATCCCACCTCTCTCTCTCTCTTTCTCTCTCTCTCTCTCTCACACACACACACACTGTACCTGAAATGTGTCTTGTCTTCACTTTACAATGTATTCCATTTATATAACAATTATTATAGGAAATACTGAGATACTCCTTAAAATTATGTCTATACATTTGGTGGGGGGGGGGTTAGGATTGTGTTTTGGTACATAAGAAGGTGGCAAACCCAAAACTTTGGAAATCATAAAATATAAAGAAACCTACATTCATCTAGTCATGTGATTTTACATTGAAAGTTTAAATCTCTTCTGTTCGAGTGTATTAAAGTAAACTAATCAAATACAGTAAACTATATTTAATATCTAGAAATACATTGCCTGACCAGCCTCATCTCATATGAGCACAGCATCAGTGTAATGTACTATAGTTCTGTCAAGTATTCTTTTGTCCCAAATACAAATGTTGTTTGGAATAACCAGTGGGAATTTTAAAACTTATGCCAATGGGAATTTTAAACTTCAAAAGTGAACATACTGGTTCAAATTATCATCCTACTAGGAATGTTTGTATAAATTTGATAAACATGGAACAAAATAATGAAGAAAATTATTAAAAACAAAAAGAAAAGTGTGCTGTACCAAATAAACACATTGCTATTAAAGGAAATAATCATCCCAGCACTTGTATTTGGTACACAACAGTACCATTCACTTTCTTTTTATAATTTTCTTTCTTCCCTCTTTGTTGAAATTTGTATAAGATGCTTCGCATATCTTGCTAGAACAAAGAAACTATAAGAGAACAAAATAAATGGATGTGAAAAAAAAATTAGATTTATTTCTGGATAAAAGGTACGTGCAATACTTTGCATACATTGAAAATGTTAGAACAGTTGCAATTAAACCAAATGTCATTAGAGGCATGTATTGAATTTATACAACAGGAAGAGTTGATTGAAAAATTCAATAAGGAACAAAAATCAACTATGAACACATACACGATAAAGAAAAAGACACTAAAATGCAAATATAATAACTATGACCCTGAATCAAACAGAGAAAAATGTCCGATATGGGGACAGATATGTAAAAATTGTAAAATGAAAAATTATTTTCATTCAGTGTGCAAATTAAAAAAGAAAAAATAAACAGTGTTATATGTTTTCTTAATAGAGAAGAATACAAAAGAAAATACCTTCATGGAAATAAAATTGAATGGAGTAAATTTAAAAATGCAAATTGATACTGACAGCAATGTAATGCTAATAGTCCGTCACAGAAAATATTAGAGATGTCTCTTCCTACCAATAAAAAAGAATTAGAATCCTTTTGGGGTTTAGTGAAGGTTTATAGTAAATAATTACCTAAATATTCAGAACTAACTGAAATATTTGCCAAATTAAATAAAAAGAACAATGAATTTAAGTGGACTAATATACAACAAACAGCCTTTGATAATTTGAAAAATGCTCTTGTGAAAAACCTCATTATAAAAATTTTGATGCTCAAAAAAGATGTTACATTAACTACAGATGGTAGTAAAAATTCCATATCGGCAATTTTAGAAGGACACCAGTTATGTATATTTCTAGAGCATTAACATTGACTGAATCTAATTACTCAAATATAGAAAAAAGAGGATCTAGTTATAGTTTGGAGTACTAACAGGTTTCATCATTTTACATTTGAAATGGCTAGATGTAAGAATAAGTTCTATGCTAACAGTTTCTTTTCTCACACTTCACACTTGTTGAACTCTCTTTCAGCGTCATGCTTTCCAGCCAAATTGATCTTCAAAAATTTAAATGCAATGTCCGTTGTTATCTCCTGTTTTCTTAATTCCTGTTCTTTTACTGTTTTCTCTCCTTAATAATGTTTGTTTTTTCTCATTTTCTCTCACACTCAGTAATTGGTGACCAATAGTAACCTTATCCATTACAATTGTGTAGCATCTCTTGCTACAAACTGGCCCAAAAATTAAAACATTTCTGAAATAAACATTTTGAATTGTGAAAATATTGAAAAACAAATAACAATTAGAAAAAAAATTTCATACACTCAATTTTTGTATGTTAAAATGGAATCATTTCGTATTTTTTAATAAGCACAATGAAATTATTGAAACCAGAGTGAGATATATCTTTTTTTCAGTATTTGTCAATCCATGCAGTGTGGGAAATATTACAAACACTGAAATTTATTCCCTTGATGTTTTTCTTCTGTTACTGCTAAAAATTAAAAATCTTTTACTCTTACAAAGTTCACTCAAACTTTTTTATGTGACATTAAAGTTAAAGAGAAATTTATGATCAGATATTTTTCCCAAATCATTTAATTCTCACTACATTTCTTAATTGTTTTTTTGTAAATGAAAAATAAGTTAAAGAGCTTACATCAGTGATTAATTTATAAGAGGATTTTCACTAGAATTGTATTCTGTATAGACTTAGGGTAAAAATTGTATTGGTTAAAACCTGATTTTTCATATTTTGAAATATAGAAAATAAGTATAATTATGTAATTGAATACTATCTCTCTATCTCTGTCTCTTTCTCTTTCTCTCTCTCTCACTCTCTCTCTCTATATATATATATGTGTGTGTGTGTGTGTGTATACAGGGTGTGATGGATACATTGTCGTCTAAATTACACAAAAATGAAAATATCACTGATATCTCATTTTAACAGATATATTTACTAAAATTACACAAAAATATCTTGAAATACTAAAGAGTCAATTTATTCAATAAAATTGCTATTGGCTTCAACCATGGCATCCAGACGACTTCGGAATCTCCTGCAACTCTTCTGGACAGTTTCCTTGTTTAAGTTGGTGAATGCTGCCATAATCCTTGCCTTCAGTTCATCTTTGCAGCTTTGTTGGTCTCTCACTCAACTTGGCCCCATACATAATAATCAAAGGGGATGCTCTTGCCTTTATCTTGACATTGATGTAAGTGGTGATGTAGTCACAGAAATTGTCTGACAATCATAACTGGGTTCTCCTGCTTGTGTAGCATGGTGCTGAGTTCTGTTGCCAGACATAGGGTCTTCCAGCAGTCACCCTCTTGAGCCAGGGCAGTACAACCTCCTCAAGATACTTAATGTAGGTCTCCTTGTTGATTCTGAGGCCCTCACCAACAAATTTGAGAGTTCTTTTCTTATCAGAACAATCAGAGTGAGTTTTCTGAGCTGCTGTACCTTTATAAACACCATTAGACTCATCCAACTCTTTCCGAATCCTCTGCACTATCCACAGATTGATACCAAAACACTCTGAAATGTTTGTATTTGAGCTTCCGGCATGAATGCCATGCAATACAGCATGCCATTTCCGAATTTCTGGTGGAGTGAATTGCATCATGGCGCTCTTTTTCTCACAGACAGCACCCAACTTACCGTACTATACTGTGCAGGTGACAAAATCAAAAACAAATAATGCATATGCGGAAAATTAAAAAATATAAGATGGTGACAATTTATCCATTGTACCCTGTGTGTGTGTGTGTATATATATATATATATATATATATATATATATATGTATGCAGATATGTAGAAAAATAGGAAAGAACATGTTAGGTAAATAATCTGGAGTTCTTTAGTATTTTTGTTTTTATTTTTAAAAAACAGTGCTTCATACAGAAGTAGAGCTTAAATTATAATTATTTAAGGCAAATATTAAAAACAACAGATATTTTGTGTTGATTAATTTTAATGATCAACTTTTCCAAATTACGAATAATCCTTCTCAGATAAGGAGAAAATTCTGTCAGAAATTGTTTGAAGTTCATTTTGGAAGAAAAGTACAAGAAATATGGTCCAAGTCATCATCAGAGTAGGTATAGACATTTGGTGAGTTTCATAGAACTAGTGAATGTTGTAATGTAGGCAAAGATGTGACGTGTGTTTTTTTTTGTTGTTTTTTTTATATTTTTGAGGATTTGGGCTCTTAAGTTATAATTGTTTTTATTTATTGATGGTTGCTTTTGTTGTAAGAAGATTGCTTCAAGGATCATAATTCTGTTTTTACTGAGTGGGTAAGTATATTCATACACAACATTGGTCTTATATAGGGGGTTGAGCATTTTGGATATGTTATTTTTAATAACTAAGTTACTAGTTTTTAATTTTTTGTAAAAATAATGAAACTGATGTATTTATTTTTATTGACTAGTTTTAAATATCTATGCATGATTTTTTTTTATTGTTGCTTTGTCTTTTTTGTAATTGTGGTGCATTTGATTTTAGCAATATATGTTAATATTATGTTAATGACTGTGGTTTTTATTATTAAAATTATTTCTGTTTAAATGAAATTTGTTTTGCTTGTTGACTATATAATTAGTTTGCCCATTATTAATAAGTGCTTGTTTTACATTATTTAATTCTTTAATTATTTTAGATGATGAAATCAGTTTAGCTCTTTGGATTAGGTTATTAATGACAACAGTTTTATATTTTTCAGGGCATTCACTGTTGTAGTTTAAAAGACTAGAATTAGAACTAGTAGACTTTTTATACAGAGATGTGGTAAAATTATCACTGTTATAGTCAATGAGATCTAGAAATGGGATTTTTTTTATTGATATTTAGTTCATAAGTGAATTCTAAAAATGGAATTGTTTTCAAAATTTTTTTAAAGTTCTACAATGTCATTAACAGATTTGGTTTGGATGAATAACTCATCACTATATCTGGTATAAATAGTGGTTTTATTTATTTTATTGAATTTTTTTCTAATTTGGCCATATAAAAGTTTGAAAATAAAGGATCAAGAGGGCAGCCCATAGCGACACCATCAATCTGGGTATAAATATTAACAAATTGATGTGGAAAGGGACTTGTGGTTGCTAATAATTTTTTTTTTAATATTGTGGGATTGGTTTTCAAAGGTGTCAGTGAAGAATGTAGATAAATGTTAATTAAAATAATTTTAATTGTTTCCAAAATATAGAAAACTTTTAAAACAAGAAAACCAATGATCAGAATTTTTTAAAATTGCCACATGCACAATTTTGATATAAATTTTTGCAATTCTAGAACTGTAAAGTTTATTAAAAATAATTTATATCATATTATTCAGTATCGGGTAGTTTATTTATATGGTTATTTATGGATGTAGATGAGTTTGAATTCTAACTAAATTCATTACATTCACTTGTGAAAGGTATGACTCCATCTCTTCTCCCTGCTATGGATTAAATCTCCAGCCATGGTTGGTAAACAGTCTAGGAGAAGGACAACTCTGAATTAAAAATCTATGTAGCCCTGGTAGGTGCATACAGCTATTGAAAAGACTATAAAGTTCATAATTAATTTTGGCATGGAGTTGTAGACTATGATTTCGACTGAAGTCAAAAAAAAAAAAAAAATTGGTAAAAAAAATTTAGAAAAAAAAATGAAGTTTTTAAAAAATTAAAAAATGAAGTTTATTTATAACAACGGTGAAATTCTTAAGGAAGCTTGTTCGCTCTCACTCACATTCAGTTCTACTTGCCCTCGACAGAGTGGCCATCTCGCGCGTCTCACTCGTCCTCATTGAGGGAGCATCCCTGATACCAGAGAGAAGGTATTTATTATAGGAAGAAAAGAGAATACAAACAAATAAAAAAAAAAAAAAAAAAAAAGTGGGGGGAAAATAAGTTGAAGTAACGTTGTGAGGGCGAAGACAGGAAAAAGAAAGCGGAACGTAAAGTAGTTTATGCGCGCTTTGAGTAGAACACCATCACAACAACGTTGTCGGTGTATTTTTTTTTAAAAAAAAGGTAAATGGTGAGAATTTTCATTACATTTAAACTGCTTATATTACTCGTTCTTTACTCTTTTCTGTTTTCGACGTTATATTCCACTTTATTTCTGACAGAATAACATTTTGTTTTTATTTTTGCTATTTTATTTTTTTATCTAGGTAAATATTACTTAATTTTGATGGCCATCTTCATTGAAGCCGGGCTAACTGAAATTAGCCGCCTATTTATTTTATTTTTATGTTGAAAAAATTAGGGCTGCAACAAATATTTACTTTATGCTTAGACATTTTTCTAAGTGAAAAAAAAAAATCAGCTCGTCGAATATCCAACTTGTATACAATATCTTACATGCAAATATGGTGATAATTTTTTGTAAATTAGGTCTTGTTGATGTGTAGCTTGTTAGAGAAAATAATATTGGTTTATTTAATAGAAAATTAATATACGTGTCCAGGCCTAATCTTTAAACAGTGCAAATAAACCTTAAAAATAAGTTATTTTCTTCCTTAGAATTACTTATTAAATTGATGAAACATTAATTTTTAAAATCGGATATAAACTAATGAAAGTGCAGTAAATAAAATATTTCTAGATGAAATTATGTCTTTTAAAGTTAAACGTTAGAAATTGCTAAAAATGTCAGGTCATGTTTTTTCTTTGAAATTTGAATTTGTTTAATTTAAAAAAAATAAATAAAATTTTAAATAATATATCTACTTCCTTTGTTCTCTTTTTTTTTTTTTCCTCTTCTCTCCAGAAACCAGTTTCCCGAATCATTTTTATTTAATTATAAAAAAAAAAAAATAAAATGTTTCCTCCTCGTTCTTTCCCTCCTTTTATTGTTGTTTAACGAAGGAGGGAAAATTGACTAACGGTAACTTTCGTGATGTTTTTCAAACTCCCGAGCTTATCATTGACAGGCCCACTTTATGTACATGTGGAACAGTAACACTACAAATAAAGTAAAATAATTATATATATATATAATAAATCTGTAGTCAGAATTTTTATTTCCCCAAAAGTAAATTTTGGGGAAATAAAAATTCTGATTAGATTTAGGAATCAGTTAAATTATACGATGACGGATTTTTGTTCTCCCCTGGAGAATAGTTTAAAAAAATTTAAAAAAAAAGAAAGATCTTGTTCTTAAAGTCCTAAAATTTAAAATAATCTGAATATTTATCTTGTTTCCTTGTTTTTAGTCTGTTTTTAAATAAATTTATATATTTAATATAAAACTACATTACATTTAACATGTACCCGCTTTTTATCAAGATAACTTTTCAATTTTCATGCATTCATTATTACTTGCTATTTCACTTGGTAAACAATATATTTATTGAAGAACAAAATTAGTATTTACATTTATTTAGTGAAGTTTAAAATTATTTATGTTTAGACGGTGATACCCTAATTCCTGTTTCAACAACAAAGTTAGAAATAAAACTTTAATTAATCTAAAATATTTATAAAAAATATCGAGTGTTTTAAAAATTCTCTTAATGTTAGAATAATATACCTCAAAAGTTGTTTTTTTTTTTTTTTTTTTTTTTAATCTACAAGTTATTTTGCTTTCAAGTAGTAAATTTTTACAAGATGAAAAGGGGGCGGTCAAACGTTACTTTTTTATTTTTTTTTTTTTTTTTAACTTTTCATCAGTAGCGGTATTAAATCGCCATAAAAATGCTTTTTTTTTTTTTTTTTTTTTTATAATAAATCGTTTGTTGTCTTTAATTCCCAAGTCTTCTAGATATATTCATTTATTAGTTATAAAAATGGAGGTCCTTACTTTACCCCCTCCCAATTTGTGAACAGTAAAAAAATACAAACTTTTTTTTTTTTTTTTTTAATATCTATTAGTTTTGCTTTATTTGATTTTGCTTGAATAGGGTCAATTTGGACATTGACTTATAAATCATTGAACTTTATTTAAAAAAGAAAAAAAAACTTATTTGAAACCCTCAGTGAGACTTGCTTAACCAAAAGTAAAACTGATCCACCATTTTGCGGACCAAGAATGTCGAGAAAATCCCTTTGTCAAAAAACACGTGATAACAAATTTAACAAAAAAGCCAGTCTTCCTTGCCTACAATATTTATCGATTTTTTAAAAAAAAAATTTATTTTAAATTAAAATTAGAAAGGAAAATTAATAAATAATCTTTCTTTAGCGATTTCTTTAAATCGCATGATTTAAAAAAAAAAAAAAATTGGACTAAAAAGGTTTGTCAACTTGACTATTTTTAAACTTTAACAGACTGTTACAGTTGAGTAGAGTAACATTAAAAGTTGAGCTATACTTTCTTCTTGAATGGTTGCATTTTTTTTCATCTTGGTTTTTATTAAAAAGAAGGAAAATCGTTTAAAACTGCTAAAAGTGTAAATAATTATTTAAAATCCCAATCTCCATATGCTTTAAATCCAAAATTCCAAGAAAACTTACAAAAACAGTATTCTTAATATCGTGGGGAAAAGTCGATAAAGTAATCAGATAATTCTTGGCGGTAACTTGAAAATAACTACCCTCGTGACCTTTTTACGGTCGCTTAAATTAAAATGTCGATTGTAAATTTTTATTTTTATTTATAATACAAAAATATTTTGCGTGAAATTTATCGTTTTCTGCTAATAAAAAAAAAAATTGGTCATCGAGGAAAGATTTCCTTTTTGGAAGCATGGGTAACTAGTTGACTGACAATTGAGTTTATACTTTTTTTGGGGTGGGTCTTTTTAACAGATTTAATTGCATCAGCACCCTCTCAAAATTTCACATATTCTAAATCTAAAAGAATTGAGTTGACATTTTAGTTAGACATTTTTAAGTTTATCTTTTGACAGTGAGATTTGTTGTAGAAAGAAAAATACATTTTTTTATTTACATGTTTATTTAGTTAAAAGAGAAGTCTATTTTTAAGTATCTACATAAAAAATGAAACGATTGATCAAACAACGCTAAAAAAAATACATTGTGACATTTGCATCGTTCAATGCCTCAGGTGCAACTGAAAGCTGAGGTCTGATTGGTTGTTTTGAAAAAAGTGGGGGGGACAATAACCCCCAAAACAAAACACTCTAACTAAATTCTAAATGTATTTTTAATTGTTTGTAGCTATTGCCCTCAACCGAAGAGCAATTCGGCATTTAGAAAATGCACATGAGCCTCACTGATAACTTTATTTAGTCCCTACTCTATTCTATGAATGATTGTTTTTTAGCAACTAATTTACCCAGTAGTTTAACTTTTTAGATAAAATACAGAATTTTACTGTACTAATTTTCGCTTTTATGTTACAATATGAAATGAATTGATGAATTTACCTTTTCTTTTAAGAAGGTACTTCCAAAGAGTCGCAAAAAATGAGTAATGAACAAAATAACCTAAACTTAAAATCTAAGTTTTATTGTCAAAAGCTTTATTATTAGTCTTTAAGTGGAAAGATCAAAGAATTCTTTTATTATTGTGTGGCCTGTTGTATGCTTCCTAGTTAATCCTTTTTGGAACCTTCGAAATTTTGTTTAAAAAATTTTTTTTTTTTTTTTTTTTGCGACCACAGTGGGCCATAAATTTGGGGAAATTTGCGTCGAAAAAACATTGATTTTGAAATTCTTGCAAAATTCGAATAATTGTTGGATTTGAATGAAACTAGTAAATGAAATTATTTTGGAAGCTTTTTTTTTTTTTTTTTTTAATTAAATATTTGTTAAAAAAATCTTTTGCATCTGTTACTCTCTCTACCCCCCCCCCCTGCTTAGTTTTTAAATGAAATTTCGAGAAATTAATTTTTGTTCTGCTTAATGTTTATATTAGTTAAATTTATATGGACAAGTCCTTGGACAATTTAAATGGAAATCATTTTTGTTTTTTTTTGTAAAAACACATTGTTTGGAAATTTTAATTAGAAAATTAAGTTTCAAATCTTGTAAAATTCTGTATTAATTTGAGCCTATTAAATTTTAAGTTTTTAGTTTAAGTAAAAACTATACTTACTAATCATTAATGGAAAAGCTTAATGCAAATCATCAAACACCAATATTTTTTGAATATTTTTTTTTTTTTTATCATGCTGATTTTTGTAAGTACAGGTGAACATACAAGAAAATAAGAGCGATAATTATAGTAAGTTTAAAGTCAAAATTTATAAAATTCAATAACCCATTTGATTATGGAGAATATTTTCCTAAATTTTTAAGATCATTGAGTACTTAAAAATTATAAAGACAGCACTCCCATCATTTTATTCAATTATGTCTTACAGATAGTCTGTAGAAAAAACAGTCTTGTCATATTGTCAGAATCTCAACACAGCTACTGTCGGGTTAAAAAAAATTAATTTCTGCAATATTTTAAACTTAAATAATATTTGTTTCAAACCAGATTAATTATACTTTAAATCAGCTAATATTCCTCATTTAGTTTCAGAAAAGTATATTTTATTTTTGGAAGATTTGTTAATAAAGAGAATTCCATTGTGATGAAAGATGTCTAAAAAAGGGTGCTAATCAGCTATTTTAGCAAAAAAAAACAATTAAAACTCCTTCCAGTCGATTTAAATTAGTTTTGAAATACAGCAAAGTACCTTGCTCATTGGAAATATTAAATTTAATCTATTAGCTTGAAATAAATACTTCAAGAAATTAATTTTAAACCTTGGGTATTGCATTTTTTTTTTTTTTTTTTTTTTTTTTTTGTGGCAGTCCCTAAATAAAAAGATGTTATTCAATTAGAAAAGCTTTTAGTTGATTTTATGGACACTACTTAAAGAAAAAAAAATTTTATTATTTATAATAATTATTTATTTAATTTATAAGGTTTTAAGTTTAAAAAAAAAATTCTGTATTAATTTTATACCAGTTAGGTGATATTAAGTAAAAACTATATTTACTAATCATAAAAGCTTATTACAGTTCAGTTACCCATCGCTTCAGTATTTTAAAAAGAATTTTGATTTTTGTAAATACAGATGTGCATACACACACAGCCTTATCAGAAAATAAGACTGATAACTAAAATTTAAAACCAAAGTACCTAAAATTCGATAAAATATTAGATTACTTAGAATATTTTCCTAAATTTTTAAGATTACTGGGTAGTTAAAGAAATTATATAAAAAAAGTGTTCACATTGTATTCAAGTAATTTTACCGTTATGTACAGTTTATTTAAATTTGCCAAACACCTATCGATAAATCTGTCATAAAAACACCAGCCTCCATAAAAAAAAAAAAACTTCTTTTCTGCATTATTTTAAATTTAGATTAAACTTTAAATCAGAATTTCAGAAAATTACCATATATACTCAAGTATAATGTGAGTTTTTATCAGTTTTTTTTTATTATTATTCCAATCAATTTAAATTAGTTTTGAAATGCATCAAAGTATTTTGCTTATTGGAAATATTACATTTAATCTGTTAGCTTGAAATTAAAACTAACATAAAAGCTACAGAAAAGTGTTTTTTTTTTTTTTTTTTTTTTTTTTTGTTTTGTATTTGTTTTTGCTAATGTTTACAAATTCACTTGTTTTATTTTTTTATATATATATATATATATATATATATATATATATATATATATATATAGGTAAAATAGCAGGATAGACTGGGTTCTATAGCCTTGGATGGCAACTGGTCTAGGAGAAGGACAACTCTGAATTCAAAACCTGTGGAGGGTCGTTTGGGAACCTTGTGGCATATGGTGCACCAAGTTTCTGTATTCGTCTCTTCAAAAAGTGTGGCTGGTCCTGCACGAAACCTTCACCACTATAATCAAATCTCATGTGCCGCTGTCGGTTTCCTGGAAACTGATCTGCTTGACCCTCATACATCGAATCTCGATGGGAGAGTCGACTATAATATATATATATATATATATACACAAACAACAATTTGTGTAGATTTTATGATATATACCTGCAAGAGACATTTGATTCAATGTAGAAACAAATTTTTAGTATTCATCACATTTCTTTACTACTTTTTTTTTTTTTTTTAATCTGAAACAAGGGTATTGTCTTAATGGAAGAAGTTAGACTATATATATATATATGGAATAAGTATTGTAAAGGACTTTATATCATGGGTTGTATAAAATTGATAACTACTCTCCCTGTTAATTACTGGGGGAGATCTAAAGGAAAAGGCTGTTAAGTTTACTGTAAACTGGTAAGAGGGCATACTGTAATTTATAAACTTCAGGTTTTTGATTGCAGAGAAAAGTCCATTTTAATCATATTTCAAGAGATGTAATTTTGTGGAAACAAGTTTCAAACCTGCAAAAATAGGTTTCATTTTATTTTCAGTAAACTAATAAAACTGTAGTCCACACAAATATTATGACTAAAACCAGAAACTACTTGATACCACTTGCAGGTTAACTAATTAGCTGTTACAGTATATCCAAACTCCTGTTAAGGGTGCCAAATGTATAATTTCTGAAAAAGAGAGGAAATATAATGGAAGATAAAAGAAAGGTTCAAATGGAGTGGGATAGGGAGAATAAAGTTTGGTTAGATAAACATCAGCTTTACACATCCCAGTTTGTTTTATGTTCTTGTATTTTAGACTGCTCTCATCATATGTTCTCTATTTTGACTGGTGGGTGGGTGACATCCTATAAAGAAATAGTCTCTTAATGGTCTCTAAAATGTTATGGTATAATTAAATTAAGACTGGAAATTAAATGTACTTAGAGATGAATGAAGTTAGATTTAAAAAGATTAAATTTTCAGTTTCTTTGAAAGACAACTGTATTGGAAAAAATATAGCATAACTTTTACAAATTACTTTTAATTTTGATAATAAAACTACTTTGTATTGTGGGAAATTTCAATAAGATTGCATTTTTATGAAGCACTCTGATAAGAACCCTCTTAATACAGGTTAGATTTATATATTTTTTCCTTGACTTTCTTGGATAAAATTAAATTAGCTAGTAATAATATCTATTATAAAATGGGTTTATATTAAAAAAATTCTTTGAGAATTATTTTAAATATTTGAACAACTGAGTTAATGTTACACTTTATCTTTCAGTGAATAAGATGACATCAAGGTCAAAACGAGGCAGGAAGGACCAGCCAGATGAAGCTGAGGTAGTCCCTTTGTGTAAAGGCTTGTGTGTGTGTGTGTGTGATATATATATATATATATATATATAGCTTGTTCAAATTGCTAGTTTCTACATCTGAAAATTTTAATTTATAGATAAGGGTTCAGTTAAACTAAAGTTTGTTTTTTAAGAAAATATCTCTTCCTGAGGTATTTTTAATTAATATAACCATAAATTAATTTACTTTTTGATTTCGCTCAATTTATAATGTAAGTTTAATGCTAAATTGAAATTTTATGTTCTCTTTATGAAAATAATGGGATTTTTTTTCTGCCATAACAACTGTAATTTTAAAGTATGGAAACCTAAAAAAATTTTTTTTCTTCCTAGGAACTCTGATTATATTTTGACAGATCTTATCAACCCCTAATCTTAACATTAGGCCTATTTTCCCATACTTTTTGGACTTCTATACTTTGAAATTACCCACATATTTGTATAAGGGCAGACCTAAAATCAGAGTCCAGTTCAGCAGCCAATTTGCATTGTAAATTAAACATTTGTTACCATAATGTCAGATGTAAATACAGGTTCCATTTTAAATTAAACCCCCACTTCATAGCTACTGCAAAACATT
The DNA here is from genome assembly GCA_903632075.3 of Acanthosepion pharaonis. Taxonomy (NCBI): domain Eukaryota; kingdom Metazoa; phylum Mollusca; class Cephalopoda; order Sepiida; family Sepiidae; genus Acanthosepion; species Acanthosepion pharaonis. The sequence continues at coordinate 302,346 of CAHIKZ030000764.1, forward strand.
CATTAGAGAAAATGAACATTAAAGAGCAGGACAAATAAGACTGGTGGGGGGGATCCTTCAAAGCTAAAGAATAATTTTAGCTTCACTGCATCTTCACTTAACATGATGTAGGTGTTTGTTTTATATATATATATATATATTGTTTAACAATTCTTACTAATCAGGTTTCACTTCTCTCCTTAATTGTAAAACAATTTGGTGCAATAACTGTATTTTAATGTAATGTTTATGGAGAGTTAATTCTGTGTTTTCATCTAATGAGAATTTTAGTCTGAACAATGTGTAAAATAATAATTACTTGACTCGTAATTTCAGGTATTATTTAACTGGAAAGAAAAAGAATAGTTAAAAGTTGACTTATATTCAGGAAATAGAATGTATTGTGGATATTGAAAGCCAAATTGAAATTAAAACAAGAGTTAAATTGCTTGTATAGCTCATTTAGAACTAAGATCATGAGGTTGTCTAAATAAACATTCTTTTTATATATAATTGTGATGTAATGAATATGCATACACCAGGGTTCCTCCTCAGTCATATGATTGGCTGATGTCAGCCATAAATACCGACTGATTGTCTTTGCCTATTGCCTACCACTACGACGAGGACCAGTCCATTACGGTTACCTGCTAGATTGTCCTACCCGGTTACAGTAGTCAACAACTACTTTGCTACTTCGAACAAATATATCCCTTTCCGGGACATATCAAATTGAAAATCTATCTAAGAAATAATTTGTAATAAAAAATCTTTAGCATTTAAGAGTTAAATTACTTGGCCTTAGTTAATATATATGTTAATATATTTATTTAGTATTTGACTTTTTTTTTTATTTTCACTTTTTACCAAAGTTTTTCTTTTTAATCCTCATTACACTGATCATTTTCCTCTCTTTACTCATTCAACAGAAAATATGGTAAGGGAATAATATTTGGGTTATGCATTTTTTTAGAGAGAAAATAAAACAATATACTATTGTTTAAATTTAGTCATTTTAAGGTAAAAGACAAACAACATTGTTCAGTGCTATAATAGCTTTTGGAATTGAATATATTTATTGAACTTTACTAACTTAAGAAGGCCAGAGGGAAATGTGACAATAACAACTTTTTGATCTTTTTCCTTCATTTTTTTTCCCAGGCACCAGTGAAAGAGACATCTGCTAAGGAGACATCTGTTGTAGAAGTAAGTGCTTTTGTTTTATTTAGATTATTTATTAGACATATAAAATCCTATATAATAAACAAAATTGCACAAAAACAAATGCAAAAATTTTAATCATCACTATTTAATTTAATTTTTTCTCCTTTTTTCTAGGAAGAAAGCAAACCAGCATCTGATGAGGTAATGCATTTATTGATTATAATCTCAAAGGACAGTGTGGGAACTGGTCTCTTAGATTTAGAGACTCGGTTTCTTAGTATCCACAAAATTCTCAGTTTTAAAAGGAAACTACTTGAGCGGGATACTAACTGATGGTAAAAATCTTTCCAACAATTGGTGAGATTTCTGCATCAAAAATATTGTCATAGTTTAAAAGAAAGTGTTTGCTATACAAGCAGAAGAATAAAATAAAATTATATCTCCATATTTTATTTATGTAATTAAAATGAAAATTTGATTTTTCTTCCTGAATAGAAAAGTAATTTCTTCAATGACTAGGAACTGACCATAAGAGATTACCTACACCCACATTTAGTTTACAAGATTTTCACTACAAACTTTTAACAGATTTGCAAAGTTCATGTGTAAAGACAGGACTTCTTTCAAAGTTAAATGCTGCCTCAATATTCTCTTATCATTTATAACAATATCTAGCTAAGGTTTGTAATAGTGATCATACTGTTATTCTAATGCAAACTTGCATTAATACTGATACCTACCCATAGTTTTTGTGCCTGAATTGAAATGTTTCTTTATGCAAAAAATTAATTTTTCATTAGTTTTGGGCAGACTTGTAATTTGCAAGCTGAGACAGTTTGTAATTTTTATTAAAGGTTTTGTTTCCTTGTATATAAAAAAGGGTTTCTGTGACTGAACACCCCTTAAGTGTCATGGTTATTAAACAACTTATATTACCAGGAGGAATGAAAAGCTTAGTTTCTAAGGCCTCCTATAGATTTTTTGTTTTTCTTTTGTTAAATTTTTGTCTTTATTCCTTAGCCGCCAGTAAAAAGAGGAAGAGGCAGACCTAGGAAACCGGAACATTTAAAAAAAAAAGTAAGTACATATGGTTTAATTACTGTCATAACAATGTTGGTAATTTAAAGTTTTCTTTAACAGTAGCTATCTTCAGGATGGAGAAATAAAATTTGCATGATAATGGAAAATCCTGCATAAGTAGGCCTATAAATTGATATAAAAGGATATTAATAAAAATCATAGTTAATATCAAAATGATTAACTTATTTAATGTGGCTTCCATTATTTACTATTACAGCTTCAACATGACATTGGAAGGCTGTTCAATTTTTAACCACAGAGTCATTGATGAAAGCCTGAGGGTATTGATGTTAGGGTGGGAGGTCTTGTTGGTAACCTGCTCCAAAATGCCCACATGGTGTTGTCTAGTGAGTGTGAGTCCAGCCTGGAGTGGAGGAGATCCAGAAGTCTGCTAACCAGAAATCAGCAGTTAAGTCTGTAAACCTTGTGCAC
>CAHIKZ030000764.1:310000-325000 GCA_903632075.3 Acanthosepion pharaonis
TTAACTATATGCATAAATTGTTAAATATATAGTTGGGAAAATTTGAGGGCACCTCGGCGTGGTGTAATGGATAGCAAGCTTGTCCTGCTAAGGCAGTTACTACTGAAAAGTGAGTTCGATCCTCACTGGGTGCTCCATACTTCCGGCCTTGTGCCACATCTAAGCAGCGCTTAGAAAATCATTATATAGTTGGGAAAATTTGCTGCTTTATTGCAAGAATTATTGGCTGCTTTATTCTTAAATGTAAAAAAAAAAAATACTTACACCCTCACAGACGAGGAATAACAAATATGGTGGCTGATTTGTGTTTGCCAGTTATACAGATAACAAGGCTTAATGTTCTCTATTATCAAGTTCGTTAAAGAATTAAATATTTTCATTATTTACATTATTCAGACTATTGTCCTCATCTTTGTCGCCATATTTATCACAACGTTTCGGCCGTTGTATGCTCCGGCCTTCTTCAGGTGGTTGGAATTTCGAACTGAACCCTTTATTTCACTCAGTGGGGTAGACTGTTCTAGTTCCATGTGCCATGTTTGATGGATATCAGTTATCTCCTGCTAATTTCCCTCTGAAAGTTCTCCACTGCCTTAACCGGGTATTGAACTCACACTCTTTGGGTCCTGTCACTGGATCTAACCAATGCCTTTATCCACTGTGCCATGTGTCCTTGAGAACATCTGGGGTTCAGTTCGAAATTACAACAACCTGAAGAAGGCCGGAGCGTACAACGGCCGAAACGTTGTGATAAATATGGCGACAAAGATGAGGACAATAGTCCGAATAATGTACATAATACCTCATCTTAGAAATATAGACAAATATTTTCTTGTTCAGAATAGATGAGTCAATAACATGAAGAGTACTCCAGTAACAATATTCTACAATGAATGCTATGATAGAATCTTGTAATTGAATATCTGAAGCATTTAAATATAAGAAAAGTTCATGGAGCAGCTACTATATCAATGTAAATTCAATTACAAAGAGCATGACTAAATCTCTTTTTCTCATATATACATGTACATCTCACTTAGGAGGAAGATACTGAGGTTGTTTAAACAGAATTCAAAATGTAACAATTGAGTTTTACTGAAGAAATAATTTGTAATAAAAATGAGTAGCACTTAAGTGTTGAATTACTTAGTATTAGTTATTAAAATCTTTCATGTCCCAAATATTGTGGTCACATTTCATTAATATATATTTAGTAATTGACTTTTCTATTTTCATATTTTCTTTTTTTTTTATGTACCAACTTTTTTTTTTTTTTTTTTTAATCCTCATTAAACTAATCATTTTCCTCTATTTCCTCATTCAACAGAAAATCTGAAAATATGGTAAGGAGAGAGAATATTTGGTTTATATATTCCTCTAGAGAGAAAATAAACAAAACAAGGCTTTACTATTACATTTTTATTTAAAATTGTAAAAAAAAAAAAAAAAAAATTAAAGAAAGCTATAATAGCTTTTAAAATTGAATATATTTATTGTGCTTGACTAACTTTGGTCTACAGCCACCTTTTTGAAGCAGTTAATGAAGAAATATGAATATATTAGCAGATTAACAAATGCAGCTTTTGACGAGTGAATTGGTTATGTATATTTTTCTTTTAATGAGTACCTCTGATAACCAGCTGGTCTTTGTCTGTCATAAGAAATTTCTAAAACAATTTTGTCCTTTTTTTTTTTTTTTTAATGACCCTCCCTTACTTAGCATTGTATATTTAAAATGCTTCTGCAATCCATTGAACTTTCTCCTTTAATTTTCTTTTCCAGATCCCTATTAAGAAGGAACCTTCTGCAGAAGTAAGTTTTTGTTTTATTTATACTAGTTCAGTACTCCTGTAGCTTCACAGACAGATGATCAAATTTTGAAACTAAATTATTTGTCCATGTAGAATACATTTATTAGAAAATAAACATGTCCAAAACATAATATTCAAAAACCAGCTACAGACATGTTTGTGTCAATCTTGATACGTTTTATACATTTCTGAGCTTGAAACGAATCCAATTGTCAATTGATATGTCTGGTAGAGATATTAGCCGCTGCTAAGGTACTTCAAGGTGCCTGTGTGTTTGTTATTATATTAAAAACAAAAAATTTGTCTAGATGAAATGTTTTTCCCAAAATAATTAGCGGGGAAGGGGTTAAAGCTTTCTCACAGTAAGAGAAAGAAAACTTGATTTTTTTTTTTTTTTTTTTTTTTTTTTTCAAAGAAACTGTTTAAATATTAAAATAAGTGTTTGTTTGTTCACCTTTTTTTCTTTTTTTGTGTGTGCCTCCAGATTTGATCTTATTGCTGAGCCCGGGATAGTGGTTGTTTGGGGAATGTATTGTTTCAAATTTGGTCGATTTCTGTGTGTTTGTGTTAAGTGGCAAAAGCATATGTAAAACAGTCATACTCCACACACACACACATTGTGTTTAATTGCCCTAGAATCACTTTTATTATATAGATTATATATTGTATAAATAAAATATTGCACAATAAGCAAACCTGTACAAAAATAAATGAAGATATTTTTTTTTTTTTAATTTTTTTTTTTTAGGGAGGAAGCAAAGATGCATCTGATGAGGTAATTTATGTATTGTTGTTATAATAGCAAATAAAGGCCAGAATTTTAACTGGACCCAGTTTCTTAATATCCACAAAAATCCTAATTTTAAAATGAAACTACTTGAGTGGGATACTGATGGTAAAAATCTTTCCAACTGGAGAGATTTCTGCATCAGAAGTATTGTCATAGAAGCTGCACTAATACAATTTGATTATTCTTCCTGAATAGAAAAAATTCTTTAATGATCAGGAACTGACCATGATAAATGAGATTTCCTACACTCACATTTAGTTTACAAGATTGTCACTACAAACTTTTTACATATTTACAAAGTTGATGTGTAAAGATAGGACTTTTTTTTTTTTTTTTTTATTTATTTATTTATTTATTTATTTATTTTTTTTTTCAAAGTTAAATGCTGCTTCAATGTTCTATTATTTTTAACATAATACTGAGCCATGGTTTACAATGGTGGTCATTTGTATGGTCCTCCTATGCAAACCCATAGTTTTTGTATCTGAATTAAAATCTTATGCAAAAAAAATTATTCATTAATTTTGGGCAGACTTATAATTTCCAAGCCTCAAACTGGGACATTTTTTAATTTTTATTAAAGTAGGTATCCCAAACTTTTTTTTTTTTTTTCCAAATATATCTAAAAGCTTTTCATGTAGGCATATAGAGCTTGACAAAACAAAAAATGGTACTAAATTGATCTTGCTAGATCAATTAGCAACTGAGTTATGACCATTCGAAGTTTGTCAGATTCTCCATCTTGAGTGCAATTGGGCCAGAAGCCCATTTTAACTGTATATGTGAAGATGCAGGCTTCAGACTAAGGATAGTTTGCTACAACTTTTGTATCATAGAAGAAATAGTGAAAAAAAAAAAAAAGTGCTCTTTAAAGATTTTGCAAAAAAAATTTCTTTTTTGTTAAATCATTCTCTGAACTTGTGAGCACTTCGTCTATTTAAGTGCTTCCCTCATAGTCCTTAAAATCATAAAAGTTACTGAAGTTGAATTATAAAATAGATGAGGCCTCACTAGAACTGCACTGATTTCTGCATTTTTTAAAAATTTTTTTTTTTTTTTTTTGTGTCCTGCCTCTTTTTTCACTTAGAAGAAAACAATCTCGCAGGACATTTAGTTGATAATCATTGAACAAAAGATTTTTAAATATTCAACAAAAGTACGTGTTAATTAAGAACCTAATGTAATTTCCAGACATAGAAAGCATTAAAAAAAACAAACCCTGTGATATTGGGGGAAAAACAGAAATAAAAAAAAAAATTTTAATTTTTTTCTTACAAAGAAAATGTTTTAAGTTTTATAAGCTTAGGCTTTTGCTTTAGAAAAAAAAAGCAATCAAATGTATGTAACAATAAATGAACTGAAAATTTTAAAGTTATGTTCTTTTTCAAATGGCAACATTTGCTTTTGAATTGTTATTGTTGAATTAGGCATTAAAATCTACTGTTAATTAAAATTTAAAAATATGTTTAAAATAAAAGTAGAAAATTACCATAAAATAAAAACTACTTTCAAAGTTAAAGCAATACAATTACCAAAAATTATTCAAAATAAATTTGGTAGAAAAGTTTAAAAAATAACTTCTAAGAAATATCCATTTTAACATTAATTTTAAAAATTATATATGTAATTTTTACAGTTCCACAATAGTAGTTCAACTGAAATATATCCATTTATTTTATTTTTAATTAGACTTGATACATTTTATAAAAAATAACTAAAAATGTTCAATTTAATCTGTGAAATTAGGAGCTAATCCCAAAATATATATTTGAAAATTACATTATTTTTCCTACACAGTGTTTGTGTGTTTTTTTTTTTTTTTTGTTGTTGTTTTTTTTTATAATGGAAAAATACAAGTGTGTAAAATTTAATTAAAATATATATTTCTAGTTTATATTTTAATACCTGTTACACAATAAGTAATTTTCTTTATACAACCTTAGAATAAACATAAGAAATAGAAGAAAAAGATTTAAAATTCTCCTAAGAACTGTGAGAAGTCCATCAATGAAACATGTCAGTCAGGGCAGCCAGTGAATTCAAATTTCAAAAACACTTTTATATTTGCTCACACTTACAATTGGTTGGATATAGTGATATGAAACCAACTGATTATTAAAGACAAAACATTGCTCTATAAGAAGGTGTAATTTCCAATTTTAAAGTGAATTTCTCTGGTATTTAATCCACTGAAGTTTTCAACTTGGAAATTTGTGAAAAATAACATCAAGTTTTATTTTAGACCCACCAAATTGATACACATTCTCTTTTCTTTAAGATGGGACTATTTATCACCGAAATGTGACCTCATTTAAAGAGACCTGGAATAAAAACTAATTATTACACAACAGAAAGAATTGTATCTTTTATCAAGAGAAAACATTCATTCATTTTTTTTTTTTTTTTTTTTTTTTTTTATACTAATTTTATCAAAATAACTTAAAATACTCAAGATATTGCCAGTTGAACTTGAAGGAAATTTCACTATTATGATCCATTTTTGCATCATAAACTAGGCCGGTTTGGGATACCAATTAAAAGGTTTGTTTTCTTGTATAAAAAATGGTTTTCATAACTGAACATCCCTTAAGCTTCGTGGTTTTTAAACATATAACTTATATTATGAGGGTGAATGAAAAGCCTAGTTTAAATACTTCATATAGACTTATGTTTTATTTTTCATGTCCATGTTAAATTTTGTCTATTTCTTAGACCTCCGTAAAAAAAGAAAGAGGCAGACCTAGGAAACCTGATTATTTAAAGACAAAAGTAAGTACATTATATGAAATGGTTTTAACTGATGTCATAACAATGTTTGTAATTTTCAACTGTGCATCTCTCTAACAAAATGACTGCCTTTATTTTCGTTTTAGAAATAAATTGCATTATTTAAATCATTTTTATTCTTGGGTATCTTCTGTAAAGTTTGCCTTCTGTTGCATATTCAATCCTCACTAGTTGCAATGTTATTTGTGCTTTGCTAAGCTAAACTTAATAAATACCTACCTACATTCCTTTTAAAGTTTCCTTTTTGAGACAGCAGAAATATATTTTATCCACAATCATAATTAGTAACAGAAGTGGTTATGTGGATAAAAATGCCTGTCTTCAAGAAGCAAAAAACAATGTAGAATGTAAGATAAATGAACAAATATATCAGCCCATTACCAATATGTACGTGGTAGCTGTCAATGCTTATCCACTAAAACCTATATGTAATATTACTATTATAGACTCAGCTTAACACTAAAAAACTGTTCAATTTTTAACCACAATGTTATTGATTGCAGTTTTGTAGAACTTCTGAACCATGACTCTGGATGGAAACACTGTTTTATGTCCATACATAGTTGCTTTCTACAGTTGGCCTTGAGTCATGTCAAAACATTGTACCTCAGGAACTTGTAGTGGACATCAGCAATTTTACTCTAAGCTTGTAGATGAATAATACATCTTTTTTTTTTTTTTTTTTTTTTTTTTTTTTTGGAAACCATGACACCTAAAACCATGACTTGAGCTGGATGTTTGGTACTGGAGGTACCTTTGATATCAACTATTGATTCAGTGACATACCAGTCTTTTTGGCAGTTCAAAATAGCATTCAATATAAAGAATTTTTTTGTCAGGAATATTGTAACAGTATATCTGAGTACTTGCACCCTTTCCACCTTTCTGGATACTATTGTCCTGCTGTATGATGTAAGATCTATGTTGTCATGCATAGCTGTTTCTCTGTCATGATGGCAGTGGTGGGGTAATTTCCACTTCACCTGTTGTAAATATAGATGCTGTCCTTTACAATTTTGGTATTGACAGTGTTAATGAAATCCCATTCCCACTGTTGCTCAGCTTCATCTAGATATTGTTAACCATGTCTCTCCTCTTCTTGACTTTGTAAATACTGCCCAAGGACTCATTAGCTATGTTGTAGATCCCTTTTGGGGTCAATTTGTGCATGAAGCAAGCTTGACACTCTGTTTTTACAGTGAAGTCATTTTCCATAATATTTCTGAAGAATAGGACTGTACCAATAGTTGATAATATATTTGTTTTGCATTTAGTTTCACATCATATGGTGTAGTGATTGGTGAGGAATTTAAATTTTATTGTAAATTTTACATTTCCCTTGTGTAAATGATTCCACTATGTCCAATTGTCTCTGTTGGGCAATTGACTGGAATAGAAGAGATGAAAAATTTGGTGCAAGTATACAACAAAAAAGTGAAAATTGGCATGTCATGCGATATAAAGAATGCAATTAATCACAGATAAGATTGTAAATGATTCCACTTGGGATCCAATGGTTTGTCTTGGCATATCAAGAAAAGATCATCAAAAACAATATTTAAAGATTTAAGTATAAAAATTAGTTTTAAGGTGTCTCTTTTGTAATTGAAAGTTAAATTTTTCTATTTTTTTCTCTACTTACGGGCATCATCTGGGCGTCCAAGAGGGAGGCCGCGCATTCATCCACTGGTAAGTTCATTTTTCTTTGGGCATCTTCATTTGTTACTTGCTGTTTAGAAATAGAAAGCTTTCACTCAAATTGTCTTTATTTTATTGTATTTTTACTTCCTCCTCCCCAGGTGTGCATAAAGCTTCTTTTGTGTCATCATCCTCCTCCTCCCTCTCTCTCCCCCCCCCCCATTACTGCTAAGGATTTTTTTCTTTAGTCAGGTGCCTAAACTTCTCAAGGGTTTTTTTTTTTTTTTTTTTTTCCCGTTATTTTCTATTTTGAATTTTTATGACTGCTATACATGGGAAATGTTCATTAATTTTTACTTATTAGTAATTATATTTCTCTTCGGTCTTTGTTAGTGTAACGATTAACTTTTTTTTTTTTTTTTTTTTTTTTTTTTTTTTTTTTTTTTTTTTACTTGAAAGGAGTTTCACAAAAATGACTTTTGTGATATTTTCATATATTTGTCACTTCAAGTTTTTTTTTTTTTTTTTTTTTCTTTGGGATTATTTATTTACACTTATTTTTGCTAAATTTTAAATTTATTTTCAATAACTGTTCTAATAATAAAACAATATCAAGCCTGTTAGTGTTATCTGACTTGTGTGAATTCTATCCTGACATTAATGTCTCCCAATTGCCAGTGGTATATCTTGGTCAAAAGTTTTTCATGTTTTGACTGTTGGTTGTGTGGCCTGTTGTATGCTTCCTATATAGGTGACCAGTTGAAACAGGGGTCATGGGCTCTGCTTTCTGTACCTTAATCCCAAGTCCAAACTGGCTTGTTGGGTTCATTGGTAAGTTTTTCTATTTAAGAAATTCTTTTCCATATTCAGGAGTTTCCTGTCTCTTTCTGTGTTCTTTTGTTTTATTTTTATTTATTTTTGTGCATGCATTTTAAGTTTCATTCACTTTCATTCCCCCATTTTTTTGTGTGTTATTTGCTGTTAAAAATGTTAATATTCTTTTTATTTTTCTATATCTTCCTTGTTATTTTCTATAAAATCTTGAATTTTCTTTGATTCTTATAAAATTCTCAAGGTTTTTGATCAAATGCTATATTTGGCTATGCTCTTGCTTCACTGAATTTGTGTGTGAGATGATTTGTTTTAACCTTTAAAGCATTGCATATATTTAGGCAGTTAGTGCTTTAAATTTTTTTTTTTTTTTTTTTGTCTTCAAGTACCAAATGACAAGCTGATGGTTAGATTGCAATCCACAATAATCTGCCTTTGGGTTCTGTTTGAGTTTTCCAGCTTATATACTCTTAAGTATCTTGTCAGCTATTCCCTTTTGATTATCAGTATTGTAATTGGTTAATGTTTTTCACCTGAATCCAGGCTTCTTTTAATTTAGTAAGTTATGAGCTTGCTGTGGTTTATTCTCTTGTACAAACACAATGCCATCTCCTTTTTATGTACTTTTGAAAGTTTTTAGTAAAATATCTGCTTCATACAATAAATTTATACAAAGTTTTTTTTAGATTTCTTTCTCAAATTCAATCTTATATCTATTAACAGGAAGCGACGAACAAACCAAAGAAACCAAGGGGACGGCCAAGGATCCATCCGGTAAGTTAGTGTTTTATTTATTTTTTTTTATTTTATTTTTTTCTTTTTTTTTTTTTTTTTTTTAATTGAAGCCTTTCCTTATTTGGAATGCAAAGATTTGAGTACAATATTAATGTGAAAATACTTTTAAAGGAACTAGTTGACGTTTTGTTTTATAATGAAATTACCCTAAATTAGGTACCTCCACGAGATCGCTAAAAAAAGAGCATAGCATGATGAAAAAGAACAAAAATATTTCTACCATGACTTTCATAAAAAAAAAACATATTTATAATAATTTCGATCATCTGTGAATAGTTCCTGAAAGTTTCATTAACATCCGATAATTATTTCTATTTTTGCACGATTTTTCAATTTAATGTGTGTCATACCAAAAAAACGTGCTAAAAATTGTCTGTTATTTACTAGTTCCGCTGATACAAATAGAAACAAGGTTTTTTTAATCAAAATTTAGAATTTTCTAAAAGAAGGAAAATTTTTTAAAAATAATTAAAAAAACTTTGGTCTTTCCTCTAAATAATAACATAAGCATTTAGACAATAAAATTTTGTTTTCGGCAAGGTTGGCGTCTTTTTCATCAAGCTATGCTCTTTTTTTAGCGATTTCGTGGAGGTACCTACCCTAAATGTTTGAATTTTTATTTTAATATCCTTTGTTTCACTTCACTGGTAAAGTTATTAAAGGTGACAGGTTTAGTTGTAAATTGAACTTCTGACAGGGCATCAAATTTCCCATGCTTGCTTTTATCTAGGATATTTATTCTTGGTAATAGAAGCTAGTAGATTTGCTTAAACAAACAATATCCACTTACAGGGGAATATTTTTAACTAATGTTTCTGGCATTGAGATCAGTTCTCCTTTGTATTAAAAAGGCACTTTGTGTTACACTGAATTTATGTAAGGCTTTGAGTGTGTTGATGTTTGCTCTATGCTTAAGAAACATCTTGTGCCATTGTATATATGTTGTCTTCTGCTGTTTGATACAAAGCAGAAAGGAAAATTAAATTTGAAGAATATTTTGCGATTGTTGGTATTTTTTTTCAGAAATTGATGAAATTGGTTCTATTTAGCAAAGTTAATTAGTTTATTGGTTAAAGCTGTGATTCTTTCAGTTTTAGGATGGAACTTTTATTTGTTACCACTCCCCCCTCCCCAATCAAATTTTTTTTTTTTTTTTTTTCTTTCTTTTCTATAGATTGATGGTGAAGATGGCAGTTCAAAGGTAAATATATTAGATCAATGAAGCCACTAAATTTTATGTAGTTACTCAAGGGGGCCTTAGATTTTTTTTTCCCTCCATATGCTCTGCATCCCCTAGTTAATCAAAACTTAAAAATAAAATGTGCTTATATTTGTAGTACAATCAATGGCTACCAGGGTGGCATGGGTTTGGCATAAACATGAACTTAATTAAAATATAAGTCCTCATAAAAATTTCTTATTGTTGCAATTTTTGTCTTCCACTGGAGCTAGCATCAGGTTCTCTCTATAGGTTAGGATATCAACTTGTGCCAATAATAAAAACAAGTTTTGTGTTTTCCAAAACAGATTCTAAATCTCTTTTCATTTTTGTTTCAGTCTAAAAAGGTGACTTCCCGAGGGCAATTAAAGCGAAGCAAACCTAAGAAAGAAGAGGCCAAGTAGATTTGCAGTCATGCCAAAGATACTGACTTCCTGGAAGATCCTTCTACAATCTCCTGCTTTTCTACAAAACTTGATATATTTTTAGATAAACACAAAAATGGACTCAGACATTTGCATTTCATCCAAGCATTCAGGCTGCTGCTGCTATGAATTTAAAAGATTGCAATGATAGGATCCTTCTTCATGAATGAAAGTTCATCTTCATTATTATTTTTACCCCACCCGTAATATCTACTCTTATTTCTTTCATAATAAACTGATTCTAAAGAAAGAGTCCAGATAATGCTTTTTTTTTTTTTTTTTTTTTTTTTTCTTTACAAATATAATTCCAACCACTTATTCATTTTAATCACTTTTCTCACTTTTGAGTGCCCCCCAATCTAATTCCATACTTTTTATTATTCAGTTGGTATCTCATTTAATAAACCTAACCATAAGTTTTATATCACTTTACTACATCTGTTTAATGTTTAGAGATTTTCACTTTTTTTTTTTTTTTTTTTTTTCCCCATCTTGTTCAATTTAAGAGAACCAATCTTAATTTATGATACACTTAAAACTTGAGGTAAATTTCAGTTTAAGTTTTTAAAAAAACATCAAGTGCTAAAAGAGTAAAGAATATAAGCAGCCAAAAGATTTTACTATTTTTAAAATTGCAATATTTTTTTTGCATGAGAATCAATATAGTACAATATTATACTGGGTGTGAATTTCCAAGAAGAGTGGGTTTAATATTGTAACAAACTATTTTGATTTTTTTTTCTTGATATTTTTTTTTTTTTTTTTTTTTTTTTAAGAATAAAAGAAAAAGTAATATATGAGCTAACTGCAAAAGGCCTCTAGTATGTGGGTGTGTGCTTTGCTTTGATTTTTCAAAACCTTACATGTAAATTCGTAGCATTATCATTCAGTCATCAAAGTATTTTCCATGTTTTTTGTATAACATTCATTACACCACTGAAAACTAAATTGTGTATTACATCATAAATGAACAATTCTATTTTCATTTGATTTTTTTTTTTTTTTTTTTTTTTTTTTTAACTTGTTGGGACCACTGGCTTCCTTTCCAATGTCTAAACTAGAAAGTTGTAATAAAGAATTCCTTTTGAATTCCAAAAATTGCAAGAATTTTTGCTTTAATAGATCACATTTAGCTTGAAATATTGAAGACTTTTTGAGTTAGGCCTTTCTTCATATATATTTTCTTTTTTTATTTTAATATATTCTTTCTAACGTTATTACCATTCGTTGAGCCATTTCCTAACTTATGTACTTTTTCCCCAGAGGCATTTCTAAGATTCCTTTAGCACTTTGAAAGATAGCACTGGCATTTCCTCTTGAAACCTAGTAGTAATTATAGCAAAAATGGAGACAGTATTACCGAATTCATTTAAGCTGAAATAAAATTGAATAGGACATGTAACTTTGTTTTTGTAGGTAAATTTGCATGAAGCTGACTAATACCTCTACATGATCACTCATAATTGCCGAAATATTTAACATTTGGTACTAATAATTTTTTTTTTTTTACATTTTAAAAAATCTATACTGTGTGGCTTTTTTGTTATTTAGAGAAGTTAGTTTGAGAGCATATGTTTAATCCAAGCAAATTGCACTTTTATTCTGGTAATTTACTTTACATCTGTCAATAACTAAAAACGTTCTGTATTAAGTGCTTGTATCTTTTGTAAAAAAAAAAATGGTTTTATTGAACTTTTTTCATTTGAAAAGGTTGTGTGCTTTCTTTTTTTTTTCACATTTTAAAATGGTTAATCTGAAAAATGCTTGATAGAAACAAATCTGAAACATTCCTTGCCTTCATTTGAATATCAATAATGCATGATTATTTTCAATAAAGATTAAAGACTGTAAAATAAAGTCAAATTACTAGTCTAAAGATTAAATACAATGTGGGAGCTTGTACATCTCTACTTCAATCTCTGGATGTGAAAAAGAGAAATTTGGCTTTACTTCCTGGAGTTTATATTTAGTTTGGCCAGAGGCTACAACTCTATCAATTCAGATGACTGCTACGTGGACAGTAATGACAAAAGCAGTGTGGACTTCAGATAGCAATTGCAAATCATTAAAATTTCTAGTAAAAGGAAATTAGTTATTACCTCATAATGCATCTTTTAACCTCATCTGACACATCACTTCCTCTCACTATGGAACTTCTAATCCAACTTCCTCTTGAAAACTTTAGAATTTATTTTTTTGACCCAATCCAATTTTAGCTTGAGTGACATTAATGTCTAAAAGCCTGTTTGCTTTTTCCTTGATCTTCAGAAAGTAGTTTGAAATTTCATTTAATTTGTTTGGTTTATCTAAATTGATCTAGAAAGTTTTCTTATCCCAGTTTCTGTTTGTCATTTTGCTCCATATTTGCAGGAGATATATTCCCTAACTTTATGCATTCTCTATTTAATCTAGGTATGTTTATACATCAATGCCTGTGCATTGGTATCTGTGTGGTACCTTCAATTCACAAATTAGCATTAGCCACCAATTTTAATTAAACTAATGTTTGGGGGGTATCTACCTTGTTTTTTCTTTTTCTACATGACTATTTTGAGTTTCTTTAGTCAGAGCTAAGCAAAGTTGATGCCGCAACTATGGAACTTCTGGACTATTCCAGGACTTTCTATGGTGGTATAAAAAGTGTTTTAGAGCTATCCCCCCCCCTCCCCTTTTTTTTTTTTTTTTTTAAGTTAACTTTTAAGCAGTCTTGATTCAACAACCACTTCTGCTTAATATATAAACCGTTAAAAGATAATTCTGGTTCTCAGAAGAAAAAAAAAGTTGAAGCTTAGTGGAAAAAGCTTAAGAATGTGGGCTTTTCTCTATTTTAGATATTGATCATTTTACATAGATTACCATGTTGGTTTATATAAATACAAGCATGCTGTAAGTGCCTGTTTAGAGTAAGAGCAAAGTTCTCATAAGCTTGGAGATAAACTAGATTAAATTTAAAAGAAAATAAATAATTGCAAAGTCTTCAAGTAAACATCTCATTTAAAAACCTTTCTGATTTTATTTTATTTTTTTATGATCTTGAAGTGTAATAGCTAGATGTTTTGTTTTTTTTTATAGTGAGGTACACCCCTGTACAAGAGCCACAGAGTAAGAGGCAGTTTATGCAGATAGGAGGGAAAGACTTGAACAGGTTAGGATCTTAATGATTGGGAAAACATCTTTGGCGTTGGTTCCACAGAACTAGAATATGAAGGTTAGAACCAAGGAATGCAATTTGTTCAAGCAATTTCCATGGAAGTAGCAATAAAGCAGTGAAAAGCTTCCCTCTCTGTCTGGAAGGAGAAAAATAATTTGTTTCCCACAAGGGTGCTTTTGGGCTCTCAAGTTCCTGCCCAAATATGACATTCCATTTTAGGCCTGATCTAGCTCTTGTAAAAGATAGAGGAGAGCATGAGGAGTTAGGTACTTACTGAAACAGTACAGAAAACCACCCATTTTTCCTGCATCTTTAGTGATGGATCGTATGCATGAGTTAGTTCTGGGTATTGGAATGCCCTGTATTTTCAAGGTACAGATCCTCTCTGAGGTGACATCCATTCATTGGGAGTGGTGGTAGCTTGAGGTTTGATTAATGATGATGACAGCCTAACTAGTTTAGTTTTTTTTTTTTTTTTTTTTTTTGAGGCATTGAATGTAACCAACCAGTTCTTTCCACCCACAGATGTTAGAACCAGATTGGATGAGAGATCAGCTGCTAATCTCTAGTCATCTAGTTTGGGAGGTGCACCCGTATATTGTATCATCAGCACAGATCACATGATCTGAGTATACTCTTAAGAAAATCATTTATGTAAAGTAAAAAGAGGATTGGTTTGAGGAGTGATCCCTGGGGATGCCTGCATTGATTGCTAGGGTCCCAGAGGACTGTTAACTACCTTACTATTAAGGACTTAATAATAATTGAGATCAAAATCAAACGGTTGCAGAAATTCAACTAATGTTATAAGTATAATAAAAATTCTAACACTGATGGTGCATAGAAATAAAATGTATTCCAGAAATTGCAAAATAATAACTGAAAATCCTGGATTACTATATATCTGAATGGACAGTTTAGTGACAAAACTTGAGATATACTGCAGAATGAAATGTTGAATATTATGAACAGACAATGTGACAAATGAGCTTTTTGAAAATAGGAGCTGCAAGTCAAGAAAAGAAACAGCTGAAATTTTGGGGCCACTATAATTCAATGATCACTGGATGCTGAAGGTAAGAATAAATAGACTAAATACTACAAAAACAATGTTCGCTCTCCAGATTATGAGGAAGAAAAACAAAAATTAAAATTGGTGGAAGGACGACAACTCGTGAATATTCTATACACTTTCAGAGTATGTGTAATATATATATAGATTGTGACACTAAATATTAACAACTATTTATGTTAAAAAAAAAACAAACTTTAGAATGAGTTTTAAAGGCATTTTTTTAAAAAATTCCACTTTTTACAAATTTTAAAATAGTTTCATTTATTGAAAAACCCGAAAATGATGTGAGCAAAGTGGTCTTGTAGACCAAATACTTGTAATTTCAAACACCTGAATACTCCACATTTGTGATCTTGTACTAGAATAAGGAAAGCTCAGTAAATTTTCAAAACTAAAGCTTCAATTGCGATATATTTACATTTTTAAAATGGAACATTTTAACGCCACTCTTAAAAAAAAAATTAACTTACTTTTTAAA
>CAHIKZ030000764.1:330000-365000 GCA_903632075.3 Acanthosepion pharaonis
AATCATATGTCCAGTTACTAGACCCAAAGAGTTGTGAGTTCAATTCCATGCTACAGCAGTAGTGAACTAAACTTGGAGAGTTAAAGGGAAATAACTGAGTCATCAGAAAGAGGCATGGCAACTAGAACAATCTACCCCGTGAAGGCCAGCTCTTAGAAATTTATAACAAGTGGGAAGGGTTAGAACTGCTGTATGCAACAAATCATATATAAACCAAATCGTTGTTACATTTTTAACCTTAGTTAATTCTCTATTCCAAAAGATTCTTGTTTTTTGTGTAGCTCTAGCTCTTGGGTCAGTCCTCACTTCAGTTTGCTTCATCAGAGATCAAAAACATCGTGGAAGAGAAGAGAATGGTCATGAACAAACAAACACCAGTTAAGTTGTGCGCAATCGTGCCACCATCACAATACCAGTGACAAAATGAGTCACATGCTAAGAAGTGAAGAGTCAGCTAAATGGCAACCACAGTGGTCTGAAGGAACTTGAGGACCAATGAGTGGGGTTACATATTTGGTTACTGCTGTCTAGGGCCGACTGTGGCTTGACATTATTGGTTACCACTGATTAGGATCAACTTGGGGCATTGCAATATATATATATATATATGTGTGTGTGTGTATATGTATATATATATACACACACACTGATGTTAATTTAGCTGGTAAAATTTTGAAAAGTAGGTCAAGTTGAGATCTTTCTAGCAACTCTTTGTGTCATTAACTTGTCAGAACCCATGAGCACTAACATGTTATGATTGCTTTTGTGTCATGTACAGGAATTTGGTCTTGGGTCATAAATGTTTAATCTAATTTTTGTTTTCAGCTTGGTGTTCCAATTGCATCTTTTTGTCGAGAATTCAATGAAAAGACAAACCATTTTAAACCTGGTATTCCAATGCGGACACAAATCACAGTGAATGTAAGACAGTGTTTTGCCATTCTCTCTTTAATTATGCCTATGTGTAAATGTTCTCTACTAAGTTTGCTAGAATAATTAAACAAATTTTATCATTCTTTCCCCAGTTTATTTTTATTTACTAGCTGTTTATGTCATCTGTGATATCACAGGTAGAAATTAACAAAAATTTTTATTCAATTTAGTGATTATGTAAAGAGTAATGCAGTAAATTCTAAAATAATGAAACTTTTTAGTATTACTAGATTTGAACCTAATATAAGGAGCTAAGTTTTTCAGGGTTTTTTTTTTCTGATTTTACTGCTGCACCTGTTATAGTTATTTTTTAGCACAAACAAAATGAATATTTTGAATAGGAAGAAAAATTGATTTAATGCAATTTGATTTTTGATCTGGCATAGATTTTAATAAGTTCTAACATTCAATCTAATCAGTGAAAATTGGCGGGTGAGGGGAAGATGATCGGGAATTGATGCAGGCATTACTGACAGAATAGGCAATTATATGTATAATTATAGACAACATTCTAATCTTTGTTGTTTCAGTTGGTTAGTTCTGGTTTCTTCAAACAAATATACTAGAAATATTTGCTAATAGACAAATTAATCAAATACTAGTTCAGATTAGTAATTGTTTGTCAATTTAAAATACATTTATTAGAAAATATATTCAGTTTAAATATCAAAGGAGTCATAAAAAATATTTCAAAACGCTGCACATTTTGGTTTATACTCTTTTCGTGTTACTCAGGGTTTGTTGTTAGACAGGGAAATTAATCCTTGTGACACAGACGTCTATTTCAGTTTCCTTCAAACTATGTGTCTGTATATTTATTTTTGTGTACATGTATATTTTGGAATTCAGTGACAGGCAATGTTTAACTTTCATGCCTGCAAAAAATATGTGTGAAACTGCTATTACCAAACAAATATTATTCTCAAGAATAAAGAAAATGTATAAATTTACTTTTGACACCCTCAACAATGTTTATTCACAAGATGATAAAAATATGTGAATCAAGTACAATTTGATATTATTTACCTTTATAAAGAAATAAATTTGAAAATAAATTTTTTTATTCAAAAATTTATAAAAGTACAAAATTATGAAAATATGTAAACTAACTACAATGCAATATTTATTATTTACCATTTTATAAATAACTACAAAAACAAGTTTTTTTATTCAATCTAATAAATAAATTAGTTTAATATCTTTGTTGACAATTCTCAAGAATAAAGAAAATATATAAATTTACTTTCATATGTCAAAAGTGTATATAATAACAGGGTCACGGTTAAACATTGCTCAATGGCAGGTCTAAAATATTTCTTAAAAAATTTTAACAAAATAATAAAAAAAAAAACTTTAAAAAAAATATCATTTATTATTGAATACTTTCTGAAAAGTTCAATAAACTTTTATTATTATCTGATTTTTTTTTTTTAGGGTTTGTTTTCTTTTGTCTCCAACTTTGTGGTTTGATTGCTCAGCACAATGTAGGAGTTGTGCACAATGAATAGGAGGGGAATGTATTATTTTAGACTTAATCAAATTGTGTTTGTATGTGTGCTTTATCTACATTAAATGACAAGCATATTTAAGTCACTCCTACACAAAGCAGACATATGCATATACATTAGATATATGCATGCAGTTTGTGATGGATAGAGAATTAACTTTTATAATAAATAATACATCTGTATATAAAATTTGGTTTCTGTTGGTTTGTAATGCACAAAACATACTATTTTTTTGTGCTTGTATTCTTTGTCAATATATATATATATATATATATATATGTTGGCAAAGAATTTTATATGTTGTTCATTTCAACATTTCAAATTATAGCAATGATCACATAACTTATAAGTTTTAAAATATATTGCAGTAATTTAAATGATTTTGAAGTTTTAATTTTTGTCTTACTTGCAAGAAAAAGAATTATAAAAGTTAGTCCTAAAAAATAAGAATTACTTTTGCACGTTAGATTTTAGACTGTTTTCAATGTCAATTTTTGTCATCCAAAATTAACTTTAATTACATAAGGATTGATGCCTTCTACGAGAAAAATAATGTAGACATTGATGAAAATTAGTTAATTTATTGATTGCTTAGCAGAATTCTTTTTTAAAATTACCTTTAAATTAAAATAAAAAAATATAT
This sequence comes from Acanthosepion pharaonis, assembly GCA_903632075.3. Lineage (NCBI taxonomy): Eukaryota > Metazoa > Mollusca > Cephalopoda > Sepiida > Sepiidae > Acanthosepion > Acanthosepion pharaonis. Next base: position 333,085 of record CAHIKZ030000764.1, read on the forward strand.
TTGCTTATGGTGAGTGTCTTTTACCTGTCACCTTGATTCAAAGGTTATTTGGGCTTTTAGCCAAATTTCCTTACCCATGTGTGATGAAAGCCAGCTTAAATCTGCAACCATCTTATGCCTGCTGAAATATGGATGACTAAAAATGACAAAACCTATTATTTTCACCAATGGCAAAAATATATTTTTAACACAACTTTAATCATATCCTAAATATTTAAACTGTCCCCAAATAAAAATGTTTTATTTTTTAACTTTGATTCATAGTTGTTAGTAGTAAAATAAAAACATTAAAATGTTTATGAAAAATATTAAAGTTTTAACTATGAATAAATGCAAAAACAAATTAGATAAAATTTACTGGAATCTTTATTTTTATTTAAACATTTGTTAAATCACCTCAAATCATTTATGCAAACATATTCCCAATTAATTTTCAGATTCAGAATAGCTTTTATCATACTTTAATCGAAGAATTGCATTTTATGCATTCATTTTTTATATAATGAATATTAGCACATTCCAACTAAGTTTTAAAAATCTTTAAAAAAAAAAAATTCAGTTAACTGCTACATTTAATGACTAAATTTTCCATGTTTATTATTTTTAAAATTTTCCCTTGTATTTCTCCATTTAATTTATAAGCAGAAAACATACATAAATGTTGTTTTTAATAATTCATTGAAGTTTAACCAAGCATTAACAGAAAATATTTTCTTGATTTAATTATTAAAGCAAAATTAACTCTACAATGTTTTTCACATTTAGACATAAATAATAGAAATATTTAAATTTAAGTCATTCAACAGTTTAAAAAGAAATGCTTAAGTTTGGTTTATTTTATATGTGTGCATGTTTCATTTATTAAAAGACTACCACTATTGGTGGGCATTAAGTTTTTTTTTTTTATTTCAAGTTGCTTGGAGATTGCTTTTGAGGAGGCAGATTTTTTTTTCCCTGCAGTAGGTTGCCATTTCTTTGTGTGGTAGACAAATTGCCATCCAAAGCTATAGAACCTGGTCTGTCCAGCTATTTACCCATAGCTGGGGGGAGAAGAAGAGGATTCATACCCTTCCCAAGGGTATTAGTACATAAGTGAATGTAATGGATTTGACTGGAATTTGAACTTGGCTCCCTGATTCCTCGATTCCTCAATCCAAGCTGCTATACATTACTCTATTGTGCCTCCTCAACCAATAACTAACTACTCATCCCAAATAAATGCTTTATCACAATTCAATAGAAGGAAATTTGCAAGTTTACTTAACTTTTTGGGGCACAAGACTAAAATAACAACCAGTGTGAGTTTAACTAGCTAGCAATTGACTGTTTAGTTAGCTTGCTGATATTATTCTACAGTAGACACAAGGAAATTAGCAAATGTCAAGTAGTTTTATGCTAGAAATTCTTGTGATGATGATGAGCAAACCTTTGCTAGTGTAATGGTTTCATTCTTCATTGACTGCTCAACTAACATAGTGCCAGGGTGAAAATAATCTGTTTTGAAAATATTTAGGTGCTGATTGCATAGTAGAATGACTCACATTTCATTATGATTTTTAAATCTTAAGTGATAAGAGTTGATGCCCTGAAAAGGTGATCATGTATTTGAATGTGGCAAAGGCAAAAAAAAAAAAAAAAAATTGTATAATTCCAAATTATAAGGTCTGTCTAGAAAATAGATATTTTTGGATATCTTGATAATTGGTTGGGTAGCCTTGATGCAACTTTATCAACCAATCAGAAGACCTCTTATTGTATATGTCTGGGCAGATTCCATTTAGTGTCTTTTTTTTTGTCTTAATCATAACAGTGATTAATGCAACCTTCATATAACATGAAGGCTTTTTATAAAGAAAAAAGTCAATATAGTATATCTGCTACCCCACCTCCATTAGACACTGACACTTATAACAAAGTGAAAATTGGTCTTGAAAATAAATTTAAGACCATGAATGAAATAATGTAACAGTTGACAGTGATCCAAAAATAGGACTATGTAAACTGCTTTGAATAATGGAAGGAACACTGAGGTCTTTAAAAGGTGAGAATACTTTAAAAAGGAACTAAGGCACCATTTTCCTAAGTAGCCTATTTATTCATTAATATTAAATTTTCATTTTTCTGTTTTTCTATATACTACAAGAAATAATCTGTAAAATTTTTTTTTCTAGTTATGATTGATTTAAAAAAAAAAAAAAAAAAAAAAATTTTTCTGATCACTTATACAAATTTTCTCTGAAATTCAATTATATTAAAATATCAAATTTAATCATTTTAATGATAGCATAATTTCACAATGCAAGAAACATTTATTTCAACCTATTAAGCAATTCAAAGAATGTTTTTCTTCTCTTGCACAAAAAATACTGGATTTTTCCTTTAACATTGGATACATTTGTATTTATTTTACTCCAATTTCTTGCCTTTCAGCCAGACCGTAGTTACAAGATTGACATGATTTCCCCACCATCAACATATTTCTTAAAACAAGCAGCAGGCATTCAGAAAGCAGCTATGAAAGGAGGTATTTATTTTTTATTAAAAATTTATTGTCAAAGCTAGAGTTATCTTGTAGTAGTCAATTTTTTCTTGTGATGCCATACATTGGCAATGTTTGGGTTCCACATGATAACTCAGCAGTGCAAAATTGGAGCTTTAAACTTTGTCACTTGTCTGCCTCTTCAACAGAATCCGTATATGAATGATATATTACATGTGGTGGAACTTTAGTGTCTTAGGCCTAATGTTCATTTTTTTTTTCTTTTAAAGGCTCAGTTTCCTTCATTAAATTACCCTACATAGCAGATGGACTAAAGGATAAGTGCCGGTTAAATTTTGGGTAAAGTAGTACAAAATGTCATATACTCCTGTTTAGGGAAAGAGACAAGTGACATTATAAGGATGAATATGAGCTCTTCTAATATGAATACCACAATCACCTACTATAGTGGATTGAATGAAGAATCCAGTTTGAAATTCTCATCAGGTTATTAACTATGGTGAAAGTATAGTTCAGTGTATAAGAAATAAAATTTTTTTAGGTGGTGTGGTTAACATTATGTTGTTAATTACACCACCTAGAAGGCTTGAGAATAAGTTATTTCTTATACACTGAACTATAAACGTACATCTCAATTTTTATGACTGTCATTTGATAGCAACAAATCTATTTACTTAAATGTTCCTAGTATAAGAAGTCAATCTGTAGCAATTACTTCATTAATATTGCCCAAACTTACCAGTGATGAGACATTTTTTTGTATTCTTTTATTCATTTCTGTAAAGTTATTGGATACAGGAAATGTTGGATTCATGCCTTTCCTAAGTATTAGTGGTTTTTTTTTGTTACATGCTGCTGCCATTGAAATGTAACAGTCTAGTTAACTATTGCTTTATGGCAGGTCCCAACTTTACTTTAATAACCTTTGGCATATTTATATGTCTCTTTATAACAAGAGTTAATATTTATTTTTGCTTTTCAGGTGATGAAGTATCTGGCAAAATATCATTGAAACATTTATATGAAATTGCTAAAATCAAAAGCGATGATCCAGGATTTGCAGGAATGTCTTTGGAAAAGGTCTGCAAATGTCTGATTGGAACTGCTCGTACTTGTGGAATCAAAATTGTGCCCTCGTTGGATGTTGAAGAATACAAGGAGTTTTTAACACAAAGACTTGAATGGGTGAAGGAAGAAGAAAAACGATTGGAAGAATTAAGACAAGCCAAAATGTTGAGATTATGAGCAAAAGTTAAAATAGACCCCCCCTCCTCTTTTCTAATAAAACAGTTAAAACCTCATGTTTATCTTCCTATTATTAGGTTAAGTTGACAAGATTTAAATTCCAAGTAAAAGGAACTGGTCTGCTAGACATCTTGTGGGTTCATGGTTAGCAAGCATATCTCTATATTATTAATGCTAGCCTGTAAGAAAGTTCCTCTCTCACAAAAGAAGTAAATATGCAGTAAAGTAGTACTTGCATTACTATAAATTGCCTCAGTGTCAATGTTTGAAAATTCCTCTGATGCTAGTTCTATTTTTGGTTAAGAAGCTAATTGCTAAATTTAATTTTGAAATCTATTTGCTTGAGCTTCATTGATATATAGTAGGGATCGTGTGTGTATTATTCATTTTCATCTGGGAATTTGCTAGTTGGACTGTAGAATGAGTGAGTTTTTTTTTTGTTTTTTTTTTTTAATATTTTCATAGACTTTGGATGCTGGATCTTAATATAAGATATGTGTTTTTTTTGTTTTAATTTACTTTGGAGAAAGTGGGGGGAAAAAGTATTGCTGCAACTTACATGTATCTGCATTGCAGAAACACCTAACATTTTTGTTTAATCATGCTAATTATACAGGTATAATTACAGCCCATCAAAAAGAGCATTTAAAAAAAAGAAAAACGATATCTATCCTCTTCAGTCTCAAATTATTTTGTTTTTATATATATATATATATATATATATATAGCTAGTAAATGTTTACAAAAAGGAATATGGTTGGTTTTTGTCTCAAATGGGCTTACCAAGTAGAACACATCAGTTCTTGAACAAAAAGGAAATTTCAAGGTTTCAGGAGATAATTAGGATTAGATGAATATGAACCTTTCTTGAAGACACTCTTGAGAGTGGGGGGTGAATTCTGAAATGGTGAAAATGTTCAAGGGTTGATAACCAGTAATTTGTATGTGGTTCCCATTTTGTCAGCATCAAAAGAAAGCTTCGATAACCATTAAAAAAAAAAAATAAATAAATAAATAAATAAAATATCAAGTGTTTGATAAACACTGTCTTGTTCTAAAGTTAATAGCAATTATAGAGTACTAAACTCACTAGTAATGATTGGTAAGGTCAGTACAAATTTATTTTGATGTAGACATGTTTTCCCCCCCAAACAGTGAAAGATCCATATGTACAAATGACTTAAATTTTTAGCTGTTGACCATTTAAAGCAGAAAACATTTGATCTTACAATCAGTCATTCATGAGTTTTAGTCATGTTTTTCCCCATTGGAGATCCACAAATGTACCAGAAATGACTGGCTTTAAAAAAAAAAAAAAAAAAAAAAAAAAAAGAACGAGGGATGGTGACTTTTTTTTTTTTTACCATTACATTGTCCACAGGCTGGACATTCACAAGTGTGACATTTTATACAATATTTTACTAGAATAGTTATTAAAAAAAAAAAAAAAAATGTTCAAGATAAACATCATCTTTAATTGATTCAGGTAACTTTCATGTAAAATTTTATTCACCCAAATTAACAAGTATCACCCTGTAAACTCTTCTTCCTCCATTTCCATCTGATAGGAAGACAAATTTACTAGTATCAGGAAATCTTATTCACTTTGTCAAAAATGATGGTCTACTAAGAAATGTGGCTATATCAGTGTAACTGTTAAAACTTGCAAATTAAAAATCAAAATCTTAAAACACGTTTTACTAGAAATTTGTTCAAGTAAAAGTGAATGAGCAATCGTGGGGATGGTACTCTAAAACATCAGCTCAGAGGCAGGCTAATACCTGAGGTATGTGTGCCATTTCATCAGTCTGTTCAAATAAATGGCAATGTTCCACTAATGTTTTATGATGACAACAAAATCTTGCAGTTATAAGCAATTCTCATTTGTTCCAAACAAATTACTGAATTTCTGGGATGAGAGTTATTATTTACATTCAGACTATTGTCCTTGGTCTTTGTTGATGGACAAATCCAAATGTAAACAGTAAATAATAAAACATTCTTTGTAAAGGCCAAGACTGGTTCAGTTAGTAAAAGCAATGATCCTTCAACACATTCTGAATGGATGTTATCTACATCTAATATTTTAAAAAAGGCTTGAAGTTTTCACCAAATGAATGGTATAATACTGCAGCAATCTATATACAGGATGTTATGAAAGTGGTCAGCTCTACCAACCTTCCAAGGTTTGGTGTAATTTACTTAAAAAGGAACATATCAAACCCTACAAGACTTTTGCATTATAGAACAAACATTCAAAAATTTTAGAATAGATTTGTTATCAACTTCCAAAAGATTATTGATGTTGGCACTTTTTAAAATAGAAAAAAAAAATATAAAATGTAAAAATGCATGTGGACTTCCCCTCCCCCACTTTTAAATTTAAAACAAAACAACAGGTGAGGAAACCCTGTGTTAATTAGTAAGTTTCCTTCAGAAGGAAGAAGGGCTAAATTAATAACAAAATTAGCAAAATTCCCATTTTATCAGCTATTTTAATAAATTCAATCCAATATATATATATTTTTTTTAAATCAATGAAACTGAGCCATTTTTAAAATGGGACAAAACCAGATCTCCAGTTTGTAAAATGTAGAATTATCAATGTCAGATTGTTTTTTGTTTTTTTTTGTTTTTTTTTTGCTTTTTGAGTGCACCAGCAGGAATAAAATTGTCAACGCTTACACCACATTGTACTGTCAATGCTGTTTGACAACTAACAAAGGCAGTAGCAGCAGGTGTATTTCAATATATAACCACAGCCAGGGGACCTGGGAAGGAAAGTAGTGGTTCAATGGAAAGACAGAAATAAAGAGAAAAGGAGCAGGAGGATGGAGAGAAGGAGAGAGTATGGAAAAGAGAGGCAGGTGTAAAGAGAGTACATGGGGTCAACAGAAACCTCCCCTTTTAATATCTCTCCTCCTCCTTCTCTCTGTCCATCTCTGATGGGAGAAATATTCACTAACAACAGGAATGATCTGCCTGCAGTTCTGATTTCCGAGTTTCACATGGAAATTACATTTTTTTTTTTTTTGTTTATTTTATTATCTGCCAAAAATAAAATTAAATGATGGCAGAGTCCCTCTAGGAAATAATTTATTTACTGCCTTTCATCTCAACCAAAGTTTTAACCGTAAAGCATCCACTCCATTCAGGTAGTAGCGAAAAAGTCGCTTGTCTCGTACAAAGCCGAGATTTTCATAGAGTTTCAGGGCAGCTTTGTTCGTGATTTCTGTTTCTAACACCACCTTGAAAAAGACAAAAACAGAAATGATTAAGAAAAGGTAGAAGAGAAAATAGATATTTAATAGTTAAAAAAAAAAGTCTTTCAAAAATGGTTACATATGTGTGAAAGAATGAGAGAAAAAAAATGCATGTTCTATTGGGCTAGATTACAGTCCACTTTGTAGTGAAGAAACTGATGAAAATATTAGCATTTTGCATAGACACATTTTCAACATCAAACACAATGGCAAGAAAAACAAAGTTTGTAACGGATTGTGTAAATTTAGAGTTTACACACACATCCAATTCCTTGGCCTTTATATCCCTAAACAAAATATTTAAGGATAGAAAAGAACAAACCATTCTTTAAAAAAAAAAAAATCTAAATGCTACCACTGCTGTATCACAGCTGTCTGAGGTTTCCTACAGACCCACTGAACTTAAATAAAATCAATTCAGGTTTGCTATGGTAAAAATTTTCTATCCCAAGTAAAAATCATCACAAAAATGGCAAAAGTCATTTTGTCACAGCTTATTTTCTCTGAAAAATAACCGTTTTATCATCATCTAAACAAATATCAGGGAAACTTGACCTGAACCCCATGAAACTAGGTATTTTCCGAAAGCAAAGGATATATTCTTTCATTTAAAAGTAAAATTGGCTGGTGTAAATGACTAAAATTTTTTTTATTTCAGGAGGTAAAATGTGAAAAAAAAAATAGTGAAAATTTTTGCATTTTTTCTAGTTATAAACAAAAATTTTCCCATTAATGGGAAATTAACCATTCTTTTGGAAAATCAGAAAACCTAAATCATAAACTATTTCAGGCATAAAATTAAGTTTTGAAGGAAACCAACATTCCTAGGGGGTCAAAATGCGATGAAGTCCATTGGTAATTTTCAATTATATGACTGCCAGGGGTTAAAAAATTTATCTGCAATTCCTAACCACCAGAAACCAAAAGTAAAATTAAGCCAAATTGACTTTGACATGTCTGGGTCAAAGGTCAGCCAGCCAACAATAAACATTTAGAAGAAAAGTTGTCATCAGCTAATAAAACCTACCACTCCCAGATAAGAGCAAAATTGGAAAAAAAAAAAAAAAAAAAGGGGGGGAACATTGGCCCAAAAAAAAGGGCTTGATATAAGGTGTTTTTTTTTTTTTCCAACCTATGTTTGAACAATTTTGATTTTTTTTTTTTTAACACCTCATGATCTGAGTGATGACAACAACACTTAGCAAATGACGTTTTTTTTTCGCTGCATGTCTTTCATATTTCGGGCCATTTAGCTGTTCCTTTTATTCAATGATGTTCACGCCAAATTAAGGAGAAAGGGATGAAGTCTGAATGATTATTTTGGAGTGCAAAAAAAAAAAAAAAAAAATTTTTCTCAGAAAATTGGGATAATTTTCTTAATGCTAACCTGCCGAGCAACATTTTCCACAGCCAAAGAAGATTAATTACAGTGAATAATTCCATGTGCAAACAATAGCCATCTGGATCCTATAATGTCGCCCCAAAATGTCCAGAAGTGTTATTGAAAACTTGTGCATAATTGTGTTTTTCACAGTCAGTTTCCATTATTTCATCTTGATGTTGTCATTTTTAGACAGCCAAGTCATCAAGGATTCAGGAAAACAGTTTGGCACAGATTTGCTTCAAGAACTTTACATTCTAGGAGGTGTTTAAAATGTTACTGACGAATACGATTTTTCACTGAATATTTCGTTTACGCGCCATGTTGGATTTTCCTATATGACAAAAATAAGTGTTTTAAACAGCCGTGGAACAATAGAACAATATCATATGAATTTGCATCATGACTCAAGTAAGTGAATAACACTTTCACATTTTGCTAGCACTAGACAGGCATACAAATACTTTGAGATTATATCGATTTCATATTAATGAAATTCATTATAAGAAAAAAAAAAACAATAATGGTAACATGCTTTACCAGATGCCCTAGTAACTTACACATCATGCCGATTTCATACAACTGTCTAAGGGAAACCAACATATTTTATATTGAATATAAATTTGTATATCAATTTCAAAATCTAACCACTCCTTTTTCTATGAAGAAAAAAAATGGTTCAGTGTTGTTAGCACTAAACCAAACAAATGAACAATGATTCTAACATTTTTACACACAAATTATGTCATATACACACTAAAAAAAACATTACTCCCAAAACCAATATAAATTCCAAATAAATAAAAAACAAAGAAACCAATTTTTAAGTAACAATGTCTATAAAAGATCAATAAAAAATATCTAAAGGATCTGAAGTCAATATCAGGCTAGCCTTTCATCATAATACCACACATAACATAATTTTTTTTTTTTTTTTTAAAACCAAAATCTGTCTGTTCCTGATTTAAATTGATCATACTTTTGTGTATCCCCTACCAAAAATAGAAAATTTAAAAAAAAAAATTTAATGTTTGATTTATAGATAATGGATTTCTAAACACAATAACTTTCCAAAAAAAAGAAAAGTATACTTTATTATTATTCTTACTGTCATTGAATGTAAGATTTACAGAGATACATAATTTTTTAACACTTTTTGAGTTCAAATATTCAGGAAAATTAATTTTAGCAATTAATGTCTTCTATATCAAAAGGTGATCATATAGACATTTGAGAAAATGTATGCCTTTCATGTCAGAAATCTGTTTCAATTTCTTGAAAAGGATGAAAGCCTGTCTCAAATTCTGGTTTGAAGGATGCTAAAGCAGATATATTGAAGAACTTATAAATTAAAAAAAAAAATAAAAAAATAGTCTGACAAATAATCATGTTAACAAATAGGCAGTCTTTTTTCTATGACAATTCTTATCATATTAGACAAATTACCCATATTCTTACTAAATTCAACTTTTCTTTATTTTACCTTTTTTCACTAAAAAGTTAATCATAATTAACAGGAACAATTACACATACATTCACTAATTTTATTTGCTAAGGAAAAATACATGAAATAGAATTCTTTAACATTTACATTTGTCCATATGAAATCTGACTAAAACTTTGTTTAAATAACAATATGAAAGAACTTTCACTTGTAACAAATTATAAACTGATTAATAAATTTTTTGTTCTTGATTATTAAATTACAGAAAAAAAACTTTTGTTATATCAATTAGACATTAGCAACAAGAGGGTACAGATAGAATGTTGGATTTTGATGGTTACCAAAATGGTAACTTTTGTCAGCAAAGAGCACAAGTCTATTTAAATGTAATGACAATAACTGGTATTTGAAGAAGAAAAAAAGTTTTCCTATTAAGACTCACCTCATCACAACCATCTGCTAACATGGCTCTGATGGCTTTCAGCACTAAATTGGAACCTGAGGGGGAAAAATATATAAAAATAATTTTTTGATTCTAGCAAAAAACTATTTTAATGGAAACAAAAGAACAAAATGCACAGCCTAGCATTTGACAATTTGGCTAATAGTTTAAAGTAATAGATTTTTCTAGGGGCCCAATTATCTGAAGAAATTTTAACATCCAACAAAAGACATTCTTATTAAAACAATAACTTGTAAAATTTATATTTTTTGTTGAAAAAAAAAAAAAGAAAAAAAAGAAAAAGGATTTCAAGTTATGATTTATTTTGAGAACCTGAATCTTCTTTTTAATAGATATCCTGGAAAGTGGCAATTTTATATTTTCTAAAAGTGACTTTTTACTTTAAAGCTCTGATACAGACCAATTAAAGAAAATAATCAAAATTGTTAAAGTACTGTATGAAAAAAATTTGTAGAAGAGATTAAGACATATAAATAATAGCCACTATGTATGTCGAAATGCTCTCAATTTCATAAAATAAATTACATATAAAGGAAATTTCAAAGAAAAAGATAAATTTCACATTTTTAAAAACGATAAATTGAAAAAGTGAATTCAGAACTAATAGTGAAAAAAGATACAATGTTCCTCCTAGTTAGAGACCAGCAAAGAGAGGCATGTATATCAGAAAGGATAATAGGAGGAGGAACAAACAGAACGAGAAACTATGGCTACAGGAAAGTGTATTAAATGTTAACTTTAGGCTGTAGAATGAGACTATGTGCCAACATTCTAAAAAAAAAAACAAATAAATAAAACATTAACATATATGGTTGGGTAAAAACTAAAATTGTTTTTTTAGCGTTTCATCTTAGCTTTTAACCAACCTATTGCTTTAATTTTCCCCCAAAAGATGTGAAGAAAAAGTATGTTTAAGAGTGGCTTGATTTTTTTTTAAACTTTAAAAATAAATCAACAAAGTTTGAACTGTATCTGCTATGAATTCACTCAAGTTCCTATTACCTAAAAAGCATTTCACTGTCTAATGGGTATTAAACAACATTCTTTAATTGTTCTGCTTTTCTACTGTTAACTTATGAATTTGACATTCAATTAAATTTGTTTTGATGTACAGACACTAATGAAGTATTCTTACCTATTTTTCGCCTTCTATATTCAGCATCTACTGCAAGCATTGCTATGTATCCTCTTCTTATAACTCGTTTGTGAATGTCCAGCTTGCATACTATGGCTCCAACACATTTGCTACCATCCATACACTGAAAGAAAAACAAAGTGGATTAAATATATTTGTCATCAAAATACAATTTCAACCACCTTTTTTAATTACCAGCAATAGAAATTTGCCATGTTCATTTTTAATAAAATGAAAAATATTTTTAAGCTATGCATTTGTTAAAACATTGAAACTGTCCAGATTATACATTTTGGTAAGAAAACTTTACCTGGCATAGGTAAGAATAAAACTATTGTACTTTTTGTAGAATCTTTCTTCAAAAGTTCAAAAACATTTCACCTACTTTTAGTGATAAATATTAATTTTTGTCTAATTTTCTGGAAGGAAGTGTTATTTTAATGTTCAGTTGGACTAATGTCCTCTTCATTGTTTTATTATCACATTAAGGCTTTCTTCAGGTGCATGTCAATACCATGTGTCAGTAAAAGTCCATCTAGTCAGAAGATGAGGTGGTTACATGGCATTCTTTACTTCAGACCAAGTCAGAGTACAACTCACAACCAGAACTGGACACCTATCAAATCTTTTCATTCCATTAAAAGTAGGTACCTCCACGAAATCGCTAAAAAAAGAGCATAGCTTGATGAAAAAGACGCCAACCTTGCCGAAAACAAAATTTTATTGTCTAAATGCTTATGTTATTATTAAGAGGAAAGACCAAAGTTTTTTTAAATTATTTTAAAAATTTTTTCCTTCTTTTTAGAAGATTCTAAATTTTGATTAAAAAAACCTCGTTTCTATTTGTATCAGCGGAACTAGTAAATAACAGACAATTTTTAGCACGTTTTTATGGTATAAGACACATTAATTTGAAAAATCGTGAAAAAATAGAAATAATTGTCGGATGTTAATGAAACTTTCAGGAACTATTCACAGATGATCGAAATTATTATAAATATGTTTTTTTTTATTAAAGTCATGGTAGAAATATTTTTTTTAAAATATTTATTACCACCGCCATAACTAATTTTATGAAATTCGATCGCATCGGGTTTAGTGGTTACAATAATTAAAAGCACAGGGCTTTGAGGAATGCAAATCATGTTTTTTTTTTGTTTTTAATTTGATCCGCAGTACCTGAAAATCAGCTCTGAATTGTAACATACAAAACTCAATAAAACAAAGATGTTATTTAATTTCAAATGCTTTTATTTGCTTTTAGTTGTTTTTATGAATATGGACAATATTTTCTGAAAGTAAAAAATTTTTTTCGATGAAAAATGAATTTTTAATACAATTATTTGTTATTTCTTTAATTATAATAGATTTTACATTTAAGTTGTTAAAATATAAAATTAGTTAAAAGCCGCATCGGCTTTCCTAAGTGTCCTTATGAGATAGATCTTTTTTAGTGCATTGTAAATTGTATCATTTTGACTAATCAGAAGATCCGCAGTAATTAAGAAATTTAATTTTGTGCTTATAACCGGGCTGTAATTATAAAGTACGGAAGACCAACCAGAATATAATTAAGTTGCATTATTCGAGTTAAGCATTGTTCTCCGCTGTTAAGGCCTTTACTTTTGTGAAACACGTGTGGAGAAGCTAATTTGATTTTTCAATTTCAACTGAGAAGGGTACCTACAAATATCAGTATCATCTTATGAAATTTATATGATCTTATTTTTATATTAATCTCAGTTATGACATTTTTCCATAAATGAAATATCAAAATTAATATTAAAATGAATGCAAATACAAATAACAGTAAAATGTAATAAATGTACATAAAATTATAGTATTTTATGTACAGTTCTGATCAAATTTCATAAGAAAGGTACCTATAAATTAATTAGATACCGTTCTTAGGAAATATGAAATTTAATGTCACTCTTAACAGTCTTATTTTAATTTCTTTAGAAAATATTTTCCATAAAGCATCATAAACGTAAAGGTGAAAGCTAAGTAAAAAAAAAAAAAAAAAAATTAGACCGCTGAAAGTTTTTGTTAAAAATAACAAGGTAAATAATTTGTTCACTTAAATGTAAATTATTTCACTTTTCTCCTTCCGTAGAACAAATTAGCCTCATGGAATGTCATTCATCACCTATCAAGAGACACAAAAGTTTATGACCTGCTTTGTTTTATTTTCAAATTATATCTTTTTGGCACAAAAGCTAAGTTAAGTTTGGTTCAAAATATTTTAAATAAACATTATAATTTCTGATTTTCTTAAAATAAGTTTTGAAAAAATGATAATTGATATTTAAAAGAATTTCAAAGTGAGATTTCCAGTTTTTTTTTTTTAAATGGAAAAAAATGGTCAATTTTGCTGACTCAAAAAAAAAAAAACTAGATTTTTAACGAACATTTCGGACATGCTAGGAACAATTAAAAAATGGAAAAAATACCCCAAAATACTTTGATCTTTCCTCTTAATAATAACAAACATTTAGACGATAAAATTTTGTTTTCGTCAAGTTTGGCATCTTTTTCATCATGCTATACTCTTTTTTTAGCGATCTCGTGGAGGTACCTAATTAAAAGTGAAGACTTATTTTTATTTTGTATTGTAATCAGCTTAAGAAATTCAAAGAAAAAAGTAGAGATTAAATGCATAATTAATATGACTTGGAAAGTTAATCCTCTTCATCTTTGTATATTTTTTTCTTTTTTTACTAAGGTCTTATTACAATTAACATGTAATTTGGCAGAGTTGCGGATCCTTCAACTTCCACCTCATTCACAAGGGTGTACAAAATGTTATATAAATTTTAGTCTGAATCCACATTAAAACCTTTTTAATGAAACGTTTTGTTTCATTAAAAAGGTTTTAATGTGGATTCAGACTAAAATTTATTATTAATTTATGTGGATTCAGACTAAAATTTTTATTAATTTTTATTTTAAAATCAGAAATTTTGTTTATTTAAAATATTTTGAACCAAACTTAACTTAGCTTTTGTGCCAAAAAGATATAATTTGAAAATAAAACAAAGCCGGTCATAAACTTTTGTGTCTCTTGATAGGTGATGAATGACATTCCATGAGGCTAATTTGTTCTACGGAAGGAGAAAAGTGAAATAATTTACATTTAAGTGAACAAATTATTTACCTTGTTATTTTTAACAAAAACTTTCAGCGGTCTAATTTTTTTTTTTTTTTTTTTTACTTAGCTTTCACCTTTACGTTTATGATGCTTTATGGAAAATATTTTCTAAAGAAATTAAAATAAGACTTAAGAGTGACATTAAATTTCATATTTCCTAAGAACGGTATCTAATTAATTTATAGGTACCTTTCTTATGAAATTTGATCAGAACTGTACATAAAATACTATAATTTTATGTACATTTATTACATTTTACTGTTATTTGTATTTGCATTCATTTTAATATTAATTTTGATATTTCATTTATGGAAAAATGTCATAACTGAGATTAATATAAAAATAAGATCATATAAATTTCATAAGATGATACTGATATTTGTAGGTACCCTTCTCAGTTGAAATTGAAAAATCAAATTAGCTTCTCCACACGTGTTTCACAAAAGTAAAGGCCTTAACAGCGGAGAACAATGCTTAACTCGAATAATGCAACTTAATTATATTCTGGTTGGTCTTCCGTACTTTATAATTACAGCCCGGTTATAAGCACAAAATTAAATTTCTTAATTACTGCGGATCTTCTGATTAGTCAAAATGATACAATTTACAATGCACTAAAAAGATCTATCTCATAAGGACACTTAGGAAAGCCGATGCGGCTTTTAACTAATTTTATATTTTAACAACTTAAATGTAAAATCTATTATAATTAAAGAAATAACAAATAATTGTATTAAAAATTCATTTTTCATCGAAAAAATTTTTTTACTTTCAGAAAATATTGTCCATATTCATAAAAACAACTAAAAGCAAATAAAAGCATTTGAAATTAAATAACATCTTTGTTTTATCATCAGAATTAAAAATTCTGAAATAAAAGTATGACAACAAAATAAACATGAAAGAAATTTATTTTATTGTCTAAAAATAAAGTAACTATTGGTATTCCGACTTATTTAATCACTCATTTATATCTAAAAAAAATTCCAAATTTGTTGAATTTAATTATGAGATCAACTTTATATAACATTCTAACATTCTTAATAAATAACTTTTCATTATTTTTTTTTTTTTAGTATGAAATATTGCTTGCTTTATTTAAAAAGAAAAAAAAAAAAGAAAAGGTAAACTAAACTAAAATTCAACATTTTTGAAAATACCTTTTCGAAAGATTAACAAATTACTTGAAAAATTAAATATTGTTAGATTTGTTGTTGTGAATAATAATACCAGAGAAAAAATAAGCTAAATTAACTTCATGTAACAAATTATAGCATTTTTAAATAAACTTGGCCATGAATCGAAGTCTTTGGAAGAAAATTAAGCATAAAACAACTTTCTTGAGAGAAAATCTGTAACATTTGCTATTTAAAAAAAAAAGAAAAAAAAAAAAAAGATTAATAAATTAATTTATTATGTTATATTTCAGTATAAGTGTGGTAACAATCCAACATACTCTTCATTTGTTACAAACAGAAATACAGATTACAAAAAAACTAAATTGATTATTAGTGTGTTGGCTTTTATGAGTAAGAATTTCAGTGAAGAATATTAAATTAACTTTTTTAAGTGAAAAATGTTAAATTAACAGGAAAAAAAGTTTTCTAAATTATATTTTCTTTTAGTGAATTTCAGACAGTTGATTTGCAATAAAAAGAAAATACCACAAATTAAAAAAAAAAAGTATTTACTTCAATTTAATAAGCTAAAAGGTATTCCAAATGTAAAAAAAAAAAAAAAAAATTTCTTAAGCCAACTACAGTAAATACAGAATGAAACTAAAAATCTTCACACCCAGTGGAACAATGAGATTTGAGACAGGCCTTCAGTTTTGGAGTAAAGAATGCCATATGTGGTTACCAGACAGACTTACTAACATTAGCAGAACTGGTATATATATATATATATATATATATATATATATATCTCCAGATGTATAGTATTAATTGCCTGGATTGACAAACACCTTAAGCAGTTCAGAAAGTACAACAATTGAAAAGTGATGATAAAAACATTGACTAAAAATAAATCTATTAAAATGTATATTTAAAGTTTTAAATGCTAAAATGTATATTTAAAGTTCATTATCATCATTTACATTTATTTATTCAGGTATAATTTTTTTATGAAAAGTTATTTCTACCAGCCTGGTTGCTGAATTTATTTTTCTAGATTTGCTACAAATAGATGATTATCTCCCTTTCTTTATATTAGGCTGTGAGGAGCAAGAAAAAAAAAAATCACTGATCTGGTTGGGAGGAAATAGATGCAAGTCATTTCATGTGTTAAAAATTATTTTCAATCAAGCCATCTTTATATTTGTATTATTTCTTTTTTTGTATATTTCAAAATATTTAATAAAATTAATCATGATATACACAATAAACATAAAAAATAGTTATGCCTAAACTTATTTAACCACACTCCTGAAAAGGTTTTATTTCTAAAAAATCTTTGAAAACAAAATAGAAAATAAACTCAACAAAAATTATCAAATGCTGTTTATGACAATGAATACTGATCTGCATAATGCTGATCCCATTTCAAGTAAAATATAACAGATGTCACCAATTTACCAATAGTAAGCCCAAATAAAAAGATTTCGTATTTTTATGTTCTCAAGAAAGGAATGACTAAAGTTATTAATATCATGTTCATAAAAAAAAATAAATAAATAAATAATAATATGCTAGCTTGAAAAGTGATTTTCTATAGAACCAGTGAAATTCTTATTAAATTGCTAAATTTTAGTTAGGTTTTGAAATGCTACATGATTGGAGAATATAATCAAATTAAAAAAGAAAAGTTACTGCTGCTGTTTGAATAATCTAAATACAAATATACGATAACTAAGTAGCTGTTATTTTGTATTTTAGTAAAAGAAAAAAAAATCTTCAAAGTTAAAAAGAGAAACGATAAAAAATTATAAAAATTTCCTAATTATCAAAATGTTTTCTTTTATGAAAAAAGAGATCCTTTGAATAAAGCTTGAAATCTGGCAACTCCTGATCAAAGCCAGAAATCCAGCAAAACCCAAAGAAAACTTGTAATCTCATGGCTTTATCACAATGCACCTTTAAGTAATCATTTAATCCCAGTTTAGTGAAATTCAAATTTTAAAGATAGCAAGTGATAAAAACATGTACCAATCAAAACAAAGAAAAAAAAAAACAAACAAACAAAAAAACTAAATGCAGTTACCTATCATATGACTGCAAGGTATAATATGTCATGGTTGATTATCAACAGAGAGAGGTTGGTAACATAATATACTGCCTTTTAGAAAAAAAAAGGCTAGGAAAAAAAAAAAAAGAGGGTGCAGTGAAAGGAAGGTGAAAAGTCAGAGTAACAAGCAAAGTACATGTGCAAGGCTTTTTAACAGATTCCTTTACAGAGAATGACAATAACTTTTGTAAATTATAAGGTTAGAAGGGCACCAAAATGTGATTGTCTAGGTTAAGTTTACAGCAATTTTGTAAACTTTAAAATAAATAGTTTTTCTGCTAATGCTTGGGTCATCCAATTGATGAAAGCAAAGGATACTAACAAAAAATCCAACAAACTCTACTAAACTTACTAATCCATCAACACAATACATGAAAATACTTGAGATAAGAACCAGAAAAACTTCATAATACAAAAATTAAAACCAGTAAGGACTTTAAAATGCATTGTCTACAATACTATTTAATGTGGTTGTATTATTAGGTGTATTTCTTCTCATCTAATGAGAGATTTTTTGAATATAATTGTGAGTATTTTCCATCCATTTCTAAACGTTTGATAACATGGAATTTAGCTGCCTCTTTTTTTTTTTTTTAGTAGGAAAAGTATCCTAAGTAGGATTATCATTTTTTGTTGCTTGTATTAGATTTTAGGGTACATGATCTTTGTCTTTTTTTTTTATTATTATTTATTCAGTTGAGCTAGCTCAGACATTCATAAGTATCACACCAACCATCACAGTTCTAAGTGTAGCTTAGATGTGGCACAAGGATGAAACTGTGGAGCATCCTGTCAGGATCAAACTTACCATTCAGTTTTAATTGACCTAGTGGGGCAAGCTTGCTAGCCATTACACCATATTGAAATATATATATATATATATATATATATATATATATATATATATATATATATCTCCCACCCAGACTGTAACAGCATAATTATCCATCCCATAAATTGTTTAATATCTATATAAGGAAAAAACAAAAGAACATCAAACTAATTAACTTTCTTTTTTTCCCCAGGTTTCCAGAGAAGATATTCAGCCATCTTGGCACCATTTTTTTTTAAGAATAACTGAAAAACCCTTTGAGTTATTCAGCTAAAAAGAAACCAGGTTAAAATTGTTTTGTTTCCGAACCACTGTCTTCCCAACTGAGCAATGATGAGAGGAAAAAGATCATTCAGGCCTTCAGTAATGGTATCAACATTCATACTCTGGCTTCCATCTTCAAAGTCCATTAGAGAACCATCAAGAGAATGGTGAGAAAAAAAAAAAAAAAAAAGTGTGTGTGTGTGTGGGGGGGGGCAGCAGAAAGGAAAACTTGATCAGGAGGTCACAACAGGAAGAGGGATCATCATTTCAACTTAGAGCTAAAGAGATCAATTAGAAAAGATCCAACTTATAATTCATAAGACATTTGGCATGTGAAAGAGGAGTTTCAGCTATGACACTCCAAAGAGCAGTGAAAAAAAAAAAAAAAAACTTGAAAATGGAATCATACACAAAATCTGTGAGGCACCTTGTTACTCCAGGACAGAAAGTTAGGTTAGAGAGGGTGAGGATCATCTTGAATAAGCTGGAAAATGATACTGAGATAAATATATATATATATATATATATATGTGTGTATATGAATTTTATTTCAATCCTTTATGAGCTTCCAATCCTTAGCTACAATTAATTAATGATGAACATGTCATTTTCGTTTATGATTGATTTCATCACAATTCTTCTGTTAAGATTGGAGTGTAATTATACATTCTTATTGATCAAAGTAGAGTCCAATAGTGTTATAAAAACCTCAGAATTCCAGTAAAATATATTTAATCATTTCTAAGATTAAATGATTCAAAGCTTAATCTAACAATTGGACAACTTTGTTGTTACACAATTGTACAATTTTGCTGTTATACCCTGTGTGTGTGTATATATGGAAAACTTAGCTGATGTGTTTTGTCTTCTGAAAGACTTCAGCAATGCAAAGATTGTTTTTCTAAGAAATATTTATATACAAGAGCAAAAATGTCATTAGTTTTCCAAAAATTTTTAAATTTAAGAATGCTCATAAATATTCATCAGGCTATAGATGAAAAGTCAGGAAAGCTATGAAGTGACACAATTCAATGTCTAATGGATGAAAGTAAGTGAGTAAATGAGGTTCTTGTAATTTTTTTTTTTTTTTTTTTAATGTAAACTAATGTTTTAGTTTTGGGTTCATTTATGCATTATATATTTAAAAAAAAAAAAAACATTAGGTTATGAATTTAAGTTTTTTGAATTTAAAAAATTTTTTTTAATCATGTTTATTGGCTTGGGAAAATAGCAATTCTTTCAGAAATGGAGATATTTGAAAAGATCCAGAGCACAGATTTATATTTTGTCAAGATTTGATAGCAGTATTCTTAAGAAATTGGTGTCTTCCATAGCCTGCCTAAACTTTTCAGCTAACATGATGAATATTTATGAGTGTTCTTAAATTTAAAGTTTTTTTTAAAAACTAATAACATTTTTGCTCTTGTATATAAATGCTTGTTACAAAATTGTTGTGTCGGAAACCTACCACCCCTCTTGAAGATGAACTTGTCTGCGTCTGTGAACAAAGACTTTAAAGAGTGGCATGTCAATTGACATGGGGAAGACAGATAGACAGAGAAGTTCTTAGCTGAGCTAGTTATTGACTACTCAGGCGATTTCTGTACCTTTTTACCAACCTATTAAAACCCTTTTTATTGTTATGTGTTATTTGGCGTTTGTCTCTACTAACCCCAAATCAACATCATAACAGTGGCGACGAGAGATTCGTTCATCACGTTGAGTGGAGAATTTTTCAACTCTAGGTGGACTATATAAAAAAAAAAATACATCGAACTTTGTTCTTCACGAAGAAATGTGATTTCAATGTGCCAAAAAGAAGTAAGACTTGTGCTTATTGTGGATATATACATGTTTTTCCCTTTTTGTCTGTTTTCAAGAAGTGTTTTGTGTAATCTATTACGCATAATGGAAGATTTGATTGCATTAACGAAAACTCTAGTGCAAAAGTCAAATTCAGCAACAAGAGCAACAAAAAATTGTTTGGGAACAACTATTGGATTTACAAGTTCAGCAGCGAAATGACACAAAGGCTTTATATGAAGCAATTTTACTTAAGAATCCAGTAAATTCGTCATTCACGGCCGAAGGTATTGCTAATTCTATTACTGAGTTCAAATTTAAACCAGAGGAGGGCATAACATTTCCTGTGTATTTCAGAAGATTTGAAACAATATTTGAAAAAAAAAAAAAATGTGAAGGTTGGACTGATGAACAAAAAGTGAGTTTACTTTTACAAAAGTTGGGTACAGATGAAAATACGAATTTTGTCCTTCCAAGAAAAACTGGTGACATTTCTTTCGAAGAAACTTAATACTTTATCTAGTATTTTTGGAGAGCGAGTTAGTTTGTTTCATACTCGTTTCTCGTGTTTGAATATGGTAAAGTGTGACGATGAGGATGTTACGTATGCTGGAAATGTTAACAGAATGTATGAATGTTTTATGTTACATGATCTTTCAATTGAAGGATTTAAATGTTTGATATTCGTTTAAGGGTTGACTTCTAGCAAAGATAAGGACATAAGGTCCCGAATATTGGCAAAACTCAAACAAAATTCGAGATCACTTTGCAGAAGGTTACGGAAGAGTGTCAAAAGAATTGAAAACTTAAAACATGACAATACATAAATTGAAGAAAAAAGACGTATCCCATGTCCATGCTATTCGACCAAAAAACAGGAATAGTTAATAAAATGTTAAAAAAAAAAAAAACCAACGTGCTTTGGATGCGGTGGTGGTCATTTTAAAGTGAATGTTTTTTTTCGCGACAAAAATTGCTATTCGTGTGGCAATAAAGGCCATATAAGTACTCATTGTAAAAAAGCAAAAGAAAAAAAATTTAAGTCGAAAAAGAGATAATGTGAATATTGTGTTGTCACGTCAGGAGATTGAGGAGGGGCAGAAAAGAAAATTCGTACAGGTAAAAAATTAATGGAAAAAAATGTTAAACTACAGCTAGATACTGGAAGTGATATTTCCATTATTAATACAGCAACATGGATTAAAATAGGCAGACCTTTGCTTAAAAAACTGAAAAAAAGTGGCTCTCAAGGGATTTCTGGAAGAAAATTGCATTTTCAAGGTGAATTTTCTTTTAATATTTCATTTGTTGGTAAGACACTAAAGTCTAAAGTGTATGTGCTACAAAATGCTTCAAATTTGTTTGGAACAGATTGGATTATACTGTTTAATTTATGGGAACTCCCTATAAATTCTTTTTGCAATAGAATTAATGTTTCTTCTCCGTGTAAAAATCGGGTTACAGAAAATTTTGTGAAAGATCTGAAAATAAAATTTCCACAAGTATTTTCAGAAGGTCTTGGATGCTGCAAAAAAGGCGAAGGCAAAATTTGAAGTGAAGGAAAATGTAAAACCTATTTTCAAGCGAAAAAGAAATGTGCCATTTGGTGTTTTGGAACAGATTAACAAAGAATTGGAACAGCTTGAAAATTTAGGAGTTATTTCACGCATTGAGTTTTCAGAGTGGGCCTGCCCTGTTGTATATATTAAGAAAAAGAATAATAAAATTCGGATGTGTGCCGATTTCTCTATGGGTCTAAATGATTGCTTAAAGACTACACATATCCTTTGCCTTCACCAGAAGACATTTTTGCAAGTTTAAATGGAGGAAAAATATTCTCTAAATTGGATTTATCGGATGCCTATCTCCAAGTGAAAGTGGACGAAGAATGTTCTAAATTGTTGACTATCAATACACACAAGGGTTTATACAAATTAAACTGTCTGCCTTTTGGTTTAAAAAAGTATCCCCTAGTATTTTTCAGCAAATTATGGACACTGTGCTGGCAGGGTTGGACTTCGCCATTGCATATCTTGATGATATTTTGATAAAAAAGTAAAGATCGAAATGAACATTTGGAACATATTAATCAGGTTTTTGAAAAAATTGAAGAATATGGATTCAAACTTGCAGCTGAAAATGTGAATTTTTATGAGTGAAATTAAGTTTTTGGGGCAGATAATAGACTCTGATGGAAGAAGACCAGATCTGGCGAGGGCAGAAGCGATCAAAAAGCATGCCAACTCCCAAAAAATATAGTAACGCTACAAAGCGTTCTAGGACTTGCTAACTATTATGGGATATATATTCCTAATTTGTGCAGCCTTATGGCTCCATTAAATAAATTGCTTAAAAGGAGCAAAGTAGGAATGGTCAGAAGTGTGTCAGAAGGCGTTTGACAAAATAAAGAATATTTTGACGTCAGAATTATCACTAACACATTATGACCCTAAACAGGAAATTATAGTGGCATCGGACGCAAGCGAAGCACGGAATAGGTGCGGTAATTCTGCATAAATTCAGAGACAACAATCTGAAGCCAGTGGCACATGCATCAAGGACATTATTACCGCAGAAAAGAAGTACTCTCAAATTGAGAAAAAAAGCTTAGCTATCATCTATGCTTGTAAAAAATTCCATAAGTACATACATGGAAGAAGGTTTATATTGCAGACCGACCATCGCCCGCTGCTTTCAATCTATGGTTCAAAGAAGGGTATACCTACTCATACGGCAAACTGTTTTGCAACGATGGGGAACCATTTTGTTGAATTACAATTTCAAAATGGAATTTTATCATCTAAAAAATTAAGCCATGCTGATGGTTTATCTAGACTGATCCCAACGTCTTGAACTGCTAGAAGATACGGTGATAAGCGTCGTTACAAGCAGAAAATGAATTGGTTGAAGTAATGTATAACACAGTAAAAGAATTACGGTGACATTAGATGAAATAAAATTTAAAACAGAAAATGACATTTTATTAGAAAAATGAAAAAGTTGTAACTTCAGAAAAGTATAAAACTTCTTCACCAGCATATTCAATATGTGATGAAGTGCTGTTATATGCTGGAAGGGTCGTGATACCGGTTGTACTACAAAAGCGGATTTTGAAGGAATTTCATCAGGGGCATCCTGGTATTGGACGTATGAAAGCCCTGATGAGGAGTTACATTTATTGGCCAAATATGGACAAAGACATTGAACAGGTAGTTAAAACTTGTAGAGGGTGTCAAATGGCAGCGAAAGCACCGCCAGTAAAAAATACACACCATGTCCAAAAAACAGATGTTCCATGGACCAGACTCCACATAGATTATGCTGGACCCAGGAATGGTAATTTCTACTTGATAGTTGTGGATAGCTATTCCAAGTGGCCTGAAATTTTTAAGTGCAAAAAAGACCAACTGCTTCTGTAACAAAAAGATTTTCTTACATAACTGTTTGCACGTTTTGGAGTACCAGAAAAAATTGTCACTGACAATGGAACTCAATTCACAGGAAGTGAATTTAAGACGTTTTGTAAGACTCTGGAAATTGACCACATCACAACTTCACCGTACCATCCTAGGTCAAATGGACAGGCTGAATGGTTTGTTGATACGTTCAAGAGAGCCCTTAAAAAAACAAATGGTACTAATACAGATGATGGTAATATACAGCAGTTTTTAAGTATATACAGAATAACACAAAATCCAAACACAATATCAGGGATGCCTCCAGCTGAACTGATATTTGCTAGAAAAATTAGATCTGTATTCAATAGGCTGCTGCCGGAAAGAAAAAAGAGTTACCAGAACAAAACGCATCAGGAAAATATAAAATATCTCAGGCCGGGAGATAAAGTTTTTTTTTAAAATTACAAAAATGGGAAGGAATTTTGGCAAGATGGAGTGGTAACTCAAAGAATTGGTAAGATGTTATACATGATAAAAAGTAAAAAATGGACGCACAAAAGACATTTGAACCAATTAAGGAAAAGAATCATCGAAGAAATAAGTAAAGAAAATGAAGAACCAATGGAGTTATTATATGATTTATTTGATATACCAACTCCACCATTGCCTGAAACAGTTGTCCAAAGAAGGACAAGCAAAAGAAAAAGAACTAGGGTGGAACGTTTAAGTCCAGATCCCAAAAGAAAAAGATATTAATTCCTCCGGAATTAATCTCAAGGGGGAGGTGTTGTGTCGGAAACCTACCACCCCTCTTGAAGATGAACTTGTCTGCGTCTGTGAACAAAGACTTTAAAGAGTGGCATGTCAATTGACATGGGGAAGACAGATAGACAGAGAAGTTCTTAGCTGAGCTAGTTATTGACTACTCAGGCGATTTCTGTACCTTTTTACCAACCTATTAAAACCCTTTTTATTGTTATGTGTTATTTGGCGTTTGTCTCTACTAACCCCAAATCAACATCATAAAAATAAAATTTCCTGCATTTGCCTTGATAAAGTCCCTCAGGGGATGAAATGGGTTAGCTAAGTTTTCCTTTTCATCTTTATTCACATTATCTTTTACAGATATACTCTGTGTGTGTGTGTGTGTGTGGAGAGAAAGGAGTTCAAATAATTTTAGTATTATTACTCATTACTTGGACCCTCTTCACATTCTTTTCTTGTCCATTTCAGAGTTTCAAAATATTTATCAAAACAATAGGGAGAAGTTTTCAATCCTAATGGAAAATTACCTGGAGATTTTGTACACCTATCTGTCTCAAAACATTGTAGCAACATCAAAAAGAATGAGATCAATAGTTCAAAACAGCTTGTTGAATGATGACCTCTCAAAATTACACAAGTGGTAAACTTAAAGTTTTAATTGCTAAGTTTTTATCAGAACTCAATAAAAGCCAAAGTTAAAACTTGGATCTGGTCAGTATTCAATATGAATAACAATTGTATCAATATATTTAAAATTGTTTTTTTTTATTTTTTAGACTAAGCCAACTTTGGTATAACCTAAACTTTTTAGCATACTTAATGTAAAATTAATTGCTGTTTTTTAACCATTAACATTAAAGCAGTATACCTCATCTAAGAATAAAATATATCAATCAGAATAAGAAACTTATTAATGTATTTATTGCTGCAAACAAGACAATTTATTCAAATAGTATAGAATTCTGATGTCCTTTTGAACTGCTGCTTGGTTGTTGAAGACCATCTCTTGCAGGATATCAAGATATTTTCAAAAAGTGATGTCAAGAAAGAATTCTGATAAATAAACTGCATGAAGAAGTGTTTTGTAGCCAAATTTGTTCAATTTCTGAAGAATCATTTGCAAAACAAGTCAGGCATTATTGTGGAGAAGAATTGGTCCTTTTCTACTAATCAATGTTGGACATTGCAGCTTTTTGTATATTTTGCTGATTTACTAGCGATACTTATCTGCAGTTTTTTTATAATTCAAGAAGTTCTTGCAGATGATTTCATTTGTCAACCACCAACCAGTGATCATAACACTCAGCTTTGGTTTGAGATAGGGTCTTGGTTAGGTACCCCCACTAATTCACTGAAAAAAAAAGAGCTTACCATGATGAAAAAAGCCCCAAACTTCATAAAAAAAAAGTTCCAAAATGTTTGTTATTATTAAGACGAATTTTTTTTTTTTTTAATTCAAAATTTATTAAAAATCTTGTTTTGTTTGCTTCAGTGGAGAAGGGGGTTATGGGACAAAGATTAGTATAGGAAATTTGAGCCTCTTTTTTTGCTGTTTAAAAAAAAACATTGATTTGAAAATTCTTGTAAAAATCAAATAACTGTCAGATTTTAACAAAATTTTCATGATTTATTCACAACTAAAATTATTTTTTTTATTTTCATTTTTAAAAGAATTTTGAATATTTCTTGTATGTGTATAAATGTGCCGATTTTTGTAGATATAGGAACCCATACACAATATTATCATAAAATAAGAGTGATAACTATAGTAAATTTAAAGCCCAAATTTCTAAAATTCAATAAAACAAATTACAATGTTTTCCTAAGATGACTGAGTATTTAAAAATTATATATAAGAGGCGCTCACATTATATTCAATAGTTCCCTGTAGAACAACTCATGAACAGATTAAATAAACAGCTACCAATATGTAAAAAAAAAAAAAAAAATGCATTTCTGCAATATTTGAAACTGTTTACTTTAGAAGTAAATATTTGTTTCAAATCAGATTAATTATACTTTAAATCAGCTAATATTCTTCAAATAAAGTTTTAGAAAAATATTTTATTTTTGTAAAATATTTTAATAAAGAGAATTACATTGCAAAAAAAAAAAAAAAAAAAAAAAAAAAAAAAGTGCTAAAAATCAAATTTTTTTGAAAAGATAAAAAAGAAAACCTCCTTCAAGCAAATTTAAATTAGTTTTGGAATAGAGCAAAGTATTTTGCTTTTTGGAAATATTAAATTTAATTAGCTTGAAATCAAAACTAAAATAAAATCTCCATGAAAGATTTTTCATTTTTGAAAATTCATTTTAAGCCTTAGGTATCACAAATCTGAAGGTGCCTAGTTGTGGTGGTTCACTTTGGAAACATGCAACACTGTCAACTGTAGAGAATCTTTTTTTCTTATCTCATCACAATGTAATTAATTTTGTTTGAGGGCAAGGGAAAGGGGGAATTTTAACAGTGGAAATTTAAGAAAAATTTGTTCTAATCAGGGGGGGGGGGAACAAAACAAAACAAAAAAAAAACAAAAAAACAACATACATTCAACACAGTGGAGTAATGGATAGGCGCTTGGATTGAAGAATCGGAAAGCCAAGTTCAAATTCCAGTCAAATCCATTACATTCACTTACATGCTAATACCCTTGGGAAAGGTATGAATCCTCTTCTCTCCCCAGCTATGGGTAATTAGCAGGACAGACTGGGTTCTATAGCCCTCGATGGCAACTGGTCTACTGCAGAAAGAAATGGCAATCTACTGCAGGAAAAACTGCTTCGTCAGTCATGTATCAAAAGATACATGATTACCTAAGTGTGTATCATGCATGGCACATAACTGACATTCAACGTTTATCATTTATTACCATAGTAATTTGAAACTGCCTACTAAAAAAACAACTTGTCCTAATTTAGAAATCCTGTCTTATTGAGCTATCAATTTTCACCTATGTACAAACAAGAACTGAAATGTAAATGTTATCAGATCTAGCAATCTATTAACTTTAACTATTTAATGAAAATTAACTTTTATTAATTGGTCAAATAAAACTGAGCAATATTTTCTGAATATAACAATTATTTTTTAGCAATTATTAATAATAATATAATTGAACTATTCAAATACATTTACATTCAATACTAGTAGATGGATAGTTCAATCAAGTTATTATATATGAATGTATCCAAAAGTATTTTATAATTCAAGTATACAAATCCATTCTAAATCACTTGCAAGTTCTGACCATTATTCAAATGGCTTCATTAATGCAGAGTTACATTTTCAGAGAATACAAATAATTTCATTCAAACAATGTATGGATCAGTCTATATTTCGGAGGTGAAGTATTGTAATTATTTACATTGTTTGAACTGTTGTCCTCATCTTTATTATCATGTTCACGAAGCTTCAGATGTTGTCCTCAAGGACACATGGCCCAGTGGAAAAAAGTGTTGGCTGGATCCAGTGACTTAACCCAAAGAATTGTGAGTTTAATACTTGGCTACAGCAGTAGTGAACAAATACATGGAGAGTTGAGTTAAAAGGGAGATAACCGAGTCATCTGGAAGAGGAATGGAATGTGGACAAAATAAAGGGTTCAGTTTGAAATTCCAATCACCTGAAGGAGGCCAAAGCATACAATGGCTAAAACATCGTGAACATGACAATAAAGATGAGAACAACAGTCCAAACAATGCAAATAATCTATGGATCAATGATAGTGCATACAATCAATTTCATTAACATTTTGTTACATTAATACCATTTTGAAACGGGGAAAGTTAAATCTGAATCATTTAAATAATGAAATATTTTGATGGAAATACAACAGCGAAAATTAAAATCAATAAAATACTTTAACCATTTACCAAATGCTAATTTCTTCAATCCAGAGACTAAGATAAACCATTTCTGTGTAGTAAAGCAAAAAATGTAATGCCAATTGAAACTATGGACAAGATGCACCTGCTTTGATTTACATTGTTTTTTTTTTATGATATATGAATCATTTCAAAAAAGATTAATATGACAAATTAGCATGACAAATAAACTAAAAAAAAATGTGTGTATATATTTTAAAACTAGAAATCAGATTACTCAAAATCTTTAAAGAAATGCATTTATACAGTTTTTTTTTTTTTTTTTTAATTGGATTTCTAATTATACAGAAAATTATTTTTTAGTATGGCAGACTATAATGGCAAAAATTACAATGCCAACAGAGTTGGCCTGTTTAATACCTAACTACCAAATTGATGACATCTGACAGTCCTTAAATGTCTGCCGCTATACAACAAAGCTACTCATTAAAAACCTGTCAATAGAAATATCTTTTCCTGCTTGCAATGCAGTCTTGTTATAGCAAGTTATTTTTTAGTGCCATTATGAGGGAATCATACACAGTAAGTTTCCAAAATATTTTCTTTGTGAAATCAGTAAAAAATCTATACAATTTTTTTCAACACAAGGGTCAACTTTTTTTTAAATATTTATAATGATGCATGGAAAAAGATTACATATTCACTCATTCAAAATATTAAAAACGTGAACCAATTCTGCGGGTGTCAGGTAAAGACTGAAGTATAATCCCTAAAGTATTCAACCATAGTTTTATAACAGGAGATAAAGAACAAAACAAAATACCTCTATTGAAGGCAGATAAATTTACTTCAGTTTGATAATTTATGTACATATAAAAAATCTTTAAATAAAATAAAAATAATCCGTTAAAAGCAATCAGTAATTTGGTTCACCTGATAAATATACTACACAACCAGTTTTAGTTTAAATTTTTTTTTACAAAAAAAAAAAAAAAAAAAAGTAAAAAATAAGTAAATAAAGTTAAAATGACATAAAAGTTAAAATTTGTTTTAGATCTTTAATGTAGGTTCTTCCACAGATTTGCAATACCTAAGGTTTAAAATTAATTTTTAAACATGAAAAGATTTTCTTGAAGCTTTTTTTTTTTTTTACACTTTTAATTTCAAGCTAATAGATTAAATTTAATATTTCCAATAAGCAACATACTTTGCTTTATTTCAAAACTAATTTAAATTGAATGGAAGGTGTTTTTATTTTGAAATTGCTAAACATGGCCAATTTTAGTACCATTTTAGACATCATTCATTACAATGTAATTCTCTTTATTAAAAAAAATCTTTCAAAAATAAAATATATTTTTCTGAAACTTTGAGGAATATTTGCCGATTTAAAGTTTAATCAATCTGATTTGAAACAAATATTAAAGTTTAAAACATTGCAGAAATGCATTTTTTAACATGGCAGTAGCTGTTTATTTTTAGGCATTGATAGATTGAGAGTTTGAATGACAGATGGAAGTTTACCTAATGTTTTTCGTTGGTGGACATATCTGTAAAATTTACTTTAAGAACATAATGTGAGCACCCATTTTTTTTTTTTTTATATAATTTTTAACCGAGTTATCTTAAAAATTTAGTAACATTCTCTGTTATCTAATGTTTTACTGAATTTTAGGTACTTTGGCTTTAAATTTACTATAGTTATTACTCTTATTTTCGGATATTTACAATATCAGAAAAAAGAAAAAAGCCAGCAAACTTATAAACACAAAAAAATTTCAAGACTCATTTTAAAATATTGGGTGTTGGTGAATTGTAGTAAGCTTTTCTATTTAGGATTAGTAAATACAGTTTTTACTTAATATCAACTAATCTCTACAAAGTAAGACAGAAATTTAAAACTTTATACATTATTATAATTGAAATTTGTAATAAATAAAAACAATTCTTGTAAAAATTCATTATTCTTTAGGAAAAATTTTTTTTCGTTAAGACAATAGTGTCAACAATATACAGGGTGTAATCTAAATTACACAAAAATGAAAATAACACTGACGTCTTATTTTAACAGATATATTTACAAACATTCCACAATAATATCTTGAAATACTAAGGAGAATATATATATATATATATATATATATATATATATATATATCCATTGGCTTCAACCATGGCCTCCAGACAACTTCGGAATCTTCTGGACACTCCTTGTTTAAGTTGGAATGTTTCCATAGTTTTCAGTTTATCGTTGGTGTTACAAAGTCTCTTGTTCAACTGTGCCCCACACATAATAATCAATGCGGTTGCAGTCTGGGGAGTTAGGGGGTCAGATGTAAGGGGTGATATGGTCACAAAAATTGTCTGACAGCCATGACTAGGTTCTTTTGCTTGTGTGACATGGTGCAGAGTCCCATTGCCAGTGATAGGAACTTCCAGCAGCCACCCTCTTGATCCAGGGCAGCATTACCTCCTCAAGGCATTTGATGTAGGCCTCCGTGTTAAGTCTGAGGTCCTCACAAAATTTGGGAGTTCTTATCAGAACCATCAGTTTTCCAAGCTGCCATGCCTTCATAATCACCATTAGACTCATCCAATTCTTCCCAAATCCTCTGCATTGTCCTCAGATTGACGCCCAAATACTCTGAAATGTTCATATTGGAGCTTCTGGCACAAATGCCAAGCAGTACAGCATGCACATTTCCAAATTTCTGGCAGTGTGGCATAATGCACTCTTTACTCACAGATGGTGCCCAACTGATCCTACAATACTGTAAAGTTGACAAAATCAAAAACAACACCCATGCATGAAATTAAAAATATAAAATGGCTACAATTTACCCATCACACCTTATATGTTCTTCAGAAAAGCAATTAAAAGTTTTTCTAATTAAATAATGTCTCACTTTCATGGCATTTTTTTTTTTTATTTTACAATTCAGAGCAGACTTTCAGTAACTGGGGTCCTGCTTTATAAAAAGGAAATTTACAATTTAAATTCTCCAAGAATGTCAGCTTTTAAGTAATATAAACATTAAGCACTACAAAATTTAATTTCTTAAAACTTCATAAAATTTAATTCATTTGTAAATAAGTCCTGAAAATTTCATTAAAATCTGCCAATTATTTGATTTTTGTAAGAATTTCCAATTCAATGCATTTTTTTACTATGAAAAAGACACTAATCTTTGGCCACTGTGCTGACACACATTTTTAATGTAA